>JAJMEC010000006.1:0-314720 GCA_030573955.1 Yamadazyma triangularis
AATACTAATAATACTAATAATACTAATAATACTAATAATACTAATAATACTAATAATACTAATAATACTAATAATACTAATAATACTAATAATACTAATAATACTAATAATACTAATAATACTAATAATACTAATAATACTAATAATACTAATAATACTAATAATACTAATAATACTAATAATACTAATAATACTAATACTAATAATATTCTAACACTACTTCCACACACTAAAAACACTCTAAAAATATCAATTACATGCTCTTTATAAATCTACTTCTCTCATTCCTCTCATTCCTCTTTTGCAGCCAATTTATCATCATCTCCTTCAAATCGCGAATTCATCATTCCTCTTAATCACAACACATTGATGGAAATTCAATCTCTACGAGATCCTAATACCGGACAATGGCTTTATCAGGACAAAGTTCCTCAAGTAAAACGATTCGAAGAATTTGTCACTATTGATTGGGTCGAAGATGAATTGGACAATCACGCTAATACGTTAGTAAAGTATAGAACTACTGGGAAATCATTACGACTGAAGATTGTTTCCTTCACACAAAATTGGTTAGTTTTGGGATCAATGGGAGTGATTATTGGATTGATTGCAGGATGTTTGAATATTATTACTGCTTGGTTAAGTAGTATAAAGTTGGGACATTGCTCCAATGGGTTTTATCTCACTAAAAGCTTCTGTTGTTGGGGGAAAAGCCATGATGAATGTTCTAACTGGAATAGTTGGACTGATTATTCGTTTTTCAATTATATCGGCTACATATTGATTTCTGTGTTTCTTGGATCAACGGCGGCGTTTTTGGTCAAGAATTTTGCTCCTTCAGCTGCAGGATCAGGGATATCTGAAATCAAATGTATTGTCTCTGGGTTTGTTATTAAAGGCTTTTTAGGGTGGTGGACCCTTTTAATAAAGTCTTTGGGTCTTCCTTTAGCTATTGGATCAGGTTTAAGCGTGGGGAAAGAAGGCCCCAGTGTTCATTATGCTGTAGCGGTTGGAAATTCTATTGCCAAATTGTTCAGTAAATATAGACGAAGTGCTTTAAGAGCACGAGAATTCTTAACTGCTACTGCTGCTGCTGGTGTTGCTGTTGCCTTTGGATCTCCTATGGGGGGAGTACTTTTTTCCATGGAAGAGATTTCTAGTGTGTTTCAATTATCAACTATTTGGAAATCGTATTTTTGTTCCTTAGTAGCGGTGAGTACTTTAGCAACATTAAATCCTTTTAGAACTGGTCAATTGGTTTTATTTGAAGTTGCTTATGATACTAATTGGCATTATTTTGAGATTCCTATATATATAATATTGGGAGCTTTTGGAGGAATTTATGGTATTATAGTATCCAAACTCAATATCCGAGTAGTTGCATTTAGAAAGAAATATTTTACCAATTATGCCATTAGAGAAGTGGTGTTATTAACAACTTTAACAGCAATAATATGTTATTTCAATGAGTTTCTTAGGTTAGATATGACAGAATCCATGGAAATTCTATTTCATGAATGTGATACTTCATTTGAACATCCTATTTGTTCTCCAGATTCTTCAAAGATTCGTTTGGTAGTATCCCTAATTTATGCCACCATCATGAGAATGGCTTTAACCATTATTACTTATGGATGTAAAGTCCCTGCAGGAATATTTGTTCCTTCTATGGCTGCTGGGGCTACTTTTGGTAGAGCCTTGGGAGTTATCATTGACGTTTTTTATAAGAATCATTCTGATTCTAATATATTTTCAACCTGTACAGAAACAAAATGTATTATTCCCGGAACATATGCATTTTTAGGAGCCGCTGCTGCCTTAAGTGGTATAACCCATTTAACAGTAACTGTGGTTGTAATTATGTTTGAATTAACTGGAGCCTTAAGATTTATAATCCCGACAATGATTGTAATTTCGGTTACAAAAATCATCAATGATAAATGGGGGAATGGAGGAATAGCTGATCAAATGATCAAATTTAATGGGTTACCATTACTTGATCCTAAAGAAGAAGTCATCTTTAACACAACAGTAGAAACCGCTATGACAAAAGCAACTGTAGCCATTCCTAATATTTCTGATATCCCATTGACATTAAACAAACTTAAGTCATTGATTCAAGAGACTGATTTTAGAGGATTTCCCATTATTGAATCAGAAATCGAACCCAAGATAACTGGATACGTTAATCGGTCTGATTTGGAGTTTATAATGGATAAATACAATGGATATGATGATTCCAGTGTTTGCAATTTTAATGATAGAAGTACATCTATAGATGATATTGACTTCACAACTATAATTAATCCTTGTCCCTTAACTGTTCAAGTAGAAACGACTTTGGAATATGTATTGGATTTATTTATTAAACTTGGTCCCAGGTATATTTTAATAGAAGAGAATGGGTTATTGGTAGGACTAATAACTAGAAAGGACATTCTCCGTTACGAGCATACTATCCATTCGTTATATAATCATGATGATAGTCAAGAAGAGATTGATAGAGTAGATGCAAAGATTTGGGATATAATGAATTTAATGGCCAGAAACCTTAGAAAGAATATGGGTAAACTTTTCCATAATGATGCTAATAGATATTTGTGAGATTTGTGTTTGGGTTATAGATGTTAATGTATATGTTAATGTATATGTTAATGTATATGTTAATGTATATGTTAATGTATATGTTAATGTATATGTTATTGTATATGTTATTGTTTATGTTATTGTATATGTTATTGTATATGTTATTGTATATATGAAGATAACCGTTCAGATATTTGACTAAGCATCCTGCCATTTACCACGATCCTTATAATCATTGTATAATGCTCTAAATAAAGCAGTTCCTGAAACATCCAACAATTTGTTAGTGATTTCCAACTCTCTTTGGGACAAAATATCAAACACACTGAATATCCCTGGTAAAATGTTTTCATTGGTGATTGGAGAAAAGTTATTCTTCAATGATAATGATATGTAGTTTAACAAAAGAACATGAAGATGATTCCGTAAGTTTTTCTTTATAACTGAAGCTGCTGTAGTTAATTGAGATGTCATTTTAGACATATTTAATGGTTGACAAAGATTGTTCAAAACTCTGGAATATGCCTGAGATGCTAATGAAGATGATGATAAAGGATCACTAATGTCTCCCTTTCTTAAAGAAAGTGGTTTTAAAAGAGCTACAAATGTAGCCATTATAGAATGATGACGTGAAGTCATTCTATATCTATGGAATAGGACAATATGAGCCATTACCTGTGTGGCTAATATATAGGTTTCTACTCTTAAATGATCTACTCTTAAATGGTCAACTTGATTGTGGATAAAGCTAGCAGCTATTTTGGTTACAAGATTAACCACTAACTCAATGGAATATTGATTAAAACACCAAACCATATCACTAAGGCTTAGTTTCAATGTATCCAAAATGGAGTATATTGATGAGAACCCTGGGGCGACTAAAGCATCAAAATGGGTCAACACTGATGATAAGTATGAACTTAATAGACGAATACTTTTATCGTTGGTTTTAGTTAAAGCTCTTATGATGCTGATAATGAGTTTCGGGAATGTACAGGTGGTGGAGTTAATGTCCTTATCGATGGAAAACAATATGTATTCGGCCAATAAGTTGAAATCTGGAGTATTTGCTTCAGAAACCCGTTTTAAGTATGATTGGAGGTCTTGGACAATGTCAGAATCGGGTGTTTCTGATTCCAAAATACAGAAAATCGATACAAGATGAATACCACAATTAAAGTTAGCATCATAAACCTTACAAAGAATCTTGAATAACTTTTGTTTAACCTCGGAACTTTGAGCTACTTCACCAATTACCTTTACCAACGTCAAAAGTTTAGTCTTATCGTAATTTCCTTGTAACATATGATTAAATTCATTCAAAGACCATAATAAAAACTCTGAATTGGAATTCTTTTCTATTAAATACTCTAATGCCCTCGATAGTAATTCAAAATGATTATCATATAGCTTTTGAAGAGCTTTAGATACCTCTGGTGAAAGGTTAGTATTATCATTCAAGGAAACACTAAGTACTAAACCAGTAGTCAAAACTTCTTCTTTTTCATGAAGACTTTGATTTGTTTTAAGTTTCTTGTATCTTTTATTAAGTAATTCAAGAGCCTTCAAACAATAGGTGGAATCACCTTTGGATTGTCTTAATTGGTTTAACCAAATACTTTTGAATATACTTATCATAGTACTTGAATGATAATATTTAGCCAATAAAGACATTGAAGTAGTGAAATCAGTCTCAATCAAGGTTCTATGTGAAGGTAGCATTAATAAATGCTTGATACTCACTAAAGAATAGCTATCAGGACTATGTTGAATATTTTCTGTGAAGCTATTCAAAAGGTTGATCTTAAGGTCCCGGGGGAAACAGTTGTTAGGAATACAACTTACTACCTTAGTAGCAAATGGAGAATGACTTTCCTTGATCATTTCATATAGTACTGAAATAGTGTTTGAAACAAGATATCTCTGTTCATAAAAGATATCACCATCGTTGGAGAAGAACTCAAGGAGATAATCTTGTAATTTGGAGCAAGTAAGGATCCTTGTAATAACATGCTTTATTTCATGGGCTTCGAAATGGTTATTTAAGATAATGGGCCATCTTTCTATAAGCATCTTTGACATGTCTTCTGTTTCATCTTCTGAAGTATTGAAATATTCTATAAACTGTTGTTTGAAATACAGCAGTAATTCGACTTCATAAGGTGCTATTTCATTAAGTCTAAAGGTATAGTAGAAATAGAAAGGATCTAAGTGAGGAGTGTCACTTTTTATTCTAACAACATCTTTAATTTTATCCCCATAAATGATCACTAGAAGATACTTCAATTCCCAAAACTCATTTGTATCAAATATGGATCTATTAAATATAACCTCAGAGATCATGTCAATCTTAGTTTGAGAACAACTAAACAATCCTTTGACAATTGCAAGTAATATTGGGTAATTCTTAGTAACTTCACCAGGGTTTATAGTTGTAAATATGTTTTGCAATTGGGAACCAGAAAGATTGTTGATATTGGAAGAAACAATGGTAATAATTTCTATTGAATTCCAATAACCTTTAGCAAGAAGATTAGGCCATACTTCAGTGATGAATTCAAAAAACTCTCTTGCTTCAACGAATGAAGTAATCAACTTCTCTCCAACATCAACAATGACTTTGTCATTCTGTAATATCAATTTATCAAGAATTTCAGTATACTTTTCCATAGCTACGTCGAGATCAAGTTTAAGCACATGACCAATTATGTTCCAATTTATATCTTTTTTTGTAATTGTTTCTTCATAGACTGATAATAAGAACGACTTTGATAATGGCCGGTTAGATTTAGCTAGTACAGCTATCAAAGATTCAGAAATGGTCTGATAATTATCATTCTTGTTAACCAAAAGGAAGATTTCTTCACAGGTTTTAACATCCTTATTACCAATATTGTCAATTATTATCTGGTAAAACAATCCCAAGTGTTGTGGAGGTAATTTTCCTGAATTTAACAAATCTTGACAGTTTGGTATTAATCCATTAACAGAACCTTTCGTAAAGAGAGTTCGTTTGATTATGTCCTTTAAAATTTCCACTATGGGATAATCTTCTTCATCCATATTGTTAATCGCTGATAACATAACCGGGAAACAGGTCTGGGTGAATCTAGTTAAGTTCTTTTTGGAAGGAACAAAGTCAATACTATTACGAGAATAATCATATAATGATTTGACAAGCTCAGTCCAATTATATGCAAGTTCAAAAGGTAATTCAAGTTGGTATAAGTTACAGAAGCTTGTCAACAATGCCAATGCTTGAGGTTCATCAAAATCGAATTCGAAATCATTAAATATGGAGTTAATGGTGGAATATAATTGAGAATAGAATTGAATTGATGAACATTCATAAAATTCACTAAAGATTTTTGTCAAGATTTCCAAGATTTTAAGTCTTCTAAATACTCTATCTCTTTGAGCAATATTGGAAGACAATTTACTCCATACTTCTTGTAACAAATTCCATACATCAATAGAAAATTTCCAAGACTTAAACTTTGGACCATTATCATTTAAACGATCACAAATTAACTCCAAAAGAAAGATTTCTTTTTTCGGCAAACGAATAGATAATTCATTATGTAGTAGCTTTCCTGCAACAAATATAATATCAGACAAAGCAGGGTCTTTTGACCTTAAGAATCTGGTCAAAGATTCTGTATTCTTTAACGAATCCATTAAAGTGTCGATTAAAAATATGCGATGATTATGATGAGATGAGATGAGCGGTGGAGATGTAGCAAGAAGAGAACATGAAGAAATAAGAGAAAGGGAGAGAGAAAAGGAGAAAAAGACAAAAAAAAAGCAAAAATAGAAAATAGAATAAAGATAACTTCTAAAACTCAAATCAAAAACTCAAATCAAAAACTCAAATCAAAAATTCAAATCAAAAACTCATATTCTACATTCACAAACTTTTTCACGTAGATAAAAAATTTATATATATATATTCTTTTTTCACTATATTACAATTAAATTAATAAAGTTTCAATCTTATCCTTAATAGAATAGATTTGGTTCTTCATAGATGAAGCATCATTGGTGGTAACAGAAGCAGCAATCACTGGTCTTGAAACCCCACAAGCTCTACCTAATGCAGTCTTGGATGGAACAAAGACATATGGAACATTCTTATCTTCACATAATAAAGGTAAATGTAACAAGATTTCAATTGGTTCAGTGTCAGCAGCCATGATGATAAATTCAGAAATCCCTCTGTTTAAAGTCTTGGTGGCTTCATTAGCACCTTTTTTCAATTGTCTTAAGTTTTGGGATTGTTGAACCACATCCAAGATTTGTTGAGTTAATCCGGAATCGGCTAATGGAAATGCTTTTGGGTTTGACATTTTAAGTTTGTAATGGAAATTTGCTTGTTTATAATGTTATATATTACCTGGCTCCTTGCAATAGCTCACCTAAGTAGTGTTTAATAAAGAAGATTTTAAAAAAATTTTCAATCCCACATCTCATCCTGGAGCGAAGGGGTGTGGGAAAACCACCTTTCATTTAGTTAAGGCCTTAATTTACTGCGACCGTGGTAGTGCATAGCGTACTTTTGAGACCGCACCTGAATTCACCGAAATTTATCATTTTTCTGTCCATTCAAAAATCCCTAAATTAGTTTTCTTTCTTAAGCTTTAACTAACAATAATCAATTAACAAAGTTTCACAATGTCTGATTTATGGTATGTAGAATTTCCAGAGATGAAATAGAAGAACATCGTCTTTTTGTTTTAGTGGTTACAGAATGATTGATAGTGAAGTAATTTGGGATTGCTAAACGAAACAGTGTCGTTTCACATTAAGTGAATTGATAACATGTATCAATGTGAAGTTGATAAGTTTACCAAAGAAGTAATTAGTGATATAATAGAGATGATTATTATAGGAGTGGATTGGTTGAAGATGTTTTTGATTGTGTTTCAAATTAGATTGAATTGTCATTGGGCTATGTCTTGACAATTGTTACTTGTTACTTGTTACTTGTTACTTGTTACTTGTTACTTGTTACTTGTTACTTGTTACTTGTTACTTGTTACTTGTTACTTGTTACTTGTTACTTGTTACTTGTTACTTGTTACTTGTTACTTGTTACTTGTTACTTGTTACTTGTTACTTGTTACTTGTTGTTACTTGTTACTTGTTACTTGTTACTTGTTACTTGTTACTTCATATCCTGTATCCATTATCATAACTCATTATCGTATACTAACACCCTTTTCTAGTCCAGTTTACGCTCCTTTCTTTGGTTCAATTGGTTGTGCTGCAGCAATTGTCTTCACCTGTTTCGGTGCTTCTTATGGTACCGCTAAATCTGGTGTTGGTATCTGTGCCACATGTGTTTTAAGACCAGATTTATTAGTTAAAAATATCGTTCCTGTTATTATGGCGGGTATTATTGCCATTTATGGTTTAGTGGTTAGTGTTTTGGTATCTGATTCCTTAAAACAACAACAAGCATTGTATACTGGTTTCATTCAATTAGGGGCCGGTTTATCCGTAGGGTTATCTGGTTTAGCTGCTGGTTTCGCTATTGGTATTGTTGGTGATGCTGGTGTTAGAGGTACTGCTCAACAACCAAGATTATTTGTGGGTATGATTTTAATTTTAATTTTCGCCGAAGTCTTGGGGTTATATGGTTTAATTGTTGCTTTATTATTAAACTCCAGAGCTAACCAAGATGTTTCATGTTAAGTTCTGTTTAACCATATAATAGAAAATAAAAGAAAATTGTAATTTTGTTCCATATGATCTTTCATCTAGTTATTTCTATTATTGAATTAAAAAAAAAAAAAAAAAAAAAAAGATTATATCGTTTCACTTCTTTATCAAAAGGATAAGGCTAAGTTAATTTTACTTTATTCTTCATTAATTTGAACCAAAGAACAATGGAAAAATGTGACAATTGAATTTATTAGACATTATTGATTAAGTAGAGATATTTGCTTTTTTTTATCATTATCTACTCTCTTGATTAAAAATATATATCAGTATTAAAAGAAATTAAAATAATCTATACTCTTAAACATCTTTTATGAATCATTAATATAAACTTGACCTATTTTGCTTGTGATTTCATTTCTTAAATATCTTAATAAATCTTCTATGGTTTCAGGAATATTACAATCATTATTCTTCGTTATTACTCTCCAATCATAAGGCTTAGCATCACTATCGATATTCTCAATAGAAAGTTTATACAATTCTTTAGCCTTTTCATATTCTTCATCATTAACAGTAGATTCAAAATTATCTATAAGTTCTATTATTACAATCAAATCAGGAATTTGAAATTCAAATTTGGTATTAATCATAAATGGAATAAATTGGGCTAATATCAATACACTAAATTTTTTAGGTAAATGATTGAATTCTAAAAGATGGAATAATCTTGAAACTTTATCTCTTGCTGGAGTATGTTCACAAGCTTCTTTACTAGCTGTTTTATAAAATTCAACCAATACAGCATAAGGTGAAAGACATTGTCTTACAATTGGATGGATTTTAAAGTCTTTATCAACTTCATGATTTACTATATTATTGATGAGAATATCAGGAATGGGTCTATTATTAATCAAACAATCTTGGAAAAGAATATTCCAAACAATATTATGCATTTCTTTCATACCTTTACGGTTTTTGTCATCATTTATTTCATAACTGTAACAATTGGCAAGCATATTTAAAGCTTCATATACATGACCTTCATTCAATGATTTGTTCCCATGGATTCTAAATAAACTATTAGCAGTATCAACCAATCCTAATTCAGCACAAATTGTTAAACACCATTCTAAATCATCATTGGTTTTACAATGATATTTAGGTAAAAAGGTTTCAATTATGGTTCGATTATGATTAATTGACTTTTGATTTTTGTTGATGTCAGTATTTCTTAATAATCCAATAGCCACAGGAACTAAATTATGATGACTTAAACAATCAAAGGAAAATTTGATTAATAAATATTGTGATATGGTTTTGGAAGTTTGGACAAATTTTTGGTTACGATCAATTGAATAATATTCTTGTAATGAACCATTCAATTCAAATAATCGGGCAATAAATGCTGCAGTAGCACTATCAATCTCGTCAATCTTAGTTAACATATGTAAAAGATTACCTTCCAAAATATCTATAAAACATCTTTCTGTAGATTTCATAATATCATCAGTATCATTAATATATAAAGGAGGTTTCTCTTCCATTGATACTTCATAGAATTTGGTGTACAATTGTCTATCATCTCGGACTTGAAAGAGAGAAAGACTGGTGTATAATTCATACCAAGAATCACTGAAATATGCAATTGTCTTGGGTAATCCTGTCATAATATTGACTAATTCATGGATTTGATCTAACATTATTACCTGATTTGGTTCTGTTATATCTTTCTTAAATCTAGAAAATAAATCTCTAAATTCACAACAGGATAATTTCCATTGGGGGAATTGTCCTTTTAATGCCATACTAGTATAACTAGTTAACAAACTTTGGAAATCTTGAATAATCTCCAATAACTTTGTATTGTCTTGTTTTAAATCCCTGAATTTAGATTCTTCAATACAGTTTACTGCCTGTTCAAATAACCCTCTAGTTATTAATTTGGTTATTAATTTATTCCAAAAGAATGGATGAGTATAAGGCGATGGATCCATCATGACATCAGTCAACAATTCTTGATCGGGCTGGGGATCAAACCGGTTTATCCATTTGGTTAATGCTTCAGGAATTTGATTGACATCATCACTGAAGTAATGAGCTTTAATACAATCTAAAATACTGGATAAATATTCATACTTATCAATGGATTCTTCATCTTCAATTGATTGGAGGTTATTTACAAATTGGTCAAAACTTTCACAAATGGTTAAAAAAGCTCGTGTTATTTTCAGCTTCCTATCTTTCATTATAGTGGATTTGTTGGATCTATGATTACCACTTATAACCCCTAAAGGTTCTTCGAAAATCTCGGGTTCTTGTTCAATGTACCTTAAATCAGCATTATTCAATCCTTCAATCACCTTATATATTGAATTCACATATTGAACATACGACAGTGAAAATGGATCATCACTATCAACACTACCTTTGTATTCTTCTTCATTAAATTGGAAATCAAGTGTTTTGTCAGTAGTTAACCAATCTTTAAGTACAACGGGTTCAGTAGATTCATCACTACCAAATGTAGAAGGAATTGATGAATCATTCATAGAATCGGCATCTGAAGAAATTCCATCGATTTCTAACATTTCAATGTCACCAAAGCCCGTTTTGGCATCAAGTGATGTCATTCTTATTATATGTTTTGGTAATATAATTTGAACTTTTTCACAATGATGTTTATTCTCGATGAACTCTATAGGTATGTGGTCGTGCGCGGTGACGAGTTTCATTATTCATTAATTATTTAATATAAAGAAAATGCTATTAAAAGACTGACACTATTATTATAAGAGTTGTGTTTCATGAATTATCCTGCAAAGTAGGTTTTTATGAGTGTAGCACGATTTCAAACTGACATACATTTCTTTTAATTCTTGTTCGGAGTCTTCGGTTCTAGAATCAAAGCGTCGTAAGATATAATCTCTTTGCAACCATTTTTGGATAAGAGTCATATCAATTATACCAAAACTGGGTTTAGTTAGAAATTGACCATCAGAATCTTGTTGTAGGAACTTTCTTTGTCTTTTTGTGATCCAACGATTAAATTTATCTCGTTTATTGGACTTTTGCATATCAGATAATGTATGTTTAAACAAGACTAATTCTTTATAACAGGTTTCAAGTATATGTTGAATATCTTCATCGACATCAATGAGATCACTAATACTGTATATACCTCCATTAACTGTTCCTATGAGGATTTTTGCTATGGTGATAGGTTCTGGTTGGTCTATTTTATCGAACTGAGAATTGAAGTCTAATTGAACATTAGGTTTGGGGATAGTGATTACTGTATTGATAGAGTCTCCGATATTGTAGGAAATTACTTCTGGAGATTGAGTTTGAGCTTCTTGTTGTTGTTGTTCTTCTTCTTCTTCTTGTTGTTGTTCTTTATCATTATCAGTGATCTTTGATGCTACTATATTTCCAAACGTATCAACCACTAGCGTTATATGCTCATCGTTGTGGTCTTTGAACAGTTTCACATCTGTTATGAAGTTGGTCTTAACAGTTGAGTCTTTTGAAATATTAATAACTTCATATTCATCGGTATGAGAATCTTTGGACCATTTTACAACACTTACTCCCTTCATGACGTCTCCAAAGACGATTTTATTCCCACAAATTGATCCTGACATGGTAAAAACTGATGAAACATTTACTGACTTTGGTTGAACTATCCATTCATCCAATGATTTGGGTTTAATAATGAAATTAGCAACTCCATTTACCAAGAATGCATTATCTTCTTTGTTCAATAGCTTTATTGATTGGTTAGTTAACTTTGACGTATCAGAAAGTCCCAATACTTTCACTGGAGATAGGGTAATGATCTTATTCTTCTTAATATAAAATAATCGGATAATTTTATTTGCATCATCACTATTACAAACTGCTATAAAGCAGTTTTTGGGGACTTCTAAAAATTCCAGTTCCGGTAAAGGACAAATGTCAACTATATCCACTGGATCATCATCAGGGTACTCAAATTTATGGACTATTTCCATACTATTTGTATCCACTAATTTTAGAAATGTATTTCTGCAATAATCATTAGAACTATCCATAAATGCACTTCTGGAAGAAACAACAACTGAATACTTGGACCGGGGTAACTTTAAAGATCTTATATTGAAGTCATTGGAAAATATGACATCATCTGTAAAACTCTTTGGTTCCACTGAACATATTAAAATATCATTTCTGTTAGCAGTAATGGCGATATGATTACTTTCTATGAAACATATATCATTTATGGTGAATGATAATTCAGGAGTATTTAAAGAAAATACCTTATTATAGTTGATAGATTTTTCATTGTATAATCCAAAAATATCTTTCTTATTGAATAGGATAACGTTTCCTTGATCATTTTTGATGAACTTTAACGGTAACCCATTCAAATGAGTGATATTTATCCTATCCACATCCTGTGTAATCAGTTCAAAGTCAAAGAAAATTTGGATCAAATCGGTGTTACTACTCATGAAAAAAAGCCATACTGAAGAATCATGTAATTCAGGATCATATACTATGCAACAAGACGATATTGAAACCCCTGAAGGTAATAAAGTCTCTGCAGTTAGCAAGTTATAATTATTATTTGATACTTGGTAAATGCAATAAGAACCATCCCAAAAGCTGACCAATATCAAGAATTCTTGAGAAGATACTCTAGTAAAATCCAAATCAGATACTTCAGACTTACTCTCCAACTTTATGGTATGAAGAAGAACATCATCATAAAGATAAAGATTATTAAACTCATCTAAGATAACATATGTTTCATCATTAATGACCTTGGCTCTTTTTATAGGCAATTTATTGATTAATGAGTTATTAACATAAACACCATCAGTCTTTATTTGAATCGACTTATCACCATATTTAATTCCAGATATTAACACATCATCTTTGTCAAATGAGTTTTCGACTTTATGACTCCATGATGAACAATCCACCAAAAAGGAGCACCCACTTGTATCGTTATGATCATAAACCTGAAGTGATACTAATTCATTATCATTTATCCCAGATACAATTATCCTAGCAGCATCTACAGGAGATTGGAAACGGGTCATAATATTCAAAAAACAGGTTTTGTTTGAAAACTTTCTATATTCCCCACTCTCATAACCACCATTACAAGACAATATTTCCAAAAATCCATTTCTATTATAATCACATTGTAGATCAAGAACTGCAGGAGTTGAAGGCATGAATTGACAAATATCAATAAACGGTTCATGGGGTAAAATTCCAAATAATACCGATTGAGATAATTTGGATGAAGCAAAGAATAAATTCTCTGTTAAATGATGAAGGGAGTTAGGGACAGTAGTTTTACCCAAATCAATGAAAGAAAGGGAACTAATTTCAAGGGATGAAGAAGAACGAAAACTATAATTAATGAAAAGAATCCGAGTTTCACCTCTATTATTAATCAAAAGAATTCTTTTATCATCAATAACCACCACTTGGTTAAATGCTGAAAATTCATGAATGTTTTTTGAAACTAATCGTTTGGTAATTACCAAATTATTATTATTTACAGATAAGTTGGAGTCTTTATTATCATCAGGGATATCTAATGACATTATACTTGGATTTGGGAAATAAAAAACATAATTATCCGTTAAAGCAATTATTCCACCAAATAATGGAGTAATGATAGTATTAGGAATATCATCGAATTCTTCAAATTGATGATTGAGGGTAAATTTGTTATTAGCCACATCGATTTCATAATATCTCATGGAAATATTGACATTAAAGTCTCGATAATATATAGCCACTATATCATTATCTTTATCATTATTAGGAGTATGTAAGATTTGGATATCTTGAACAATAATTGCTCCTACAGTAAAAGAAACAGTATCAAGTAAATCATGCAGATCAAGTTTCCGTCTTGAACGTTTATTACTTTCAGAAACATCATTAAACGTCCAATCATTATTTATACGAACCAATTGCACAAACCCTTCAAAAAAATAAACAATAAAGAATTTGGCGTATTCCTGAGGATCCACAACTATCTTGGGTAACGAATCTGAAGGTAATTGTTGATCAGAACCATCAAAGATTATACTCTCTATAACATTAAATCGACCCAAAGAATGATCAAACGCCACCACCAACAACGAATTGGCTTCCGTAAGCAACACAAGACAATCGTTTCTCATGTTTATGTGTCTAAACTTATCAATAGCCAATATCTTGTCATCTACAAATAACGAATCCACGAGCCTCAACATCCCCAGCTCAATGCCATAGATTTCTATCTTGTTCACTTTACATATCACTATTACTTCCTCGGCGTCATCATATACTCGGGCGTAAGCCGAAAGGTTCATACAATTGGGCTCCAGCACCTCTGTTAACAAATACACCATAAAATCTTTTTGTCTCACTCTCACTCTTTTACTCTTTATTCTCTCACTGTCTCTCTCTCTCTCTCTCTCTCTCGTTCCCTCACTATCTCTATTAAACGCGAATTCAAAGCCCGATCCACAGAGTCGTGTGTAGTGTCTCAGTTAACTTAACCTTTTGCAATCAGCCGCCTGAAAGGAACAAGGGTTTTGTGGCTATACATCAGTAGCAAAGGACATCATTAACACAAAGAGAATTTTAGCGAGGATATTGTAAAAACCCGTTGATTTCATTGATTTCATTGATTCAGCTGTGTCTGAGTATGTAATCCGATTGAGGATGTCTTTAAATATGAACATAGATCTCCCACCTCCGCAACCGCCTAATTGTAATAATGAAATATCATCATCAAGTCCTGACATTCCCCAATCGTCGTCCCAATGGAAATTGTTCGATATGTTGAAGATATCTACGGGATTGATGTCGTCGAAGCCGAAACCTGACACTTTTGATGAGGATCTGCTTATATCAGAAGAGGACATGGATGTAGCCATGATTAATTGTGTTTGTTGTGGGTCCATATTGTCGTATCCGCCCGATGCATTGAAGTTTAAATGTTCTATATGTCATACCACTAATATCCTTGAGAACTATGGTAGTTACTTTAGACAGGGAAGAGACCTGATTCCTCATTACTTGAGTTATAAATATGTACAAAAAGTCATTGATAAGTGTATGGAGGAGGTTAATAGTGGTGGCAGTGGTAGTAATGGTAGTAATGGTAGTAATGGCGCCCAGAGATCATTACATGAAATATTCGAACCATTGTCCAATTACTTGTATAATGCTTTCAAATCATACAATTGTTTGAATTATTCATTTAAAGTTAAAAAGTCCAGTAGTAAGATTCACTATTCCACTTCCAACATCAACTATGATGATATTAGAGCTTGTTTTACCGCATTGACAAAGTTGCCTACTAAAAGACCATTATATAATGCATTATTAGGGACATTGACCTTATTGAAACGAATCCCCATTTCTTTAGGTGATGATGCAAGAAATTATTGCTGGTTATTAATTTTATTTGAAATTCCTTTCTTATCTCATGCATTAACCCATTATGAAACCTCAGGTAGTAATGGGACTTGTGATACTATGGTTGATGTTTCAGAAATTAAAGCTTTATGTTACGATATCTTGAAAAGAGTGTTGGGTATTCTAGCCAATATTGAATCCATTCCTGTTAAAAATTATATTACTAGTTGGTTTTCTAGATATCCACCTAAAGATTTTGTTTCCAAGGTCGATTTAATTAATGTTTATATTACTTTTCAATTGAAAAAGTATTATTATATTGCTAATAATCCTGATTGTAAATCAAGATTAAATAAAGCTGGTAATAACCCATCTAGAACTAATTCTTCCCCGACAAATAGAAATATTGATCAAGAATACTTTGAGAATTCTAATTTTAAAGAAGAGCTTGAACAAATGAATTCAGGTTCTCCTCCTCCATTACCAATGAATCAAATGAATTTATCTAGATCGAAATCAAAATCAAGGAAAAGTAGTAGTAATAAAATTAAACTTTATCAATATGGTAATGATTGGCATTTAAAAACTGCATCAATGACATTATTAATATTATATAATGCCAATGGAATTCGTGCTGATAAACTTCAACAGAGTATATTTTATAATTCATTGGTGGATTATGTTCACATTAAGATGGACTTTGATTCTTGGTTAAGTAATAAGAAATTTGCTCAACAGAAAATTTCTGATCAACCAGAGATTCTGACAGTGATTGATTATATTAATGGTAGCAGGAATTCATATAGTGATGCAGCATCATTTTTCTTTTGTAAATATCCTTATTTGATCACCTTAGGAAATAAAATTTCCATCTTAGAATATGAAGCTAAAAGAAATATGGAACGGAAAGCTGAAGAAGCATTTATTAATTCTTTGGATAAGAAAATTCCTATTGATATTTATTTAAGAATTAGAGTAAGAAGAACCCATGTGGTTCAAGATTCATTAAAGGCAATAAAGGCCAATCAAAATAATTTAAAAAAGAGTTTAAAGGTTCAATTTATTGATGAACCAGGAGTTGATGCTGGAGGATTGAAAAAGGAATGGTTTTTATTATTAACTAGGAAAATATTCAGTCCGGAAACTGGAATTTTAGTTAATATGGAAGAATCTAATTATTTATGGTTTTGTTTGGTACCTATGGAAGATTTAGAAATTTACTTTTTATTTGGAGCAATTTTGGGATTATCAATTTATAATTCTACTATTTTAGATTTAAATTTCCCCTTGGTATTTTATAAAATCTTGTTGAATAGACCTATTGGATTTAGTGATTTTCAACAATTAAATCCTGAATTATCAAAGAATATCTTTCAAATTAAACAACTTAATGAATTAGAATTAAAAGCATTAGATCTCACATTTGAAATAGATGTTAGAGATGCGTTTGGTAAAGTTCATACTAGAGAATTAATTCCAAATGGACGTAAGATTGATGTTAATATGACCAATAGAGATTTCTTTATCAAAAAATATGCCGAATTCTACCTAAAAGATGGTATAAATGATCAAATTAAAGTATTTTTAAAGGGGTTTTCGGCAGTGATTGGTGGGAATGGATTATCATTATTTTCCCCAGAAGAAATTGAATTGTTATTATGTGGTAATGAAGAAGGTAAATTAGATATTGAAGTATTGAAGTCAGTGACTAAATACTTTGGTTGGTCATCAAATGATGAAGCCAAAATGAGTAATATTGTTCAATGGTTTTGGGAATATTTATATCAATTAAATTATCGTCAACAAAAGAGATTTTTGGTGTTTGTCACAGGTAGTGATCGAGTTCCAGCTACAGGAATTCAGAACTTAAATTTCACTATTAAAAAGATCAATAGTCATGCTACTCATCGTCTACCAATATCACATACATGTTTTAACCAAATAGATCTTTATGACTATGCAACTAAAGAAGAATTTTGGTATAAATTGGGTTTAGCCGTCAATGAATCAGATGGGTTTGGTATTAAATAGTACAGAGTTTATAGGGTAAAATAGGGAATGAGGATTATTAAGCAAAAGGAAATGTAAATGTAAATGTAAATGTAAATGTAACTGTAAAAGTAAAATGTAAATGTAACTGTAAAAGTAAAATGTAAATGTAAATGTAAATGCAAATGCAAAAGCAAATGCATAATTGCACTAGTCATCTTATGAGTCGCGCACTACTTGTGCAAGTTAGCCAATGAAAAGAATGGAAAAAATAATTTGTTTCCAAAACTTCTCACCATTTTTCAACTTTTCATAAAACTTCATTTAACTTAATTCATCTTTATATTAATAATTTAAGTAATGTCATCCCTTGCTTTTAGAACATTTAGAGGAGGTTTAGGTGTTAGAAACCTCATGGGAACTTCTTTCAGAGGTTTAAGTTCATCATCAAAGAGTTTATCCAAATATGATCAACCAGATTTCTCTGGCTACTTACATGAAAGAAGTGAAAACACTAACCGTAACTTCACTTATTTTATGGTAGGATCTATGGGATTATTATCAGCAGCAGGAGCCAAATCCACTGTGGAATCATTTTTACATACTATGTCAGCCTCAGCTGATGTTTTGGCTATGGCTAAAGTTGAAGTTAAATTAGGAGCCATTCCAGAAGGTAAGAATGTTATTGTTAAATGGCAAGGTAAACCAGTGTTTATTAGACACAGAACCGCAGATGAAATTGATGAAGCCAATGCTATTGATATTTCTAACTTGAGAGATCCTCAAAATGATGATGATCGGGTTAAGAATCCTGAATGGTTAATTATGTTGGGTATCTGTACTCATTTAGGGTGTGTTCCTATTGGTGAAGCTGGTGATTTCGGTGGATGGTTCTGTCCATGTCATGGTTCTCACTACGATATTTCTGGTAGAATCAGAAGAGGTCCTGCACCTTTGAACTTGGAAATTCCTGAATATGATTTCTCCGATGACCTGACTTTAGTTGTTGGTTGATTTAAAAGAAGCATGTACTTTAGATATTTATTACGAAGTAGAGGAATAACAAGAAAAAGAAAGAAAAAAAAAACAAAATAAAGAAAATGAAGATGAAAAAACAATTAACCCCATTTTTTTCACTATTATAGTTAATATTAGTAAATATAAATTTTTGCATTATTTTGAAGTTCTTGTAGTAGTTAGAAAAAAATTGTTTATTCTATGATACATAAATGTCATGACACGTTAAAAGATTGGTTAAAAGATTGGCTCTAGAAGTTTGCCCTAAAAATTTGGCCCTCTATAGTGCTTATTATCGGCAAATACATCATCATCATCGTCATCATCATCATCTACTGGCTGATACCCCCGGTTAGTACGAGTATTATTATAAGAAGGAGGAGTTGCCGGAACATAAGAAGTAGAAGGAGCCGGACTATGACCCTTGGCATGGTAATCATAAGAATCATAGCTCAGTGGAGGACGAGCAGCAGCACCAGGACCAGGAATAGGACCAGGAACAGGACCAAATCTAGAATCATAACCAGAATCATAACCAGGTTGATACCCAGGATTACCCCTATAAGCTACTGGAGGAGGTGGCATATGATTTCCATACATATTAGGATTATTATAAGGATGATTCATTTGCTTTTCATGATATTCTTTGGAACCTGATCTACAACAACAACAGCATAAAGCTTCAAGACAACTGAAACCTAAACAAGCACACCGAATGATTGTAGAAACAGCCCACATCACAATTAATCCACCAAGTACTATAAGTACTATAGCTACAATCTTACATGTTTTATTATCCATACAAGTATCCCAGCTTTTAAAAGAATCAGCTGTAGATTTTACATCGAATCGTTTAACAAATTCATGTTTTATATTATCAGGACAGAATGAAGTATCAGGAATGTGCATTATTGTAAGTTAGTGATAACAAAAAAAAATCTCTGATTCAATAAATAATGATATAAAATAAAGAAGAACAAAAAAAAAAAAATGACTTGAAAAATATCTCAACCGGAATCCGGAGTGTTTTATAACAAAATCACCCTTTCTAAAAAAGAAACCCCAAGGTACGCGATTCTATTATTAGATAACGAAGTAAATAGAGGCTGAAACCGTTGTAAGGGAGAATGACGAGAATGGGGTTGGTCATGTGAGGTAATTACCATGTGATTGTCACGTGATGGTACTGAGTTCATTCCATTGGATTCATCTCCTT
Organism: Yamadazyma triangularis; assembly: GCA_030573955.1. Classification (NCBI taxonomy): domain Eukaryota; kingdom Fungi; phylum Ascomycota; class Pichiomycetes; order Serinales; family Debaryomycetaceae; genus Yamadazyma; species Yamadazyma triangularis. The sequence goes on from JAJMEC010000006.1 coordinate 19,886, forward strand.
CAAACTATTAACACAAGTCCAATAAGGTCTCATACACACCCCTTTTTGAACTGATTTGGTCACTGTAAGTGTCTGGTCTTTATGTGTAATGTCATGGAGTCGTTTTTGGATCCGTCCAAGGAGATCATAACATTGTTCTACCTCATCAATTGATAAGAGCGAGCAGATCTCATGATGCGTATACCATTCGAGTTCCAAGTATTGGTGAGGGAGATTTGGTTCGTACAATATCATTTTAATATGAGACACTTTTAGCGTGCGAGCAAATGGTTTTATAATAAAAGCATCATTAATGATACCTAAGCGCCCGCGAACTTCAAACATGAGATTGTTATTGATCATTTCCAAGGTGTCAGGGATTTGGATCAAAGTGGCAAAGGAGACTTTATTGGTGAGGTACTTTTCGTAGTGATGGAGATCGTTAGTGCTTTCATTGGAGGTGATTATCAGTTCACTTTGCAGGGGAAGGGTTTGGCTGGGCAATTGACTGGATTGATCTACTGGGGTCTGGTACTGGCTCTGGTACTGGCTTTGGTACTGGCTTTGGTACTGGCTTTGGTTCTGGCTCTGTTGATACCGAATTGGCATTTGGGTATCTTCAGCGTCTTTGTGTTGTTGAAAGAGAACATTCATTCCTCCCATTGGTTTTTTGGCTTTGTTCTCTACTTCTGCTTCTGCCTCGGCTTCAGCATCACCATCATTAGACTCTATAACTCTCCTTTTTCTATTGGACTGAGGCAACAACTTCGCAAGTGAAACCGTAGTCTTTCTCATCACCACCTTTTGGGCGCCTATGGTTCTAATATACCGCTGAAACATATCATCACATCGTTTGGTTAGCTTTGGGTACTCAATGGGATAATTATCATTCATAATTTCATAACTCATTAAATTTCCCTCTACCAGTCCTTTATGAGACTTAAGTCTAATCTCTAACATGGCAAATAACCCTTTATTCTGTAGATGTCCTGGTTGAGACTCACTAACTTCACAGCCAAAATCCTCCATCATACTGTCAAACTTGCTCATATCCACTATAATAGGAAATATCTTGTCTCCGTGGAGATAATCTCCAGTGTCTAGCTTACACGCCGTAGGAATAGTAGTGTGGATATTGTTGTGACACAACGAGTTGTGAATGTAGGAAGAAAAGTCTGTAGCTAACAATATATAGGGATATGCCATTGCTGTTGGCTTATATAATCCTATGATGTAAAACGGGTGCATTATCATGTGCTTAGTACCATCATTGAGTGAGTAAGCATCGGGTAACTGTGACAACGAGTCACATTCTATAGTATCAAACATGGTTTAAGTAATAGTTACGCGTTGGATTTGATGTCATCAGGGCGCGTGTGATGATGGTTTAGTACGGCTGTAGTTCGAGAGTGAGTCCACAATATTCTTTGTCGTCCTGTGCGTACCACGACGTCGCGGTATAGAAAGAAAACAAATGGCGGTAAAAGCAATCTTCTCGCACACTTTCACAATCCTAATCCATCACTACTTCATGAAGAGTATGTATCCATAAATTTCCACAAACTTCTCTCCACAAACCTCAACATAATACTAACACAAAAAGAACCGAGTAAAGGACCTAAACTTGGAAAAAGAGCTCTTGATCATGCACAATCTCTATCACAATCAAATCAACAATCAGATCCACAATCACATTCATTAACAAGTGATGACCTCCTAGAAGAAGCCACTGTGGAAGAAGAATCCGGTGATAGATGGTTAGGATCGGATCTCGCCAAAGCAATTCGGTTCTATCAAAGAGCTTATTTAAGCTATTTACGTGTTTTGGAAATGCCCATTGATACTCCTCAAGTTAAGTTGGATGCTTATTATAATATATCTCGTTTACTCTTCCATGTATACACCCAATACTTTAGGACTGATGGAGTAAGTGTTAATGAGTTACAAAATATTGATGAGGTATTAACTTCAGAACAATCGGTTATTCAAAAGTTGCCGGTCATTGTACAGTATCATGAACAAACAGCTGAAATATCTCATCAATTACAAATACCTTTATCGACTGATTTATTATATAACACTGCTTTGGTGTATACACAGGTGATAGAAGATCAACAAGACAATCTTGACAGTGATATGGAAGAGATATATATTCTTGGACAGAAAACACAAACTTTATTGAATGATTTATTAACATTACAAGTGAATCAACTTAAAGGTTTTATTGAAGACTTGAAGGTTATAAATACTAATGATCCTTCATCTTCTTCTTCTCAGAATTCTCCTGCTCCCACTTCAGAACATAATGTGTCAGGTGAACAAGTAATTCAACCTCCTGATGTATTTGATACGTTATTAACTGGATGTAAGCTTAGTCAAGCCATTCTTGAAAACATCAATGATCCTCAGCTGCAGATTCCTAGGTGTCAACTGCTTATTCTGCCATTTGTTAATACTTGTGATGCTATAGCTAATGAACTAATTAGCGAATTTGGACAAGGAAACAACGCTAGAGAGGAGTATTTATCTTCAATAGAAACATCACAAATCCATGAATATCACATCCTAAAAGTCTACCTTGAAAGTCTTTTAATTAATGATATGACAGAACTTGTTACATTTTGGGATCAACATTTACCTCAATTACCAGAAATCCCTGACAAGTATTTGTTATTTAGTGACGGATTACAAGAGTTTTTGGATAGAAATGAGGTTAATTTAACCACGGCTAATCAACAACAAAATCTAGCAGAAGGGTTTTGGAAATTATTAACATCAATGACTAATAGTTTAAAGAAAGCTCAAGAACTCTTGGGAGTTCAAAAATCACAATTAAATTTCAATTCTGAAGATTTAGGACAAGTTATAATTACTATAAGTAATATCATGATCCAAAGATCAGACATAGATTTACAAAGATGTCAAATTCAAACCTATGAACCAGCAGTAAAGAATCATCAAGTATTAATGAAAAATGCAGAAGTATTTCTTAAAAGTGCCATGAATATGGCAAATACTTCAGGAGGATTACGAGAAAGAGCCTGTTATAAAATGGTTAGAAATCATAAGAAAATTGAAGCTGTCATGAGACTTTGTTTATTACAAGGAAAGACATCATCAGAAGAGTTAGATACAATCTTAGGCCCACAAATATGGCCCTTGGAGTTAGAGAACTTAAAGAAAATGGAGTATTTTCAAGCGTTTATTCAGTAATATCATTCATAATGTTCTATTTAATGTTCTATTTAATGTTCTATTTACAACTAAATTGACAACTCTGTCATATAATAGGAGTATCAGTAATATTAACCATTATAGCAGGATCAGGGAACTCTGGCTCTTCAGTACAGGAAGTAGAATCAAATAATGAACTATGAATATAAACAGTTGATAAAGACTCCGTCCGAGAGTTATTAACAATGACCTGAAACATATTTATCTTTAGTAGATATAACAAATACAGAATCTTCATAATAATTATTGATATAGAAAATGATTATTGATATAGAAAATGAGATTTTAATGACTCTTATTGTAGGTTGCCTAAATAGGCAATCAAGTGTGAGAGACCCTCTCAATGAGACTAGATTTCATTACTAATTACTAATTATACGAGACACTCAATTACATTACTATTTACAGACACTAGAAAAACTACTTAATTAACTTATCAAAAGCAGGAATTAAAGATTGAGCCAAGGCAAAAGAAAACACTAATTTAGGACCAGTAGTCAAAAGTTTAGGAGTTAAACCTTTAAAGAAGGAAGTAATACCTTCATTTTTCATCATATTTTTCAAAATAGTGACACCGGATTCAGGATTATCAAAGTTTCTGTTTTGAATTCTGGTTTTAATAACATCTAAAGGAGCAGAAACAATTAAAGAAGAAGAAGCCCCAACAATAGAAGTAACAAAGTTTTGGAACCAAGTAGCAGAAGAATAATCTTTTAAACCAAAGATATATTCTTTAGCAAAAGAATTACCACCAAATAATGCAAAAGATCCTGGAGCATTTCTAGCGGCAGTCCAACCCCAACCTCTATATAAACCAAATCCTTCATCGGATAAAACTTTGATAAAACCTCTACCTTTGAAAGATTCTGGATTAGTTTGACGTTTAATCTTTAATACATCTAAAGGTAATAAAACCACTTCACCAATACCAATTAATGAACCTGCAGTAGCAGATAATAAAGCCTTACCAGTTTTAGGTCCAAAGAAACTTTCATAACTATCTCTAAAGTTTTTAGTTAAAAATTCATTAGCAAATGGTTGTCCACCATACTTATACACTCTTTGTAAGATCTTATACACAGCAGCATAACCTAAACCAGGGAATAAAGTGAATACTCTTTGAGGTAAAGCTTTACTGGCATGTTCTCTGAATATAATGCTGTTTAATTGAGTCATAGAAGCCACTTTCCCATGGTTTGACATCAATCTTTTAGAAATAGTATCCACAGGATGGAAAACACCAATTTCACAAATCCCAGCTGATGCTGAGCCTAAAACTCTAGCGATCCCTGATTGTTTTTTATCATTGGACTTGGCTGGTGCTGGAACTGGTGCTGGAGGAGTAGAAGTAGCAGTTGGGGCAGCTGAAGAAGACATATTGATATATATAAGTGATACCACAATCAAAATGAAAATTTTTTCACCGCGCTAATGATTGTAGAGTCTATCCTAATAAGGAAGGAGGTTGCAGAGAAGAGAAGAGGAGAGAGAAGAGAAGAGAGATGTAAAGAATGTAAAGAATATAAAGAATGTGAAAAGATGAAAGATGAAAAAGTATAAAATGATAGATGAAGAATGAAATGTTATAAAGTAATATATAATAAATGAATGAAAATGAATGAAAAATCACATGAGAATGGTGGAAGAAGTTTAATTTGGTTTGATCTGTTGCGTTTGAGATTTGATTATAAAAGATGTAAAAACTGAACTTTTGAAAGAAATTTATAATTGAAAAAAATAAAAAAGAATTAAAAAAAAAAAAAAATTAAATAAAATAAAAATTAATAAAATAAAAATATTGACAGATTGAAAGATTGAAAAGATTGAAAACTTTAAAATTACAAAACCTTTTCTTCTTCTGCAACCTCCTCCTCGTCATCATCTTCAACCTCCTCTTTAACCTCTTCTCAATCTAACGCGCAATATATCACTATGAAACTAAAGCTCTTCACAAGAAACACAGAGTTACTTAAAACTACACTTTCTCTAATAAATCAACAACGAAAGTACCTCACTTTAAAATTCACTTCAGATTATGTTTCAATTATTCTGATCAATGATGCAACTACTGATCAAGAATATGAAATCTGGAGTAAACTCAAAATGAGTACTATCTTTGATGAGGTGGAGATTCAAAGTTTACGTGATGATTCTGTAGCAATAGAGATTAATGGTGAACAATTACTACAAACACTTAAACACTATGAAAAAGCCCATAGTGATGGTCTTCATATACGATTACAAAGACATGGAGGAGAAGATCAGGGTAATGATAAGAGTCGAAAAGCATCATTGGCATTATATTATTCTGCCATTGAAACCAATTCCACTACAGTCAATCATACATTTAAAATACCTATTCGAATCCTTAAAACAAATCATGAAATCAATTCATTACAAGAGCCTCAATTACAAGTAATTGATCTCATTATGGCATTACCTAACGCGTTTGTGTCCACCTATAAGCGATTAGACAAATTTAAGAGAAATTCCGTTAATGATAGTGTCACTATTAAAGCCAGCAGACGTAATGGAGGGTTTCTTGGGTTTGTGTTGGAAGAAGAAGGTAAATATAAAGTGACCATTCGATGGAATGATGATTTGGATATAAGAAAACCTCCTCCTTCTGATTCTCCTAGCTTTACTCCTGATTCAATGAGAAGACAAAATGAAACTTTTGCTACGAGAGATAATGATAATGATGTAGATGAATTTGATGACAACGAAGATAAACTGATAACAGTAAAATTAAAGGATTGGAAAATGGCCTCCAGAATCGTTGCCCATTGCAAAAGCGTGATTCTTCTTTTAGCTGATAATGAAGCCTGTGTAATGCATTGTTTATTAGATGATACTGATGATGTAGAGATCATTTACTCCATTAAAGCCATTAGAACAAGAGATGATTAATATGAGTCATAGTATCATTATATAGAAAAGAATTCCTTTAAATTCGCATTGATTTCGCATTTTTAACATTGAGTTTTCCAATTTTTCCTTCATTATAATAATGTCTACTTTGGATAGAGAACAACCTCACTACTTTGGGGCCGGACCTGCGCTTTTACCTAAAGAAGTATTGAAGCAAGCAGCTTTGGATTTAGTTTCTTATAATGGTGATGATTTGGGAATTGGAGAAATGTCTCATAGATCAAAGCCAGCGGTTAAAGTCATTGATGATACTAAAGCTAATTTGATTAAGTTGATGAATATTCCTGATACTCATGAAGTGTTTTTCATGCAAGGAGGAGGAACCACAGGGTTTTCTTCTATTGCACATAATTTAATGGCTAATTATGCTACGAAAACCAAGGGTAAATTGGGTAAAGCTGCCTATGCTGTTACTGGAAGTTGGTCTAAAAAATCCCTTGAAGAGTGTAAACGGTTGGGATTTGATGGTTATGATGTAGTGAATACCAAAGATATCAATTTTAGTGATATTCCTGATTATAAAGATTGGACTCCTATTAAACCAGACACGGCTTATTTGTATGTGTGTGATAATGAAACTGTTAATGGGGTTGAATTTGATAGTACACCTGATGAATATCTTCCTGAAGGAGTAGAATTGGTGGCCGATATGTCTTCCAATATTCTTTCCAAACCAGTGGATGTGAGTAAATATGGATTAATTATGGCAGGAGCTCAAAAGAACATTGGTATTGCTGGACTTACAATCTATATCATCAAGAAATCATTATTGGAACAAGCATCTGATGAAGAATTGAAAACATGGGGGGTTCCTTTGACACCTATTGCTTTCCATTATCCAACTGTTGTTAGTAATAATTCTACTTACAATACGATTCCTATATTTACGTGTCATGTAATTAAGTTGGTGACAGAAAAATTGATAGCTGAAGGAGGGGTTGAACATATGACAGAAATCAATAATAAAAAGGCGGAAGTTTTGTACCAAGCAATTGAAAAGTACCCTTCTGTGTTTAAATTACAAGTAACCAATGGAAAATTGAGATCAAATATGAATGTGGTATTTACAGGAACTTCTAGTGATATAGAAACCAAGTTTGTTGAACAAGCTACAAGCAAAGGGTTAACAGGAGTCAAAGGACATAGATCAGTAGGAGGAATGAGAGCTTCTATTTATAATGCAGTTTCATTAGAAAGTGTTGAAAAGTTGGCTGAGTTTATTGATGAATTTGGTAGTAGTTTATAGATGTAGGAGAATAGGAGAAGTAATAAGAGAATAATAAGAGAATAATAAGAGAATAAGTGAAGTATCTCATAATTGAAACCGTTATAGAAGAAATACCTTTAAAAAACCCCTTTATAAAGAAGTATCTCATAAAGTGTCTTATAATGAAGTGTCTCAATAAATAAAGTATCATAAAGTATCTCAAATAAAGAATATCATAAAGAATCTCAATTAAAGAATCTCATAAAATCTCATAAAATCTCATAAAACATTCTCATAAAACATTCTCATAAAAGAATATTATAGGTTCTCATAGTTCTCAATTAAAGTACCTCAACCACCACCTCAAAAACCTCAAACAACCTCAAACAACCTCAATACCTCATCACAAAAACCCCATCGCACTAACCCAAGTAAAAATTCGCATCATGATTCGACTACTAACTCATGGTAAACCTCCACTAAAACACCTTCCCAGGTCCTTTATAAGATCCAGTGGTAGTACTGCAACTACTCCTTCAGTTAAAGCAAAAATCCAATCTCTTGATAAAGACAATTACATCAAATCCATCAAACAAAGAATCGATTCTATTCCTATAGAGAACTTTAGAAACTTCAGTGTTGTGGCTCATGTGGATCATGGGAAATCCACTCTTTCTGATAGACTTCTTGAATTGACCGGAGTCATTGAACCTGGTTCCAATAAGCAAGTTTTGGATAAACTTGATGTGGAAAGAGAACGAGGAATTACAGTTAAAGCTCAAACTTGTACTATGTTCTATAATGATCCCACCACAAATCAAGACTTTTTATTACATTTGGTCGATACTCCGGGTCATGTAGACTTTCGGGCTGAAGTATCACGGTCGTATGCTTCATGTGGTGGTGCTTTACTTATAGTTGATGCCTCACAAGGAGTTCAAGCACAAACAGTGGCTAACTTCTATTTGGCTTATAGTATGGGACTCAAACTCATTCCTGTTATCAATAAGATTGATTTGGATGGTGCTGACATTGGACAGGCCAAGGATCAAATTGAGACCACGTTTGAGTTACCTAGTGAAGAGTGTATAGCAGTAAGTGCCAAAACAGGGCTCAATGTGGAGAAGATATTACCGGCGATAATCAATGATATTCCACCGCCAACGGGGATAGAAACCAATCCATTGAAAGTATTGTTGGTGGATTCGTGGCATGATTCTTATGTTGGAGTGGTGATGTTGGTCCATGTGGTGGATGGAGTTATTAAACGAGGTATGAAGTTGGTATCAGCACATTCAGAAAAGCGATATGAAGTCAAGGAATTGGGGATAATGTATCCGGATAAGTTACCATTAAGTTCTGTAAGAGCCGGTCAAGTTGCTTATATTGTACCTGGAATGAGGAATCCTAAGGAAGCCATGATTGGGGATACGTTTTTCCAAGTAGGTCATAGTTCAGGATTAGAACCGCTTCCTGGGTTTGAAGAGCCTAAACCTATGGTGTTTGTAGGAGCATTTCCTGCTGATGGGACTGAATTTAAAGTCATGAATGATGATATTGAACATTTAGTTCTTAATGATAGATCAGTGACATTAGAAAAGGAAACTTCTGGAGCTTTAGGTCTTGGATGGAGATTAGGTTTCTTAGGGTCTTTACATGCTTCTGTGTTTCAAGATCGACTTGAAAAAGAGTATGGAGCTAAGATCATTTTAACGTCTCCAACAGTTCCCTATAAAGTATGTTATAGAGATGGTAAAGAGGAAATCATTACTAATCCCGATCAATTTCCTGATAATTCCCACCAAGTGGCTCAATTTATGGAACCATATGTAGAGGCCATTATTACTATTCCTGATGAATACGTTGGAGTTATCATGTCTTTATGTGAAAACAATCGGGGAACTCAACTGAATATTGAATATCTTACTACTGGTCAAGTATTGTTGAAGTATGAAATCCCATTGGCTCAGTTAGTGGATAACTTCTTTGGTAAGCTTAAAGGAGCCACTAAAGGTTATGCTTCTTTAGACTATGAAGACATTGGTTACAGAAAATCAGACATTGTAAAGATGGAACTCTGTGTTAATGGAGAACCTCAAGATGCTTTAACTCAAGTAATGCATAGATCACAAGTAGCTACTAAGGGAAGAGCTAACGTGGAAAGATTTAAGAAGTTTCTTAGATCTCAATTGTTTGAAGTGGCTATTCAAGCTAAAGTCAACAACAAAGCTATAGCGAGAGAAACCATTAAGGCTAAAAGAAAAGACGTTACTCAACGTCTTCATGCTGCAGATATATCGAGAAGAAAGAAGTTATTGGTGAAACAAAAAGAAGGAAAGAAACAAATGAAAGCTTCAGGGAAAGTCAACATAAATCATCATACATTCCAAGATTTCCTCAGACGACAAGACCCGTGATTGTCTTGTATGTAACCTGATTTTTATGTAACCTGATTTGTATATAACCTGTACATAGAATTAAAACTATAGAACATAGAAATCTACGTCAAAAACTTTTGATAGATGATGTTATCGGTTTCGTCAACGAATCTGTAACCCAACGTTTGTAAGAAACTTTGGAATTCTTCTTCAGTAGTATTGTCTGGAACAACTATACCACATAATACTTTACCTACATCATTACCATGATTTCTGTAATGGAATAAAGTTATATCCCAATCAGACTTTAATGTCTTCAAGAAATTGGTTAAGGCTCCAGGACGTTCTGGGAATTCAAATTGATACACTCTTTCTCTGACGATTTTATCTGGTTTCAGACGAGAATAACTTCCTCCCACAAGGTATCTTCCATGAGTTTTAGCCACTTCATTACCGGAGATATCAAACACTTCATAGTTATAACTATCACTAGTCATAGTATCAATGATTGAACCAAGTTCTTTATCTTTATCAGCCACATTGAAACTAACAAAAATATTAGCTGGATCATGATTATTATATCTATAGGAGAATTCAGTAATAGATCTAGGATCAATTAAATCTTGTAATCGAGCAAATTCTCCAGGTCTTTCAGGAATTGATACCACTAATGATACTTCTTTTCCTTCACCTAAAACTGCTCTTTCACTAACAAATCTCAATCTATCAAAGTTCATGTTGGCACCACTAAGAATAGGGACATAAGATTTATTACGATGATCAACATCAGCATTATTTTTAAGGTATCTTTTCATTCCAGCAACAGATAATGCACCAGAAGGTTCTACAATCAGCCTAGTATCTTCGAAAATATCCTTAATAGCTGCACATAATTCATCCGTCAGAACCATAACCACTTCATCCACAAGATCTTTACATAATCTCCAGGTTTCTTCTCCCAATACTTTAACTGCAGTTCCATCAGCAAATACTCCTACTTGATCCAAAGTCTTTAATTCATTGGATCCACTGGATTCATATAATGCATTGGCATCATAAGTTTCCACACCAATCACTTTAACATGAGGAGCAACTTTTTTCAAATAAGCAGCAATCCCAGCGATTAATCCTCCACCTCCTACAGGGACAAACACAGCATCTAATTGATCAAGATGGATTTGTCTAGTTAATTCCAAAGCTATAGTTCCTTGACCAGCAATGACGTAAGGATGATTGAATGGAGGAATGTTAGTTAAGTTGTTTAACACCGATAATCGATCACATTCTTTCTTAGCCGAATCAAAATCATCTCCATATAACACGACTTGAGATCCTAATCGAGAAACATTCTTATACTTAATCGAAGGTGTAGCTGTAGGCATAACAATGGTAGAAGGAATTCCTAACTTGTGGGCAGAAAAAGCCACTCCTTGAGCATGGTTCCCTGCTGAACAAGCAATAACTCCGTCTAGTTGAGTCTTGGGATTAGCATGAAGATTGGCAATCATATTATAAGCTCCTCTAAGTTTGAAGGAAAACACCGGTAAAAGGTCTTCTCTTTTTAAGTAAACATTAGTATTACATTTATGGGACAAATTGACGGCATTAGTCAAGGGAGATCCTGCAGTATCAACCACATCATAGACTCTGGCGGTTAAAATCAATTTAATGTAGTCAGGAAATCCATCAGGATCATAATCGGCTTGATGAAGTTCAGGAAATTTTGGTGTTGGTGGATTGCTTTTTGTGGTTATAAATGCTTTATTTGTTTTGAATAAGTTATTACATAGTCTTAGGCGGCGGTTGGGCCCAGCTAGAGTTAACAGTCTGGAGACTCTGTTCATAGTTATGACTCAAATTTTTCATCGCGAAAAGGCAGTAGAATATAGATTAAAGAAAAAGAAGAGAGAGAAGCGCGGCGTAATAGGTCGGGGCGACGGAACGTGGCGCGGAGTCCGTACTAGAACTGGTACTAGTTCTAGTACTAGAACTGGACTCAGTTTCATGACTAGGTGTATACCCACTACCATTCCTAACCCCAAGTGATACACTCTTCTCTTCCATATCAAACACAATATATATATACTTTAACACCAGGGTCCCTAAGGTTACCCGGAACTCAGAACTAGGATCAGAAAACATATTAAGCTGACACTTGTCATCATCCTCTTGAGTAATGAGTTTCGAAACAGGAATCTCAATATAGAAATCATCAAAGATAAGTACCTGATTAACCTCTGGAACATCCTGACACTTAAAAGTTCCATCTTCTTCAACATCAGTTAAAGAAAGTTGACTTATAATTTCTTTATATATTCTTGGAGGGAAGTAGCTTGAAGAGTCCTTGGTTCTAAAAGCTAACAAATGAGCACCATTAAACCGCATCCCAGTATGTTCCAGAGAAACACTAATTCCATTACTGGTATTAACCCCTAAAAATGCCAAATTTCCCTGGGGATCTAAAGGTGCCATGGGGTATTTGTGAAGATCCTCGTCGTACTTTGAATCATCAATATCTCCAAACAAAATAGCCCCTTCAGAGTCATCAAACCACATGGATACTTTTTTGTTATCAATGATGCCATCGTGGTTCAATTGATCCATAAATGTGGTGGTATCCTCGGTCTCGGGTAAAGAATACGCTTCTACCAAATCCACAGGCCGAACTCCTAATCCAATGATATTAGTGGGGAACAACGTGTGTTCACTCACAATGAACTGTAATTCGTCTATTGTTTGATCATCCACTTTAAGTTGATCATGAGCTATAATCCCTTCAAAGAATCCTGTGGGGTACCGAGTAGTGATCTTATCTTCCTTTTCAAATGTATTGGAGGTGTTGTAATTATATTGACTTTTTTGACATTCTTCAATAATACACTTAGATCCTACTGAGTTCATAACAATTTTATCATCCTCAGTATCTAATACTACATCCACATTTTGTTTATCGGAACCAAGCAGAATCTCTCCGTAAAAAACCCCATTTTTCTTCCTAATCGGAATTTCAAGACTACTGCCTAATACTGTTGTAATGGCTGTAAATAGTAATCCAAATCTCATTTGTGGTTTATTTGTAGTTGTAGTTGTCGTTGAAGTTGACGTTAATATTGAAGTTCATGTTAACATTAACATTGACATCGTTATATATAATGGGTTATTCTTGGCGATCTCGTAGTTGAAAATCTCGAACCTAAAAAAGTTCGTAACTGAAGATCACAAAGCCGAAAAGTTCGTAAATCTTTGAAACTTGAAATTGCAACTGATAACGAAGCGAAAGGACAACCGAAGTCGTGGACAACTGAACAACTGAAGTCGTGGACAACTGAACAACTGAAGTCGTGGACAATTGACCTACACATAGTTAAAGTCGCATAAAACCAAATGTTCCGTTTATCTAATTTTGTCTACTATTATTTCATTTCGCGCTTATGGTTTCCTTGGGTTGAAAATGGCTGCAAATATCATTTGTTATGCTTGAGGAGTAATAGTTGCCGTTTGTCATGTGTTTTGTTTGTGTAATGTAATTGTGTACTGCATTTGTAATGGTTACACTTGTATAGTGCATTTGTAATGCTTGTGGTTTGTGCTTGTAATGCTTGTGCTTGTTATGCTTATCTTTCAATATAAACTCTTTGATTGCGTATGTGGTAGTGTCATAGAATGAAAAGGGCACACTCAGATTATGTTTTTGTGCCGACTGATCACTCCAGTCAAACCACAGATGGTTCTGGGAATCATTCTTCTATCAATTACCATCCCCTTGCTAATAATTTAACTAATATGTCTGCTAATATGTCTACTAATTTGTCTACTGATATGGACCCTGAATATCTAGATTCCAATATGTCTTCTGTTCTAGATAATATTGACGTCCCTGATCCTTCTACTTGGAGTCAATTATTTGATCCTATTATCCCGGAAAACCCTTATGATAATTATCCTTATGGATATAATTCTTCACAAATCAATTCTGGTCTTCAATCCACTACTTCCTTTGATGTTACTCCTGATCCTTTATATCCACCCCTGAGCTACTTCCAACTGGATAACTTTAACTTTTCCCGGTCTTCAACTCTGATTACTGAAAATAAATACACTGAAAATGGGGAAAAAGTTGGCACCATTTATTTCTACCAACAAGGAACTTATCCCGTTGCAATTGGTAAATTAACATTAAATGATCTTGGTCAATTAAATCCTTTTATAATTCATCATCAAATCTGTCAAACTATTGAAGATGAATTTAATAAAGAATTAATTTCTTTATTGGATAATGGTGAAAAACAAAAAACAAAAGGTGGTTTGAATTGGCAACCACTATCAATTTACAGTGCCTATACAAATGTAAAAAACCAGGATCTTTCATATTTGGAAAATATTCCTCATACTTCTTGCTTTGGTAAAATTAATATGAGAGTTAAGCGGGCTTGGGCCAGACTGCCTAATAAGAAAAAGTCGTAGACTTTGCTGATAATCTTTTATATTTCTTTTTATTTCTTTTTAATATACTAATGAACTCTGTTTTTACATTAATCTATTATTCAGTGTTGCACTAGATTGAGAAATGGCTGCAAAAAAGTATGCGCATAAGAAACCATTGATTGTTTTAGGTGTTAATATTCCATGACTTTAGATTCACTGTGTTTTGAATCTTGTTATTAAAGTTTATTCATCATTTTAAGATAGTTTCCTCTATGTGCCAATTTCATTTGACATGAATGTAGGTATCTTGACTGTATATAATGAGTTAAGGCCTGAGTCTTTTTTAAACCTCCATAAGCCAAGTATTGCTGTTTTTTGTTTGGATATTTTATTTTTTCTTTAAAAGAACATCTTCATATCCTTTGGATATTTTTGTAGAATTTTTTAACAATTTTCTTTTTTTTTCTTCATTAAAATTTGATCCCTATTGATGCTTTATCAACTTTACAATTCTTGTATTTTTCGCAATTTCAATTATTTATATATTTCGATAAGTTATTTTTCTAAAGATAAAACAAAAAAATATTAAACAAACAACTTAAATAACATCTCCTTTCAACACTCAACTTCTTCAGTTTATCTTCAGTTATAACTTCTGAATCTTTTATTACTGTAATGAAATCAGTCTTAAATTTGTTATACTGCGCATGGCCAATATAGTAACCCTCATATTTGCAACCAAATCATTCAACACATTCAATTATATTTCTAGGTCCGATTCTTTTACTTTTAAATAAAGTTATAGTATCATTATAGTATTAGCAGGTTCTGGGGTCTCTTGTTCATCTCTATTACCTGTTTTCTCAATAATCTCTACATTATTAGAAGTATTTGACCTCACTAAAGAGCGAGTCTAATCTCAGTATTTACTTTCCATAATAATCTATATATGCCTTACCTCTTTAACCACCTTTGCAGAATATGATGATGTGCTGCTACAGGCCCTCTTAATCCTTGATCCACATGGATAAGTGCTTTTTACCTACAACCGATTACTTTTCAAAAAACCTGTAAAAGTCGCCATAAAACTAAGTCACCAATCTCCCACACTAAGTAAAACGGTCCCTTGGCCCAGTTGGTTAAGGCGTGGTGCTAATAGATTTTCTATGAAACGCCAAGATCAGCAGTTCGATCCTGCTAGGGACCAATTTACCACGGGCGTATGGCGTAGTTGGTAGCGCGTTCGCTTAGCATGCGAAAGGTCTCCGGTTCGAATCCGGATTCGTCCATTTTTTTTTGCTTTTTGGTAGTATTATCTTAAGTTTTTGTCATAGTTCAATAAATGGGGTCATTATGAAACTCCAATTATAATACCCCAATTGGCCATACCCTTTAATACTCACTATCAAACACTTGCAGCCAAATACAAAGTTAGAGATCTTAAGCAAGTAGTGGCATTACCAACTACTTCCAAATGCTCAGTTAAAAATTATTTCAACAATAATCGACAAAAGATTAAAAAACTCTTTGTGTTGAAAGTATAATGGATCACCCATTAGCAATAACCGTAGGAGCACGTGTTAATGCATATCTCACCAGTACAAATGATTATCACAAATATAGACAAAAGTTAAACAAGACATTATTAAAGTTACGTCATGATCTTGATATAGTGACTAGAGATACTAAGAACTATAAATCTAAAGAAAGGATATCCAAGATCTCTAATGATGAATATAATAAAGATAATAGATTTGGGTTGTTGTTACTTTTAACAGCTGAAAGAGATTTAGTCCATTCACTTGAGATCAAAAGTTTATTGGAAATTAGTAATGAAAAGACAGCTTCTTATAAGAATTTAATGATTAGTAAATTAAAGAAATCAGTTAATGGAGTTAAAAAGTTATTAGAAGTTGTTAACAATGAAAGTGATGATTTTAAAATGATTGAATTATACACGTATCAAACATTAAATGAAGGATCTTTGGCTCTTAATAAAAGAAAATGGGAAACGGCTTTAAATTGTTTCTCCATTGCTAAATGTGCTTTAGATTTCTTGTATAATTATGAAGATGAAAATAAGATGAAAATTGACGATGATACACAACAAGATCAACAAGAGTTCAATAAGACTGTTATTAATGAATTGATCACAACTATAGTTGATCCTTCATTAAATTTATCTACATCGCAATTGGATATTAATTTTAATTCTTCTGATTTGAAAACTATTTCAAGAAAATATTGTCATGAAAAAACATTACCTTATTTACAAAAATTAGTTCAATTAGTTGAAAAATATGATTCTAGTTATGTATCAGAAATTTCATCATCCATTCAATTAATAACTTCCATTAAATGGAGAAATCATGAAGCTAGTTTATATAATGATGAAATTGCATTTAAAATCATGAGTTTAACTAGTGCTGAAACCAATAAATCTACCGATATAAATCAATTTGATCAATTAATATCAGAATGGACCCAAACTTTGGATCTTCATAATGGAGATTTGGAAAAAAATCAAGATGAAGATGATATGGAAAAAGTTCAAGATCGGGCCGTGTTATTAACATTTATAAATTATAATTTATTATTCACCAAGATTAGACGAGATAGTCTTTTAGTGGAACAATTATTAAATGAATTCGACTTAACTAGTTCCAAGACTAAAAAATTAAATATCAATAAGGATTTGACTAGATTATATTCTTCAATCACTGATACTATTGGGGAATTGAAAGAATTACCTGGGGTATTCAATGATGAAGATCTTGTGGAATCTTTAGAAAACATGCAAAAATACTTTCAAGCTCAACAATTAATTAGATTATCTAATTCATTTGGTTTAAATGAAAAGTTCCCTCAAGCTTTAAAAGTATTGTATCATATTAAAACTCAAGTTTTAGGTGAAACTAAAGATAAATTTTATTTAGTGGAAGATTTCCCTTATTCAATCACTAATAATCAACAATATGATCAATTCATGTCACAATTAAATCAAGAAGTATCCAAAGCTCATGTTTTGGCTCAATTTTCATTTGAAACCGCCAGCAAAACTACGCCTAATGAATACGTTATTGAAAACTTGAACAAATACCCTACTACTGATTCCATAATCAATTTAGGGTCAACTCCCAAATTGGCTCCTGTAATGCCTAAACCAGTATTATTTGATGTTGGGTTCAACTATATAAACTACAATGACAACTCTAGCTCCACACCAGAACCTCAAACCAATGCCGATGACTCAAAGAAACGGGGGCTCTTTGGTCTTTTCGGTCGTTAGTGGATAAGTATTTAGTGTGAAATACATTAAAAATCAAATACACTTAAACAATCACTTTAAACCTATACGCGCAAAGTGAAAAATTGTTATATACTCTTTTAAACTCTTTTAATGAAACAGGATAAAAGTCATAGACTGGCAACGACATTAGTTCTTTGTGTCATTGGACTTTATGGATCATTTTTGACGTGGTCAATTCTCCAAGAAAGAATTAATACCAAACCTTATGGGAATGAAGGGAATCCCCAATACTTTAAAGCACCATTAATGATTAATATAGCACAATCATTATTTTCCATCATAATATCATACATATATTGTCAAGTGACGACGAAAACCAATCCTTTGGGAGTATTTTTAGAAAACGATAAGAAGATATCCAAGTATTTTTTGGTGAAATTTGTTATGATTTCTATCACTTCTAGTTTATCGGCACCTTTAGGATATAAAGCCCTAAACCATGTAGATTACTTGGTTTATTTATTAGCAAAGTCATGTAAATTAATCCCAATAATGTTGGTTCATTTCATTATGTACAATACCAAGTTCCCCTTGTACAAATATGGAGTTGCCTTGGCGGTTACAGCTGGAGTAGCCTTGTTTACTGTGTCTAATAGTAAGAAGAAAGGGTCTAATAATGATGGGAATACCGGCTTAGGTCTTGTGCAATTATTAGGTTCTATGTTATTAGATGGTCTTACCAACTCTACTCAGGACCAAATGTTTAAGTTTCAGAACTCAATCAGTCCTCAGACTAAACTTTTCAAGATTACAGGTACTTCTTTAATGTGTAATTTGAATTTATTTATGTTGATAATGACTTTGGGATATGTTGGAATATTTAAATCCCAAGAATTCTCATACACGTTAAATTTCATTCGCCAATATCCTCAGGTTCTTTCCGATATTATTACATTTGCTTCTTTTGGTGCTATAGGGCAAATATTTGTGTTTATTATATTAGAGACATTTGACTCTGTGGTTCTTACTACGGCCACAGTGACGAGAAAAATGCTTAGTATGGTGTTAAGTGTGGTTTTTTTTGGCCACAGTCTTTTGTTAACACAATGGCTTGGAATTGGGTTTGTTTTTGTGGGCATTGGATACGAAGCCATGGTTAAAGTCAGTCCTAAAAGGAGTATCAACAGTAAAAAGATGGAGTAAATAGTATAAAGTAACGTGATAATCACGTGATAATCACACCGTTTCTTATATCCACCTCTCGCACATCACCAAAATAAAAACACATTTCCATTCTTCTTGTGCCATGCTTATAAATCATCCTAAAATCATGTTTGCAAACGTGCAATGGATTGTAGTTGTGGAGCGATGTTGCTGTTACATGGCGTCGTTATTTCCCAAAGTAGCGTGTAGTGGAATTCTCACGTGGTCATTGTTTGCATTAGGATATCAAGGAGGATATCAAGATGTGTATATAAATAGAGAACAACCAATATTAGGAGCAGGTATTATCATAATTGGGTTGATATTGTATGGACTTTGTTTGTACGCGTACTTTATGGTGATTGTGGCTGGCCCGGGGTCACCATTGGATTATTATCAGTTACGCATTAACAATTTGGGTCGGTTGAGGGGAGATGGTGATAGAGAAGGAGAAGAAAGAGAAGAAGAAAATCACCGTTTATTAACTCATTCAGAAGAACCTCCTGTCGACTTTATGCATTGCCACAAAACGAGACCAGGACAATCGCCATTCCGATACTGTGTCAAATGTAGTGTGTGGAAACCTGATCGGTGTCATCATTGTTCTACGTGTAATCGATGTGTGTTGAGAATGGATCATCATTGTCCGTGGTACGCCTGTTGTATTGGGTTTAATAACCACAAGTTTTTCGTCCAAAGTTTGTTATATATCACCATCTATAGCGGGTACGCGTTTTTGGTGGCGGTTATGTTATTATGGAGCTTTTTCGCTGATGAAAACTACAGTAAAGGAAGATATTTGTCGATAAATTTAGTGTTTTTGTTCATATTGGCGCTAGCGTTTTTTGTGGCCGTAGGTATTTTCACCGGGTTTCTGGTGTATTTAGTGCTAAAAAATGCCACCACGTTGGAGTTTAGTGAACAGAGATGGTATGTCAAGGATAAACAGTATGAATTTGATAACAATGGTAAACAACAACAATTAGATAACATATATAATCTTGGTTATAAGTCCAATTGGAAGTCAGTTATGGGGCCCAATTGGATCACGTGGGTGTTCCCCATAAGGGTGAGTTCTGCCACCAATAATGGAGTCAATTTCCTGATCAATGAAGCCACTTATGAAAAGTGGTGTTCTCATGTGAGGATCCAGGAGCAATTGAACCAACAATTGGCTGATTATAGAGAGAGGCTTCGTGTGGAAAGAGAACAAAGCAATCGGCTGGCCGTATAGTGTAAATAGGGGTAGGAATGGAGTAGAAGTAGAAGTAGAAGTAGGAGTAGAAGTAGGAGTAGAACTAAAGAATTGTATAGAGAATGGCATTATGAATAAGGACTGCGTCCGGGTAACCACACCACTACACCACCCACCAGTAAGGACTGTGTCCGGGTAACTGCGCGCGAACCATTACCAATTGATTATCACCAAAAATATTCCATAGTGCAAAAATATTCCCATTAGTTTGAAATTGTCTTCATTTGATGAGTTTTGTGCAATTACCGTTTGACGACTTAAAAGTCGATCCTTCACAGAAGAAAAGAGTGGCGTATTTCTATGATGCCGATGTAGGAAATTATGCTTATGGAGCAGGACATCCTATGAAACCTCACAGAATTAGAATGGCTCATTCCTTAATTATGAATTATGGATTATACAAAAAGATGGAGATTTATCGGGCCAAACCGGCCACAAAACAAGAAATGTGTCAGTTTCATACTGATGAATATGTTGACTTTTTAAGTCGAGTGACTCCTGACAATTTAGATTTATTTGGTAAGGAACAGATTAAATTTAATGTAGGTGATGATTGTCCAGTATTTGATGGATTATTTGAATATTGTGGGATTTCTGGTGGTGGTTCTATGGAAGGAGCTGCAAGATTAAATCGGGGTAAATGTGATGTTGCTATAAACTGGTCAGGTGGATTACATCATGCTAAGAAATCGGAAGCTTCAGGATTCTGTTATTTGAATGATATTGTATTGGGGATTATTGAATTATTAAGATATCATCCTCGAGTGTTATATATTGATATTGATGTTCATCATGGTGATGGGGTTGAAGAAGCATTTTATACTACGGATCGAGTAATGACTTGTTCATTCCATAAATATGGAGAATTTTTCCCGGGAACTGGGGAATTAAGAGATATTGGTGTAGGAAAAGGTAAACATCATGCTGTAAATGTTCCATTAAGAGATGGGATTGATGATGCTACATTTAAATCGATTTTTGAACCGGTTATTGGTAAGATTATGGAATGGTATCAACCTTCAGCCATTGTTTTACAATGTGGAGGGGATTCATTATCGGGAGATAAATTGGGATGTTTTAATTTATCCATGGCTGGACATGCTAATTGTGTTAATTATGTTAAATCATTTAATGTTCCGTTGATGGTTTTAGGTGGAGGAGGATATACCATGAGAAATGTAGCCAGAACTTGGAGTTTTGAAACTGGGTTATTGAATAATGAAGTATTACCTTCAGAATTGCCATATAATGAATACTATGAATATTATTGTCCGGATTATAAATTAGATGTCAGACCTTCAAATATGTATAATGCCAATTCACCGGAATTTTTGAATAAAATCTTGAGTAATATTATTGCTAGTTTAGAACATACTCAACATGCACCATCAGTGCAAATGAATTATACACCTAGAGATGCTGAAGATTTAGGAGATGAAGACGAAGATACATCTGAAGCAAAAGATACTAAAGGTGGATCACAACAAGCTCAAGATGAAGCCATTCAACCTGGTAATGAATTTTACGATGATGATAACAAAGATAAAGAAGAACGGAATATTTCTAATGGTAAATCATTAACTGATGAAGAGATGTCAGAGATCAATAAGTTGAATCAAGAATAGACAAGTAGGTTAGAGGTGAATAAAAGTAAGAGAGAAGGGTGAGTAGTATTATGATAGTTATTGTAACAGATAGTAATATAAAAGTTATTGTAACAGGTAGTATTGTAATAGTTATTATAACAGGTAGTATTGTAATAGTTATTATAACAGGAAGTATTGTAACAGGAAGTATTGTAACAGGAAGTATTGTAACAGGAAGTATTGTAACAGGTAGTATTGTAATAGTTATTATAACAGTATTATAACAGACAGTTATAACATTAAATTGTAATTGTAACAGTAGACAGTATTATAACATTACATAGTAATAGTAGATAGTTATTATGAATATTACTACTAGCAGTGACACAGTGACACATTGTCATTATAGTAACATTATAGTAACATTATAGTGTCATTATAGTAACATTACAGTAACATTACAGTAACATTATAGTAACATTATAGTAACATTATAGTAACATTATAGTAACATAGTAACATTATAGTAACATTATAGTAACATTACTAACTTTCTTTAATATAATTATGCCATTATCATCACATCATCACTCATCTCTATCACTCACCTCTATCACCACCATCATCACCAAATTGAGACTGAGAAAATTAAACCTATATCACCTGCGAATGATCACATTCAAACGTCACTTGATTACAGTTCAAAACTGTGCTCATTTAGGCAACCGCCACAACCCTCAATATCTACCGTTAATTGGATCCAAACTCTTTCAGTTGAAATGGAAAAAAGAACAACCTATGAGAAACATTTACTTAGTGAAGAAGCCTTGGACGGCTAATGTTAGAGATGCCATGGTGGACTTTATTGACTTCACTAAAACCAAGTATCCTCATGTGAATATCATGGTGAATGAAGACGTTATAGATGAACTCAATCACGAAATTGCTAACAATAATCGTAAGGTCCAGACTATAGATAAGACGGTATTATATTGTGGTGATGAGTCACAATTAGTGAGCAAAACTGACTTGGTGGTATCATTAGGCGGAGATGGAACCATATTGCGGGCGGCGTCACGGTTCCAGAACTTTCCGGCACCACCAATTCTTAGTTTTTCTCTTGGAACTTTAGGATTTTTATTACCCTTTGACGTGGCGAAAAAGGCCTCAGTCATGGACCAAGTGATGAATAATGAGAGTAAAGTAATGGCTCGGAGCCGGCTCCAGTGTCAATTTGGGGAGGATTTATCAATGAGAGAAGGGGTTAGAGAAGGGGTTAGAGAAGGGGTTAGAGAAGGGGTTAGAGAAGGGACAAAAAATACTACAATAGAACCCCTTTCTCGCCCCATTGCCGCCATGAATGATATCTCTCTTCATCGCGGTAGTGAACCGAGTCTCATTTCCCTTGACATTTCTATAAACGATGAATTTTTAACCACCACGACGTGTGATGGGATTGTGTGCAGTACGCCCACTGGATCCACTGCTTATTCTCTTTCCAGTGGAGGATCTATTATTCATCCTTTAGTACCGTGTACATTACTTACATTAATTAGTCCACGATCGTTGTCATTTCGACCATTAATAGTGCCTGAGGACTCCAAAATCACTATAGCCCTTTCACCATCTACGCGCAACATCTCCATCAAATTGGCTATAGATGGGATTCTACTTCCTGATCTTAAGTATGGTCAGAAATTGGTTATAGGTAACAAAAGTGACATTGATAATCGGTTGTATTGTATTAGTAATAGTGAAGATGATTGGACCAAGGATATTAATGAACTTTTAGGGTTTAATAAGTCGTTTAAGGAGAGACGGTGGTAGTGCAGGACTGAACACGTGTATGTACAGGAATACCACCTTTATACAGGAGAGGAGTAGAAATGGGGTGCGGCGTCGACTAACCAGAGAAGAGGGGGTGCAAAAATGCCAAAAAAAAAAAAAAATAAAATAAAATAAAAACGACAACAGAGGCGAAGAGACGGGGTGCGAAGCGAAAAAAGGAAGGGGGTGCAAATGAAATAAATGAGTAATAGAACAGACAGTAGAAGAGTAACAAGGCCACAGTAAGAAGGTCACAAAAAAGTAACAATATAAAGCAACAACACAACACAAATACAATCCACAAATACAAACCACAAATACAAACCACAAAAACCACAAACCACAAATACAAACCACAAACCACTACTTCCATCTTCAGTGTTCCAGCCACGACAACCTATTCCCATTCGCACAAAAACTGAACAAAGTTTCTTCATCAACCACTAATGACACTCCCTCTTATAATCAATAAACCTAACGGAGTTTCCGATATTAACTCCTCGGCAATATTGCCAGAAACCACCTCAGCAACTTGGGTTGCTATTGGATCATTTGCAGAAAGTTTGGGAGACTTTGAAAGAGCTCTTAATTCGTATGATTCGGCACTTAAACATTCTCCTAATAATGCCGATGCTTTGATCAAATTAGCCAATATTTACCGGACTAAAGACGTGTACTTTAAGGCGGCTGAGTTGTATGAACAGGCGCTAAACTTCCACCCGGAGAATGGGGATACTTGGGGGCTTTTAGGTCATTGTTACCTTATGTTAGATGACTTACAACGTGCTTATGCTGCTTACCAAAGGGCCCTTTATTACTTGGATAATCCCAATGTTCCTAAATTATGGCACGGAATCGGGATTCTTTATGATCGGTACGGGTCTTTAGAGTACGCTGAAGAGGCATTTGTCAGAGTTTTGGAACTTGATGCCAATTTTGATAAGTCCAATGAGATTTATTTCCGATTAGGGATTATCTATAAACATCAAGGCAAGTTACAAAATGCTCTTGAATGCTTCCAGTACATTTTAGCCAATCCTCCACATCCTTTAACTCAACCGGATGTATGGTTTCAAATTGGTTCGGTATTGGAACAACAAAAGAATTGGACTGGGGCTAAAGATGCTTATGAAAAAGTGCTTCAAGTCAACCCTCATCACGCTAAAGTGTTACAACAATTAGGATGTCTTTACTCTCAAGCCGAGAACTCTTCTTCGTTCCATCAAGATTTGAATGTAGCCTTGAAATACTTATCACTGTCATTAGACATTGACCTGGCCGATGCTCATTCCTGGTACTATTTGGGACGGGTTCATATGATCAGAGGCGATTTTAATGCTGCCTATGAAGCTTTCCAACAAGCAGTTAATAGGGATTCCAGAAACCCTACGTTTTGGTGTTCTATTGGGGTATTATATTACCAAATCTCTCAATATCGGGATGCTTTAGACGCTTATACCCGTGCCATTAGGCTCAATCCTTACATTAGTGAAGTGTGGTATGACTTAGGAACCCTTTATGAGACCTGTAACAACCAAATCTCCGATGCTTTAGATGCTTATCGTCAAGCAGAACGGTTGGACCCAGGAAATCCTCATATTAAAGCTCGTTTAGATCAACTTATTAAGTACCAACAAGAAGGTAATACTCATCCTCCACAACCTCCACCAGTTTCTCAACAACCTCGATTACCTCAAAGTATGGTATTAGAGAGTACTCAACCTCAAGGACAGCCTGAACAACCACAGTTAATGCACCAAGCGCCTCAACCTCAGCCTCAACCACAACCTCAATCTCAGCCACAATCTCAGCCACAACATCATGAACAATTACATCAACAACCTACTTTGCCTCAAGCTTCAGTTCATGCTCCTAGTTTACCACAACCACCACCAATTGGAGGACCTCAAGGACATATTCTGATGCCAGCCCAGGCACCACCAGCCCAAGGACCCATATCAGTACCACCACCAACAACTTTGGCGCCAGCACCTAAGGCTAAGTCTAAGTCAAAGCATGATTTAGATGATAAAAAGGATAAATCGAAGCCAAAAAAGAAGAAAGGATCTAATTCTTCGACTCCGATAGTGTCACAAAGTCAGGTGAATTCACCAGCCAATTCGTTAAGTAATTTAATGAATGCAGCCAATGCGGCTGCGGCGGAGCCAGAGGAGAGAAGAGAGGAGAGAAAGGAGGAAATTAAGGAACAAACTCCAGAAACGAGAGAGAAGACTCCGGCAGCAGTTCCGGCAGCAGTTCCGGCAGCGGCACCAATTCCAGCACCAGCAGCGGCACCAATTCCAGCACCAGCAGCGGCACCAGTTCCAGCCGCGGCAGCGGCTGCACCGGCAGCAGCACCCGCGCCAGCTCAAGAACCTACACCACCAGAGCCGGCCGTGTCAGAACCAGCCGCGGCACCGGCACCGGCACCAACTCTGGCACCAACTCTGGCACCAACTCTGGTTCCAGCCCCAGCCCCAGCCCCAGCTTCCTCAGAGACAACTCCCGCCCCTGCAGCCCCCGCACCAGCAACAGCCTCAGCATCTGCCGAAACCACACCAGCTCCTGCGGCACCAGCTCCTGCGGCACCAGCTCCTGCGGCACCAGCTCCTGCCCCAGCTGCAGCCCCAGCACCACAACCACAACCACCCGCACCAGCACCACAACCACAACCACAATCACAACCACAACCACAACCGGCCCCCGCAGCCGAAAATGTCCCTCAATTCTCCTCTGACGTCAATGGAAAAGATGAAGATGAAGATGAAGAAGAAGATAAAAAAACAGAACCGGTGGAGCCACCAATGAGAAAGATTGATGAAGATGAAAATTATGATGATGATTGAATTGGGAGATTGTATAGGAATATTTTTAATAACATTATTGTAAGAGTGTTATTGGAAGAGAAGTATCAATACTATCAAAACTTTATATAAGATTATGTATCATATATGTAATGTATCATCAAATAATATGTAATGTATCATCATGATGACAATGGTACCATAAATGGACCAGAAATCAACACCGCTGTCATTACAGTAGATGTATCATAAATGTAATGTATAATCAATATCTTAATGTTATCAGTTATTGTTATAGTATAATCAATGTTATGAAGAACATTAATATCATGAAAATAACCAATATGTAATGTTATGAATAACATCAATATAACAATATGTAATGTTATGAATAATATCAATATAACAATATCTAATGTTATGAATAATATCAATATAACAATATCTAATGTTATGAATAATATCAACATCTCAATGCTATGGATATCATTAATATCTCAATGCTATAAATATCACCAACATCTCAATATTATCAATGTATAAATAATATCAACATCTCAACATTATATGTATATATATATATATATATAATACCTCAATGTATCAACACCATAAACATCTTAATATTGTAAATATCATCAATATTATGAATATTATTAATATCATGAAAATAATCAACATCTCAATGTTATAAATAATATCAATATAACAACATCTCAATGTTGTGAATAACATCAATATCTCAATATCATATATTATAAATATAATAAAATTGTAGTATAAACATCATCAACATCTCAAGATATAAATGACATCAATATCATCAACATTTTAATATTATAAATAACATCAATATCATCAACATCTCAATATTATAAATAACATCAATATCTCAATGTATAAATATTATAAACATTTCTATGTTATCAACATCTCAATGTTATAATGACATCAATAACAACATCTCAATAACAACATCTCAATAACAACATCTCAATCACCTCCATCCTCCAGGTATAAAATCCAGAACATTAGCCTCCTGAGCCACTTTCTCATCCACTTTAACCACCGCCATATTCTTCACCTGTCTACACTTAATATACCCTAAATAGTAATTAGCAATATCCTTCCCAAATACCACCACTATCAAACCAATGATATTACTTAAAAACAATAGCTTTTCTGAAGGAATTGACATTCTTGTCGCCAAGAGCTTATACACCAACTTCCCTACTTTAGCCGACACAAATGGCCATATCACCGTAGTGAGACATCGTAGCGTAAACGACTGAGGAATTAAAGCCGTAGAGTAATCGTGTTTGAAACTGGCACGAAGTTTAAGTCCAGTGAGAACAACACGAAGTTTAAGTTTGGCTAAGGGATTAGAATAATTGGAGTTGGTCGTGGAATGGGAGGTTGTGGAATGGGATTGTAATTGTTCTAGGTCGGTTTTAATAGACTCTATGCGGTCGATTTCCTCTTCTGGCAAGCCAATGGCTCGAGGTTTTGTTCCCATAACCAAGTCAAAATGCCACATATTAATAGTGAGTCTAAAGAATATATCGTAGGCCAAACGAATAGGGACAAGTAATGAGATCATATTGTCCAAATGCCACCAGTCCACGGCGAGACGGGACGAGAGCTGGCTGGGGTGGGACAAAAATGAGGCGGCGTCGCGGGCGAACTTTACCGGGTTCTCGACTAAAGTCGTGGCTGCGTCAGCGGCCTTAATCCATAGCCGCCGAACTAAGGCGTGGTTACCTAATGATGAGATGTATCCGTTTATGACAGCTTCGGTGAACCATGACTGGAACCAGGTCACGCGGTCTTTATCGGGGCGAGTAATACATTCCACGGGTGACAGAGATCTCATTCGATACATAACCACGGGTAATAATGGGATCCGAGAGAACTTTAATGGGTCAATCATACCGCGAGCTACCGCCAGTTCTAAGCCGTCTACCGCGTAGTAGGGCGAGGCCGGCAGTAAAATCAGAGCGAGCCACGACGACGCTAGCGGAGGCGCGGGCGCCGGCTTGGCCAACATCCGCACGAGTAATTGTCCTGGCACCAACGCGTTTAACATATTTATACCACAAGAAGTGAGTCCGAGATAGCCCATGGACACGACCCCGGTTACCGCCGACGTCAATCCCAACATGGCGCCCGAGTACTGAAGCCCGCGCGACATGATAGTACGGACTACTGCCGTCATAGTTAATACTTGGGACCGGTTCATAGTGAAGATGATATCATTTTTACACTGAGGACATGGAGCTATTAGAATCACCGCCAGGCCCGAATTACCTCTCACTGGATGCAGGTCGGTGACAACTCCGGTAGACAATCCCGAAAGCCATTGATTAATATCGGAAGTAGAAATGGTCCATTCAATGCCAACTCGAGGAGGGCCCTGGGTCGGGTCTAGGGCGACGTCGTTCTGGGGTTGGGCCTGGCCCTGGGTCGGAGCTTGGTTCTGGGGTTGGTTCTGGGGTTGGTTCTGCGACCCATTTTGGGGCGACGACGATCTTCCCTGGCGCGAACTGCGTGCGCGGTCCAAACCGTCATTAAGTGATTCGGCATCAAATACATGAAGGGAATCAGATGGTAAGGAATGGAACCAATCAAGAATACATTTATGATGGGCAACTAATGAGCATGTGGAGCAAGGACGAAGGAGATTTTTAGCATCGGAAGCGGTACCAAAAGGGGGGATATCGGTGTTACCACCAAGGCAGAAATTGCAGATATCACTCATGTGAGAGGGAGAAAAAAGAATGTTGAGAAGATTAGAGATTAGAAAGATTAGAGAGATTGGAGATTGGAGATTGGACATTGGACATTGGAGAGATTAGAAAGATTACAGAGATACAGAGATTAGAGAGATTAAAGAACAAAGATATAAAGAATTGAAGATGTAAAGGTACAAAGACAATCACATTAGACAATATACAATAGACATTAGAGAGACAGAGATGAAGGTTTCATAGTGGGGTTATTCTATTTTGTCTCGTTCTATTTTGTCTCGTTCTATTTTGTCTCGTTCTATTTTGTCTCGTTCTATTTTGTCTCGTTCTATTTTGTCTCGTTCTATTTTGTCTCGTTCTATTTTGTCCCGCCCTAAATTTGTCTCGTTCTATTTTGTCTCGCCCTAAATTTGTCTCTAATTCTATCTCATTTAATTTTTTCTCTACTCAATCTATCTCATTCTGTCTCGTCAATACTTTACTCACCATGACTCAAGATCAAGAACTAGAACAAATCAAATCAAAGATTCAAGATCATCTTATTCTGTCAGGAAACTATGAAACCATAAATAAACAATTAAAACTTCAATTATATGAAAGTGGATGGTATGATGATATTCAACAAATGGCTACACAAGAATTACAAGATCAAGCTGAAGATGACAAAACTATGAGTTTTGAAGAATTATTAGCATTTATAAGGCCCAAAGCGGAGTCTATGGTATCAGAAGATGTGAAGAAAGAGGTTATGAGGAAGATCCAGGGGTATTTAGAGGATGTGATAGAGTAAGGGAGGAGGTAAAGAAGAGAAAAGAAAAGAGGAGAGAGAATAAAGAGAAGACTATGAGGTTAAAAGATCGAATATTAGTTATTAGAGATTAATGCCATAATCAATAACAGTCTATCACAATGTTAAAGTCAAGATCATATAAACATTAAAGTTAAGATCATAAATATTAAAGATAATAAGTCAAGGAGTGAAGATAATATAGATTTTAGAGTAATGTCACAACGGTATTAGAGGTATCAGAGGTGTTAAAGGTATCATAGATGTTATATAGGATAAATAACATATATCATATAACATAAATAATATAAATAACATAAATAATATAAATATCACATATCACATATCACATATCACATATCACATATCACATATCATATATCATATATCACATATCATATATCATATATCATATATCATATATCATATATCATATAAAGTCAATATCTCAACAACCACATCACCACATCATCACATCACATAATCATCACATAATCACTTACCTAACATGTCTATCATCTAATCACATCTAATATAAAGCAACTCACGTGCGCGCGCACGCGATTCCCATTAGCCAATCACTTGCTGTGTTTTCCTGCTGATTGAGAAAATTTTCATAATATTAATACAATTAATACATCACAGTTTTACTTTACTCATATTAATCATGTTTCTGTTGACCCGTTCATCAGTATTAGGTATAGGAAAACGTCAGAATTTGGCGGTAACCCAAGCTTTAATACCATGTTATAATCAAAAGATGTCCCAAAGATCAATTTCATCAAAAGATTTAACGCCAAAGAAAATGCCTACAGAATTCCCATTAATGTCAGAGAAAACAGCTACAGCTCCAGTTGATTATGCTTTAACTTCATTAGATACATTTGCAAATTGGGCTAGAAAATCATCGTTTTGGCCTGTGACTTTTGGTTTGGCATGTTGTGCTATTGAAATGATGCATCTTTCAGCTCCAAGATATGATCAAGATCGGTTAGGGATTATTTTTAGAGCTTCTCCAAGACAATCTGATGTTATGATT
Organism: Yamadazyma triangularis; assembly: GCA_030573955.1. Classification (NCBI taxonomy): domain Eukaryota; kingdom Fungi; phylum Ascomycota; class Pichiomycetes; order Serinales; family Debaryomycetaceae; genus Yamadazyma; species Yamadazyma triangularis. The sequence goes on from JAJMEC010000006.1 coordinate 50,538, forward strand.
GTTGCTGGAACTGTTACTAATAAAATGGCCCCAGCTTTAAGACAAGTTTACGATCAAATGGCCGAACCAAGATGGGTCATTTCTATGGGATCCTGTGCTAATGGTGGAGGATATTATCATTATTCATATTCAGTATTAAGAGGGTGTGATAGAGTTATACCTGTGGATGTTTATGTTCCTGGATGTCCTCCTACTTCTGAGGCTTTGATGTATGGAGTATTTCAATTACAAAAGAAGATCATGAACACTAAGATTACAAGAATGTGGTATAGACAATGAGGTTGCATTATATATATATAGTTAATATAAACCAATAAGAAACCATCTCGCATTTTTTTTGTAAACTTGAGTTTATTGGGGTTTTGTACCATGGGGGATTCTATTTGTACCACTATCCACAAACACGTAAAACAATTGGGGAGTATTTCTGGGCTTCGATTTAGCCATTTGGGTGTTGATCAATTCTGGGGGATTCCTTATGCTACGGTTCCAGGACGGTTTAGGGAGTCAAAGGTTGTAGAGTCATGGGACAATGGTGTTCATGATGGTAGTAAATTAGGGGCTACAGTAGCCCAGATGAAACGGACTCGGTATTCTATTCCGCAGTATGAGAGGGAGTGGTTAAAGGGAGGAGGAGAAGACGAGAATGGGCTTAATTTGAATGTTAGTGTTCCGTTAGGCACTGGACCAGACCCACGTCCACTCCTCCCAGTACTATTGTTCATCCACGGCGGCGCTAATAACTACGGTGCCGGAAATGCGTGTATGTACGACGGACTCCAACTATGTGCCAAGTCGGCGGCTATGGGACAGCCCACGATTGTGGTGACGTTTAACTATCGGCTCGGGGCGGCCGGGTTCATGGCGTCGCACGACCTCGTGCGGTACCGGGCCCAATTTGGCGAGAGTGGTGCTGGAAATTACGGGGTGTCGGACCAAACCAATTTACTCCGTTGGGTCAATAAATACATTGGAGATTTTGGTGGAGATAACACTCGAATTACGGTGTTTGGCCAATCAGCAGGAAGCCAGGCGGCGCATTTAGCAGTGTTAAATCAAACGGAGTCGAAACAAAAGTTATTTTCTCGAGCCATTCTTCAAAGTGGATTAACTCCGTTATGTGGCATTTTGTCTGTGGAGGAATATGATAGTATATACTTTAAGCTACTCGAGAAATTAGGCATTGATACCACGATGTCGTGGGAGAAACGGGTTGACGCGTTGTTAAAAGTAGATACAGCACGACTTGTAGCGGCTAATGATGGCATATCCGACATTGAATGTGTGACTATGGCGTACACTCAAAACGAGGGGCAGCAGCAGCTTCCAACATGGAATGAAATGGGACGAGACGTTTCTGGCGCGGTGGACGCGATTATGGTGGGAGACTGTCAAAATGAGGCCGTAATTTGGTGCGATGGCTACAACGACTTAACCGCCCTGGATGTAGTAAACTATATACGCCACAAAACCCCGGCGGCTAACACAATCATGGAATTGTATGGAATAACTGATGATATGGAGCCGGAGAAATTGAGCCGCCAACTCGAACAATTAACCACAGACGGACTTTTCCGAGTGCCTAATTATGTGATGTATCAGGCCAATGGACAATCATTGGTGTATCACTTTTATCAGCCGTCTAGCTATGATAACCAGTACTGCGGGTTGGCCCACCATTCACTCGATAATGTATATGTGTGGGGGTGTTTGGACCACACGCTCGACCGGGAGCAAAAAGAGCTCTCGCGGTACATGGGGAAGAGTTGGATTGAATTTGCCAACGGAGGCAGTCCATGGAGGAGATACAATGAGTATAGTACTGCAGGAGGTGGAAAAGCTGGTGGCACAGGAAATGTAATGACGTTTGGGCCTCAGGGAAAGTACCAAGAAAGGCAACAAAATGATACTCAAGAGAGAGTGGGGATTTGGAAAGACATTGTGGATGGGAATATGGTACAAGAATTGGCCAAGGTTAGCGAGGGGTTATGTTGGAGGAGGAGATAGATTAGAGGTGTATAACATTATGGATACAGTCTTGTGGATATAGTATTATAGACTATTGTGTATACTCTGATACCTATAACATTATGGATACAGTCTTGGATAATATTATGTATAAAGTGTTGTTAGTCTATAGTCTATAGTCTATAGTTTATAGTTTATAGTTTATAGTCTATAACATTATGCCTGCACTATTCTCTACATTATTATAAATGCACTATTCTCTAAATTATTATCTCTACATTATTATCTCTACATTATTATCTCTGCATTGTTATCTCTGCACTATTATGTATACACTATTATGTATACACTATAGTTTATTATCTCTACACTATAGTCTATAACATTGTCTATAGTCTATTATCTCTACACCATTATCTCTACACCATTATCCCTGCACTATTATCCCTGCACTATTATCTATAACATTTTCTATAGTCTATTACTCCACAGTGTTATCTATAACATTATGTATACTCTATTATATACACTCTGATACTTATAGCATTATATATACTCTATTATGTATAGCATTATCTATACTCTATTATGTATAGCATTATCTATACAGTATTATGGATACAGTATTATGGATACAGTATTATGTATAACATCACCTCTACTCTATTATCTCTACTCTGCTGTCTCCACCTACTCTATTCTACATTCCATAGAGCGTAGCCTGTAGACTAACCAGTACATACTACAGTAGTCAGGTGATTGATCAGATTGTCTGTTCACTAGATCATTGTCACTAGATCATTGTCACTAGATCATTGTCACTAGATCATTGTCACTAGATCATTGTCACTAGATCATTGTCACTAGATCATCGTACATCATATACTAGACCATACACACACACACCATATAAGATCATATAGAAGGTGGTGTATAGAAGGTAGTGTTTAGTCATGGTATAGTTATAGTTATAGTATACAGTATATAGTATAACTACTCTATACAGTATACACTAGAACTATTATAACTACACTACAACTACACTATTAAGTAGTGATTACTTTATCATCTATTTATTTATTCTTTGTCTCTTCCCATCAAATTTAGTTGATGCTATGTGGTGGTGCGTAATTGGCAAAAAATTCATGTTCCAAGTTTCTTAAAATGGAATGCAGAGACAGAACCTCCTATCATAACTTATAGTAGTAAAACCAGAAAAGACAGTTTTAGTTAGAAACTTAAAGTAATAAATAAATGAATAATTTATTAGGCTCGTTCCTAATAGAATCTCCCATTCATTTTAAATTTTCAAAGCAACACCAATACTTAAGCTTAAAATATAATGAGAAATAAAAAATCGATCTATATTATACTATTCAAAATACTCATATAAACTCCTTAAGCAATCCCAATCCTTTTGTAAATACATATTAACCTCATTCATATCATAAGTCTTTGGGTCATATAACCAGGAGACTGAAAAGTCCATTATATAGATTTTCTGTTCTGTTTCACTATACAAGATGTTCCGTTGCTTTATATCGTGGTGCACTATTCTGTTTCTATGTATCACCTTCAATTGTTTCTCTATTTCATATATGGTTGAACTTCTCATATCCCACCGATCTCCGACATACCTACTTAAGATCACATGTCCCGTTAACGTTGGATCTATATCATTCACCGGTTTTGCCTCCACGTAAGCTTCTGCATGCTGCAAATAACAATTGTGGTATTCAGGGTCTTGTGATAACTTCATAACACATTCCCTTTCACATTTATATGCCTCAATTGATTCCTCTCTTTCCTTTGCTTTCTTTTTAGAGAATTCAAAATCCAAGTAAATTTTTACAATAATAGTTTCTTCTGGGTCTATATCCTCTTCAAGGATATTTTGAAAATACTTCGCTTTAATCTTCAATAATCGGGTAAACCCATATTCGTAGTTTGTATAGTCCAATAGCGTATCCCGGTTCTCGTATTGTATCTTTATATATGGTTCTTCAACCACTGAAGTTAACTCTGTATTTCCTGTATCAGGCACTAGCATATAAAAGTCCTGATAGCTACCTGCTGTGCTAGGTCTCGTGCTAGACTCTTGTTGACTGCTACTCCCTTCACCACTTTCTTGACCAAATAACTCGAGATTCTCAGCCATAGTTGATATCTTTTTTCTTTTGAAGGAGGTACTTGAAGACAGTGGAGGTTTTTCTTTGACAGGATATCTAGTGTTTAATTCCTCTACCCTTTTTCCACTTTCATCATCTTCAATAGATTCCTGAATGAATCCCAATAATACCTCCAATAATGATGGTTGCAGGCTATTTGCGTTGACATACTTATACTTCAATGTTATTTCGTTATTTCTATTATGTTCCTTAACAGAAAGGTCTATTTCAATTAGAATATAATTGAATGAGTCACTCAATAACCCTCTCGAACTCCCACATTCAATCATGTAATTCGTTATTTGTAGAATTTCTTCTTTCAATGAAGTTAATAAAATACGATTACTAAAATCCCCCCTAAACAACTGCACCCGTTTCATTTCAACAACTATACAAGCTTTTCCTCTATCATAAAGAATTCCATTTAGTCTACTGTGATTTATTCTTTCCTCTTGATGTATTTTAAGTTCCAGCATCTCATTAAGCACACTTATAAAAAGTTTTAACTCATTAAACAACGTACCAAAGAGAATCTGTGAGCTAATATCGTCACAAAAGTTTCCACCTTCTTTTATTACATTATGAGGTGATGAATGGATTCTCAAAAGACAATTCATCAACAATGAGTTATTTGTACTTTCATCAATTTTGGGATTTAGTTTATACATCCAATCAAAACAAATCATTTCCTTGAATTCAAACAGAAGCCCCCTAGTGTAGTTTGTCGTCTGAGCTGTTCTTGACGCATCATCTCTATAACTAATATACCTCACCATTAGTTTACAAAGGAACCGTACGGCTGTTGGCACATACCTCTCGTGATCTTCAATAACCCAATCACCGAATTTCCAAAGAAGCGTTTTACCTTTGTTAATAGGGTCGGTATATCTGGGAAGATCAATATTGAAACAGTAGCTAAAAAATGCCTCATAGTCGGATATGCAACTGCTTGCCCTATTCAAGGTGGTCTGTTCAGATTCTTGGAAATCTTGAATTATATTCAAAAAGTGATTCATCTCTCTTTCCGAAGTGGTCTTCTTATACTGTTCTATCGAAGCTTCCTCTTCCTTAATAATGCCATCTTTGTGTTCTAAAGCAGCATCCTTTTTTTGTAATGCATCTTCCTTCTGTTGAAGAATATTGTGAAAATATTCTTCCTTCTTTCTTATATCATCTTCCTTCTGTTGAAAAATATTGTGAAAATATTCTTCCTTCCTTCTTATATCATCTTCCTTCTTTTGAAGAATATTGTGAAAATATTCTTCCTTCTTTCTTATATCATCTTCCTTCTTTCTTATATCATCTTCCTTCTTTCTTATATCATCTTCCTTCTTTCTTATATCATCTTCCTTCTTTCTTATATCATCTTCCTTCTTTCTTATATCATCTTCCTTCTTTCTTATATCATCTTCCTTCTTTCTTATATCATCTTCCTTCTGTTGAAAAATGTTGTGAAAATATTCTTCCTTCTTTCTTATATCATCTTCCTTCTGTTGAAAAATATTGTGAAAATATTCTTCCTTCCTTCTTATATCATCTTCCTTCTTTTGAAGAATATTGTGAAAATATTCTTCCTTCTTTCTTATATCATCATCCTTCTTTTCTAAAGCACCTTCCTTCTTTTGTAACGCATCATCCTTCTTTTGTAATATATCAACTTTATGTTTTAAATCATTCTTTAATTTCCTGTTATTGACATTCAGTTCTCTCTCCTTCTTCTTGTAATCCTCTATTAAATCACTTTTACTCATTAATCCTAACTTCATTTTTGATAATTTTTAAAAAGAGCTTATGTTCCGCTTTGTAGGCCCCTGTTACAAATTATTTATATGCCAAATAATTTGGTTATTTGTACCACATCTGTTTCACATTATGCATTGCACCCATTTAGGAAACCCCAACGCTGCATACATTTTCATTTATATTAAACCTTTCAATTTCCCATAATACCGGTGATTTCTCTTTTTGTCATACTTTTCAATCTCGATCCACAAGAATTATTTTAGGTGTTTAAGAAAAATCGTTCATTATAGTGATTTTAAACTCTTGAGTGTTGAATTTCATGTGGTTAAAATCAAAGGGACTTACATTTATGTAATGTGATGCGCCTCCAAGTTTTCAGTTACAGACATAGAAATGTTTCATTTATTGACAGTGTAATAATATTGTTCCTTTTATACATCTTATGATGTAATAGCTAATTAATACATCTGTAAATTTTATTTATATTTTTGATGGAATCTTTATGTGTTTATCTTTCAAAATAATGCAAAACACATAACTCGCAAAATTCTTATGTTCCAAGTTTCTCATTAAGGAAAAGCAAGAACAGAATCTCGAACTATTTTCCATTACCTATAATCCATTGACTAGTCAATAAATATGAAAAAGCCCTTTTAATTAAAGCATCGAAAGGAAAAAATTGAAAGGAAAAAAATCATCAGATTTATATCAGCGATATTTAAGAACAAAAAGTTCAAAAGAATAAACCATAAACACAGTAGACCCTTAATAGTTATTCATTACTCCTTACATTCATAAATCTAGTTATTCCATGCAATTGAAGCTAATGTATGAAGAAAAAAAAAAAAAAAAAAAAAAAAAAAAAAAAAAAAAAAAAAATTAAGAGGGAAACTTCATCTAGAGTTATATACTTCTTTAATTACTCTATCTAAGTACAATACTATTTTCTAAAGTAGACCAGTTTTTCAACTATAAAACTTATCGGGAATTGGTCTTTGTTCAGGAACTGAGATATGACCATTTTGTTCCAACAAGCGACATTGAACCAATTTTAATAACTTATAGATTATATCTAAAATGGGAGTTTCCACTATTAACTCTCTTGCTGTTAGTAATAAATTACCAAGAATAGCTTCTAATTCAATTGGATTTCCTTTCTTAACATCTACTCTCATTGAAGGCTCAAAGTAATCACCATCATCTCTATGACACACCAAATTAATCACATCTTCTGGTAAAGTAACCCCATCAGCTTTTGAAACACTTACAATCTCTTTCATGGCGGGAATGTTTACCAGTATCAATACCAGTCAAGGAACAAATAGTGTTTAAACTACCATTATACACTATAGCTATACACTATACAGTACACAGTACACACTATAACTATACACTATACAGTACACAGTACACACTATAGCTATACACTATACAGTACACAGTACACACTATAGCTATACACAGTACACAGTACACACTATAACCATACACTACACACTATAAATATATACCACACACTGTAACTATATACATCAGAGTACAGATCATAGTATAGATCCCTCATAGACTATAATCTAGACCCTGGTCTAGAACATCTCATCCTCTAGATAAATCGATTTTATCTATGGTATACACACGACATCACTACCAACCTCCTCGCAACATGATTGGTCAATACCTCCCAAAATTTCCCTGCTCATTTGTGGTCACTCAATGTTTTGTGTCATATTGCCACAAATTAATTAAGGCTATATATCATTAGCGCTCGCCCCCCATTTCATCCCCTTTTTTTTTTTTTCTCTCTTTTTTCTTCTCTTTTTCTCCTTATTCATTATGGCCAGAACAAAGCAAACCGCCAGAAAGTCTACCGGGGGTAAAGCCCCAAGAAAACAATTAGCTTCTAAAGCAGCTAGAAAATCCGCTCCAGTCTCTGGTGGGGTTAAAAAACCTCATAGATATAAACCAGGTACTGTTGCTTTAAGAGAAATCAGAAGATTCCAAAAATCGACTGAATTATTAATTAGAAAATTACCTTTCCAAAGATTAGTTAGAGAAATCGCTCAAGATTTCAAATCCGATTTAAGATTTCAATCTTCTGCTATTGGTGCTTTACAAGAAGCTGTTGAAGCTTACTTGGTTTCCTTATTTGAAGATACTAACTTGTGTGCTATTCATGCCAAGAGAGTTACTATTCAAAAGAAGGATATCCAATTAGCCAGAAGATTAAGAGGTGAGAGAGCTTGAGCTTGAGCTTGAGCTTGAGCCAGGGCTTGAGCCAGGGCTTAATCTAGTATAGTTCCTATTTGTTACTTGTTTGTGTTTGTATTTTTAATGTACGGAAGGTTTTTTTTTTAATTCAAAAACATATATATATTAAACTATTTTATAAAACTATTTTCCATTATTCGTCAGTGTCTCCTCTCTTTCTTGTAGATTCATTTGGTTCATGGATGCCGCGAGGTCATTATAGTCCATTATAGGCATTGGACCCGGCATCTGACCTGGCATTGGACCTGGCATTGGACCCGGCATCTGACCTGGCATTGGACCTGGCATAGAACCAGACTCTGGCCCTGGACCCGGCCCTGGACCCATTCCCGGAGGTGGCGGCCCGCCCATATAAAACGGTGGCATCATCATATCTCTAGCGTGGTCATCCTCAGGCTTCGCGCCATCTCCGTACCCACCCGCGGCGGCAGCAGCAGCAGCAGCAGCAGCTATGGCACTAGTTGGGTCCAATCCCATGGAAAGCGCCGTGGCAGCTTGCATCTGAGCTGCTTGTGCGACTTGATGTTGATGATGTTGATAGCGCTTATTATTCATTGAAACTCTTCCCCAACTCAACCGAACTCTATTACCACCAATAATAAACCCTTGCATGGCGGCAATGGCTTCCTCGGCTTCTTCTCTGGTGGAATATTTCACAAACCCACAGTTTTTTCCCGGAGGAATCTTCACTTGTTGAATGATTCCAAAGGGTTTAAAGAGGGTGAAAAGAGTTTGTTCTGACACTTCTGACGATAATCCTCCTACAAAAACCGTGGTATTGGTAGGATCACTGTAGTGGGGGGAATTGACCATGGGGGAATTGACCATGGGGGAATTGTTCATAAACGATTGGTCGTAGTTTATAAACTCTGGCGGTTGTGGGAAGTCATGAGGGTTGGAGCCGTTGGATTCGGAGCCGTCGCCGTGGGGTTCTGGTGATGGCGGCATTGGCATTGCAGTTGGACCTGGACCTGGACCTGGACCTGGACCTGGTGGTGGTGGTGGCGCCATAGGATGATTCCCTGGAGGTGCCATAGGATGGTTCCCTGGAGGTGCCATAGGATGGTTCCCTGGTGGAGCAATGGCTCCTGGTACGGGTCCAGGACCTCCTCCATAAAACCCAAATGGCATATACATCATATCAGGCTGTTTAAACTGATCAGGATTGAAATATCCTCCCATTTGATTAGGCATTTTCATTTTATTATTACTTCGAGGAGTGGCTAAAGCTACTCTTAAAGGTCTGCCACCAAACCAAACACCATTCATTTCTACCAAAGCTCGTTGTCTTTCCAGTTCATCAGTAAATCTAACAAAACCAAAGCATCTGGATTTCCCAGAAACGGGATCAGTCATGACTCTAACTGTTTTAACAGAAGTAGGAAATGATTTTTGGAAAAAAGCTAATAAATGAGCCTCAGTTGTAGATGCCGATAAATCCCCAACAAAAAGTGAAAATTCAGGTCCTTGAATGATTGGTGCTGATAATGTAGCCCCACTAGCCCAATTTAATCGGAAATATTTCTTTTGATTATCGGGATTATTAGGAAATTGTTTCTGTGATGGCATAGCTATATCGGGTAATAATTGACCATTTAAAGCCAAAGCTTGTTTAGCATCATCAAAATTTTCAAATTCCACAAAACAATAACCGGAATGAGACAATCCATTCAAATTGACATCGGGTTTGGAGAGTTTTGGTCGAATAACCTTAACACTGACGGATTTATTAAGTATTTGTAACCATAAGTTTTCAATACTTCCTTCATCTAACCAAGGATCAAGATCCCCCATCCATAAAGTTCTAGGAGTTTCATCATCGCCACCTAAATTGGACCGAGGATTAATATTAGAATTATTGACATTGGATGATATATTATCAGTGGAAGCCGAATTTTCATCATCTCCTTGATTCGAAGATTCCACAGTTACTCCAGGATCAGAATCATTAGCGGTTTTATCGTCACTATCATGAGCAACTTGGCCTGATTGTTGGGTTGAAACAGGTGGATTAGGAATAGCAAATGTGGCCAACATTTCTTGTTCTTGTTGGTGTTGATGACTGGCGGTGTTAGAAGTAGCCGTTGCCGGATTAACATTGACTTCTTTAAACGACATATTAACTATTGAGTCAATGGGTGAACAATAACCAGAACTAAATAGAACTAAATCAAGAACAAAATAGAACTAAATAGAACTAAATCAGGAAATAAATCAAGAACTAAATCAAGAACTAAATCAGGAACTAAATCAGGAACTAAATCAGGAACTATCAAGTACTAAATCAGGAACTATCACAAACTAAATCAGTAACCAAGAACTAAACCAAGAACTAAACTGTAACAAACAAAAAGAACAACAACAAGAAAAAAAAAGAGAAAAAAAAAAGGAACAAAAAACTAAAACAGGAAAGAACAAAAAATGAAACCTCCTAAACTCCAATGGAAATCAATTCAATTCAATTCAATTCAATTCAATTCAATTCAATTCAATTCAATTCAATTCAATTCAATTCAATTCAATTCCTTTTTGATTTATTTATATTCAATTAATAATGAAAAAGAAAATTTTTGGTGATAGTTTTGGTGAATTCGCGGGTTTTCTCAACAATTAAGGGACTTCCGGAGAGGCAATAGGGATAAAAGAGCCGATTAAAAAAGAGGTTAAAAAAGAGATATTGCTACGAAAGTGGGGGACAAAGAATTAAGTATGTGCAGGAACTCAACCATCAAATTTTCAGCTCAAAAGATGTCCAATTGCTCTCAATAAAGTGACATAATATTCTATCCCTAATTAACTATGCGCAGGAACTTAAACCGTTTATCAGAAAAGCGGATGAAAATGAGAAAAATGAGAAGGAGGAAAATGAGAAAATGCGGTGGAAGAAAAAAGAGAACAGACACGACCACATCGCACTTTAAATGTAAACAAATCCACCAAATCGTGGTTTCTGTGTAAATGTCAACTCAAGTTCTGGATACTTCGACGTCCAAAACGTCTTCTTCAAGCATAAACCAGTTCATTAGGAACACACAGTTGAGTGACGAAGGTTCAGTCACAACATTGGCATCTTCTGGCCACAAAAGCGACATGTTTCACTCCGATAACGCTGGAGATAGTCCCGATCTAGCCGCTGAAGGTGACAATAATGATTCTAGACTCAACACTATTAACGAGGAAACAAAGTCATTTCAAGTTGACGATGGCAATTTGTCGGATGCAAAAGAAAGCCAGAATAAGTATCAGGGTAATCTTAAGTACTTACCCAATAGGGATTTCCATTATAGCCAGAACGAATCGTTTCCTATAACGGCGTCACCTCCTCATTCTATACCCAATACGTTCAAGTATAAGTCGCATCCCAATGCAAAGACCAAGGTCCAATTGGGGGATCAAGTTCGGGAGCAGAGCCAAGATCAGAGCCAAGATCACCACCAACACCACCACCACCACCACCAACAATCTCCTCCCATTAAAACATCAACAATCAACTTGGAAAGCAACACTACTCCCGACTGGATGCCGTCGGAATTGAATGATAAATGGCCTCTGCCGGAACTTAATCCCGACGCCGACGCCGAGTTTAGACTGTCAGTTAAAATAACCAAAAATCCTTCATTAAACTTCAATTCTTTGAATTCCAATAGCATTGTTCATAACTCCAAACCAGAATCTCATACTCCACTTTGGAAACGCATGGCTAATGAATATGAAGCCAATAAAAATGACCAACCTCAATTGAAAAATATCTTTTTATCTTCTGATAGTCTAAGAAATAATAAATCCGTCAATCATAACACCAATAATGAAGCATTATCCAATTCCATTTCTTCAACCATATCCACTCCTTATGCTACTATGAACAAAAATCACTTAACAAAACATCAAATCACTGAACTAGAAAACTTACTACAACAAGATCACGATAAACCTGATGATTTTCCTATCCAAATTCCTAATCAAGTATCACCATTAAAACTATTTGGGAAATACAACACTTTCACCAAGGGAAAATTAAATGATATTCTTCAAAGAATGAATAATAAATCCGTGGTTCCTAGTCCGGAATTAGAACACCGGGATGTATTTGCTCATGATTCTATTGATGGCATTAGTAATGACCAAGAATTTGTTATCAGGAATAACAATATTAGTAATCATCAATCTCGTGATGCCCAGAATCTGCCAGAGCCAGAGCCAGAAACTGAAACAGATCAAGAAACTGAAACTGACCCAGAACCAGAACAGGAACCATCACAAAACCTTATGAATATTACGAAAAGAGATCCCAAACTAAAATTTAAACCCTTTGACAAAGATGATTTATATTCCCAAGAAAAGTTCATGAAGAAGGCTAATAACATTTTTGATAACATTCAAAAAAGAGGCTTTCCTGCTCAACAATCTTCTAGTACCAATTTGACCAGTAGAAATCGTTCCATATCTATCGCCAACACTAATCACACTACGGCCACTTCCACGCCAAAAGCCGGGAAAGTTGGAAGCATTGATGAGTTACCTAATGAACCCCTGAAATCATTTGACAATTATACTTATAATGACAATAACAACGATAATGATAACGATAACGATAATGATGCTGACGCTTATTCTTCTTTCACTAGTGGATTTGACAATAATGAAAACACTCGTCTTAATTCTGATATTGGTAGAGAAAACACCAATCAACAGGATATTGATGAATATACTTCTTTAAGTAGCAGCAGCTTTAATAGTAATACTGAAGCCAATATTGTTGATAAAGAATCTCAACCTAAAGACACCAAAGCCAATAACCGTCAACCTCAATTATCCCCCAGAAATTTAAAAACTTTGCAAGAACAATTGTCTAATGATAATAATAGTTCATATACTTTTGAAGATGTTACCAATGTTACTTCTAAAACCTCCCATAAGCAATCCCATAATGATAATGTTGAATTACAGAATAAAATCAAACAATTAGAAGCAAAAGTCAATTCCTTTGATATTTATAGAAACAATATGGAATCTTTAATTGATGAAAATAACCATTTAAGATTGGCTCTTGAAGAACACACTAAAAGTACGGCTCAAGTTCAAGTTCCAGATACTAGTCAAATTTCCATTGATGAATATGATTTAACCCATGAAAATTCTCGTCAATTCCAAGATTTTATTAGATGGAAGAGAGCTTCTCAATTAAAGCTTCAACAAGAACAGAAACTGCCTAAGAAACAATCAGCTCAAGCTTCTGGAAAAGTACACCCTGACATCCAATTACCCAATAAGTATAATAACATGATTTTTGATGACGTTAATTATAGATGGATAATGAATGATGATAAAGAGAATGAACGTCATGGCAGTTTGGATTCCATTGAAGATTTAGTTAGTGAATCTGAAGAAAAGACTGTTGGTAATGAAAACAGTATTCTTAAGGTAAATAATGGTAACACTACTAACAGACAAAAATCCAATAATAAACTAGAGGTATCATTTCATATACCTCATTCACATGAAAATGATACCAAGATAAGATCTAGTCCGGGCAATGGTATTGATGATGATAATATTAATAATAATAATGATGATAATGAAAATGATAATGATAATGATGTCACCAGACTTTCACAAATCGATGATGATTTCTCCTATAGTCAAACTCAAAGGAAACTTGTGGCAATTATAACCGATAATTTATTGGATAATATTAATCATACCAACTGGAAAAAAGTCCAAAGTATATCATTAGTTGAAGAAGGACTTAATAACATTAATGAATTAGATGAGTTCTTACCTAATTTATTAAAACTTGATTTATCCAATAATTACATAAAATTTTTACAAGGAATACCGACGACGATTTTTGATTTAAATTTGAGTGGTAATAAAATAGAAAACTTAACTTCATTTAAGGATTTTTATGATTTACAATATTTAAATTTATCGAACAATTATTTAACCAATTTGAATGTTTTAAATAACAATATTCATTTGACCAGTTTAAACTTAAATGGTAATGAAATTCATAACTTGAAAGGAATTGAAAAAATGATTAATTTGGTTAATTTAGATTTATCATCTAATAAATTACATGGTAAATTAGATTTCAATAAATCTAAATTGACTAATTTACAAGAATTGAATGTATCTGACAATAAGATAACTCAATTAGTTAATTTACAAGAGTTACCAAGTTTAAGAGTATTGACTGTAAATGATAACCATTTGGTCCATTTGGAATGTGGTATTAAACATCAACATTTGAAAAAATTAAGTGTTAAGTTCAATAAACTTGAACAATTAGATTTATTAAATTTCCCGTTATTGAGAGTATTACGATTTGATGGGAATAGATTAAACAAGTTACTTAATTTGAGAAAATTAAAGTATTTGGAAGAAGTATCAGCTAAATCACAAATCAATGAAATAATAATTGAAGAAACATCAACGGTTAAAGATATTAAAACTTTGGATCTATCAGGGAATAATTATTTGAAAAGTGAAAAATTTTTAACTTGGCAACCACTTGTGAATATTAATAGTTTAACATTATCAGCCATTAATATTCAAATGTTACCCAAAAACTTTGGTTCTATTTTTCCTAATGTTCATGAATTGAATTTAAATTTCAACAAGTTAACCAATATCGATTCTTTACAAGGATTGACCAATTTACGTAAAGTATATTTGGTTAGTAATAATCTTTCAAAAGTAGAACATGTTTTGATAAGTTTAAAAGGATCAAGAACTAGTTTAAAATCACTTGATTTAAGATTAAACTCATTAAATTTGGATTTTTATCCATTTTTATTTAATCCCCAAGAACTAGAAATCGGTGGACCTTTTAATGCTGATATAACTTCACCTATTCAATTAGAATCCTTAGATGATATTGAAAGTTTTGCCATTCATTATCAATCATTAATCAAGAGTAATTCTGATTGGCAACAAAGAGATGCAAAGTTCTTTGATAACTTAAAATCCCATAAACTTCAAAACAGATTGAATTATGAAACATTGTTAATTAATTACTTTCCTAAGTTGAAGGTTCTTGATGGTAGTGTCATTACTTCAGAGAAAAGATTACAATATCAACAACGGTTGAAGCTGAGTGAGTGAATCAGAAGTTGTGGAATTGAAGTTCCTAATTGGTGTACTGTATAAATAGATTGTAAATATAGAGAAGAATGTCTTTAGAAATATCCTTAAAGAAGAACGTCTTTAGAGAAGAATGTCTTTAGAGAAGAATATCTTTAGAGAATGTCTTTAAAGAAAAATGTCTCTAAGAATATATTTTGATGAGGACGGAATTTCGTTATCGCTGATATCAATTCCGCTTTTTGATAAAGTCAATTCCGCTTATAAAATCACACATTTGTTACCGTTTATTCTCCACATTTGTAATGCTTTCCAAAAGAATATCCATTCAATGGGTTCCAGAAGAGCCCCATGAAAACACTAGCACTATGGTAGTGTACTCTAATGAAAGCCATTTCGTCGATATAAGAGTGTTTAATGATCATTATCCTATAGTGGAAGATGGAACCAAAACCCCGTTTTCTCAGGTATTTGAATGGGTAATGACAGGAGATGAAGTTCCTGTTGAAGCCACTATTCCTAATACTTACGTAATAAAGTTTACCCATGAAATAGACTCCATGGCGGTGATGAAGTCCATTAGTCTGGGGAAACCAGTTGAGGAGTGTATTGGAGCTGATGATGTAGGAACGTTCTGGAATGATGATAGTACATTAGATAGAAAGGAAACTGGATGCATGGTCAACCCAGCAACAAATAAACAGCAAAACTACGTTGAAATGTGGAGATCATTGAATGCAATGAAGCATAGTCCTGAGAAGGAAGTTAGAGAGCTGAGTGAAGATAATGATGCTACAATGTACGTATTAAGGACATTAGAAGAAGAAAAACAGTTCCAGGGACAATTTATTAGAACAGGGAACTGGTGTCAGGGAGTAATTTATGACAAAAGTAACGAAAAAGTGCCATTGAATGTAATCAGAAGCTATTTTGATGGTGAAAAATGGCAGATGTTAATTAACTATGGGAGCTTGACGTTCCCTGTGGATTTTAAAGGAGAAAAAAATGATACTGTTGAAATATCCGGTATAAAATGGAAGTGTATAGAACATTAGAATAGTAGTTTTGGGTAATAATTCACCACCAATCAATAGATATCTCTTGCAATGTCATATCTTGTGTCAAAAGATGTTTCAAGTTTTCATCCTCGCGCACGACCCGCTTCCAGTGATCTTTTGATAAAAAACCTGAAAATTTATCCCTAATTCTTTATAACTGAAACAATGTCAGGGGAAAGTTTGTATGTAAAGAGATGGTTAATTTAGATATATGAATGATTTTGTGGAGAGAGAAGGAAGATGTTACACAAACAGTTATTGTATTAAAGTTTGATTAATGGTGATTAATTTTTGTTAATTTTTGTTAATTTTTGTTATTTTTTTTTGTTCTTTTTTTTGTTCGTCTTCTTTTCCTTTTCATTCTTTGACTTCACCATTGCTATGATACTAACAAATCAGGTTATTCATTCTCGCAGTTGTTCTTAATGCTGTGAACTTATTTGCTCAAGTGTTTTTCACTATCATGTACTCAGATTTGGAATGTGATTACATTAATCCTATTGAGTTATGTAACAAATTGAATCCATGGTTTATTCCAGAAGCTGGATTACATGGGTTTTTAACCGTATTGTTTTTAATTAATGGATATTGGTTCCCATTCTTAATCAATGCTCCATTATTTGGTTACAATATTAACAAGTTTTTGAACAAGAATCATTTATTAGATGCTACTGAAATCTTTAGAACTTTGAGTAAACATAAGAAGGAATCATTTATTAAGTTAGGATTTCACTTGTTGATGTTCTTTTTCTACTTGTATAGAATGATCATGGCATTAGTGTCTGATGATATGTGAGGAGATGATGTAGAGGAAGTCATGAGGTTATTGATGAGGTTATTGATGAAGCCATGATGAAGTCATGAAGTATGATGAAGTCATTGATATAACCATAAAGATGAAGCCATAAAGATGAAGCCATTGATAGAATCACAACTTCATCACAATGATAAAATCACAACTTCATCATAGATAACAGAATGTTTTGTATTTGTAGTTTATTGTTGTTCCCTTTGCTTTTACTGTCATCATTATCATTTGCTCATTTGACTAATAATTTATATATCTATTATATAATACAATATAAACATGTTTTTTTTTTTCTTTTGTCTTCTGTTTAATGACTCTATAACCTCCCATTTATATCCAGCAATTTCCCATTCAATTGTGACAATTGTTGTGCCAACCCTGTATTAGGATGATATACTTTTCCTACTTCGAAAACCTTATTATCAATCTTATCACTTAAATTAGTAATTGTATTATCATTATCACTATTGACTTGTTGTTCAATTGACTTAATTCCATCATTCAAATGTTTAAATTCATTATATTTGTCTTTGGTTTCATTATAACTTGATCTCAATTCATTTAGTTGATTTCCTACATTGGCATGATCTTTTCTTATTTCAAACACTTGCCGTCTAATTTGTTGCTTTTGTCGTTGAACTCGGAGTATTTCTTGTTGTAAATCATCAATGTTCCCATGAATATCAAATAAATGATGTATGTGGTTCAATAAATGGGTTCGGAAATCTTTATGCACCACTTCTGGCTTGATTGTATGAGATTTAACATTAGTTGGCTCAAAATTAACAAGAAGGTGTTTCAATACATCTAAAGTGTTTACTTTGTATCGTTTATCTCGATTGCTATCAGTGACCAATCGTTCCATATCAATGGTTAGAGGTTTTTGACTACCATTAGGCCGTATTTTGGATAACGGGATTGTGGGCTCGTCTTTATCATAGTATCTTTGTACTCTCTTTGTTCGTTTTGGAAGGTATTTAACATCTTTAGGATTATATTCATCAAAATCATCATCATTATCGTCATCATCATCAGCATCATCATCAGCATCATCATCATCATCATTAGTTAAATCTGCATTGAAGTTCTCTTTATTATCAGTATCCAGAAATGACTCTTCTTCGGGGAAAGTCGTTTTGTATGTATTTCTACGACTTCTCTTTCTTGAAGCAATTGACCTTGGAACTGACTTTTTCTCTAAAGAATCAGTCTTTTTAGGTCTTCCTCTTCCCCGTTTGGGCTTATTAGCTAGTAGTTGTTTCTCTTCTTCAGTGATGACTTTTCTGGGTCTTCCAACTCTTCTTTTCTCTAGAATTGATTCTGATCCTGATTCCATTGTTTCAGGAGTTTCTTCTTTTATAGTCTTTGATGATGGTTCAACTTCTTCCGAAGAACTTTCAGGAGCTGCTTCTCCATCAGAAAACTCAGGAGTTTGACTTTGCAGGACCCCATTTGTCTGAGATCCACTATTATCTTCATTTTCTGAATCAGAAAAGAAGAGTTTATGCATTGGTTGTTTAGTGTTTGTGGATGATGTTGTGGATGATGTTTTTGGTTCCTTTTTTGGCTCCTTTTTCAGTATTTCTGTATCTTTTGAATCCACTTTATGTACCAGACGTCTAAATCGAGGAAGCTTTTGCATTTCTTCATCTTTAATCAATGCTGATTCTAGACCTTTAGGTTTAGGAGACTTTGAGCCGCCAGATATCTTTAATGATCGAACATCGACATTTCGAAGACTAAAAAAATATTAGTAATTGAAGATTAAAATTCTTCAAAATGTAAACATACTCAGCACCTCTTTTACGAGACTCGATCTTGGCCTGTCTTTCTTCCATGGTTAGAGAATGATGATTTGGAGAATAATAAAAACAAGATAAACGCGTAGATGAGATTGTCGTGATGGTGGTGATGGTGGTGGTAGAAGTGGTGCGAGAGAAAATAAAGTGGGTCCAAGGCTCATGCCAGTGAGAAAAAAAATACCACCAGAGCTACTACCAGAGCTACCGCCAGAGCTACCGCGACACTCAAAATCAATATCCTTATAGTATCAAGTATATGTTATTGATTTATATACATTATATACTACACTTATTGTTGGGCAAAGTGTTCTAATAAGATGTTTCTTTCTTCAGAATCGTTACCCCAGTTTCTGACAACAACACAAGAAGCACCAACGACTTTTCTAGCGTTACCGTCTCTGTCTAATTGACATAAACCAGCCCATTCACCTAATTGTTTAGCATCAGAAACTTTGATTAAAGGAATCTTTTGTTCTGGTTCGTTACATAAGGCTTCGACTAATTTGACAATAGCTTCTTCAGTGACTGATTCACATAAGACACATAATTGAGCTTCTCTTTTAGATAAAGCTTTAGAAGCTTCTCTTAAACCTCTAGCTAATCCATCGTGGACTAATGAGGTTCTTAAGACAACTTTTAAGGCATCTTCAATAGAGATGGATCCGGCTTCTTGTTGTTCAACTGGAACTTCTTCGACAACTTGTTGTTCTTCGACGTCAGACATTTTAATATAAGATAGTATTTAAGACTTTTAGTGACTTCTTCGTCAGATTATCTGCTCAGTACTAAATTAAAAGAGAAAAAAAAAAATTCAAAATTTTCAGTGAGTGAGGGACTTTGGTGATGGGAGCGCAGGAAAAAAGAGGGAAGAAAAATAAAACCGCTAGGGCTCAAGCCCTAATCATTTCGCAGCCATCACTATTTGCCTGTATACACCAGAACTATACATTAGAGGCATCACTATAACCTGTTTCTATAAAAGTACTTCTTACATTTACACCAGAACTATACATTAGAACTAAATATTACAGTCTATCAAATTAAAAAGTTGTAAAGTAATATATAAACCTAAAAATCAAAGTTCCATTTCATCAGCACCAAAAGGTTCATGACGATCATCATCACTAGATGTAAGAGCATTCTCATTATCAGTCATACTTAAACCAGTAGGAGACTTAATTTCGTTTGATCTTGAAATGTGAGCTTGTTGATGAAACCCATTACCAGAATACTCTTCATCATCTTCATCATCATCTTCAAAATCCACATCAAAGAAATCATCATCGGAACCGGTAATTTTCTGATAAATGGTTTTACATTCACTAACAATACCATCATAACTGATTTCTGCTGATGGCATATTGGTGAATATAAGATCTTTACAATCAACAGCTTCTCTTAAAGTGACATTATTACTTGAATTGGGTACTAATACATTAGAAGAATCTTGTTGAATAAAAGTTTTTTGAACAAAACCAAATTTACAAATGATTTCTAATTTTTCTTTAGGAACAAAGTTTTGTAATGATTTACCCAATTTAAATGAATTAACCACTATAGGGGTTCCTTGAGCACTGACGCCAAAATCTTCTTCCGTGAATTGATCTCCTAAATCACTTGATGATTCTCTTAATATGGCAGTTTCCATTTTTTCAAAAGCAACTTGTAAATCTTGTGATGCTTTAGTAGAATCTTGTTCAAATGATGTTAAATACCAAATGGATTGACCCACAGGACAAACACCTGTATTACCATTTTGAATCAATACTTGTATACTTTTATTATTATTATTAGGTAATGAATTAGGGGGGAATACTACCATAGCAGAAGATTCTTGTTCTGACATCCATTCTTTACAATCTTTTTTAACAATAACAATTAATCTAGTTAAAGTAGTCATTTCCAAACCTTCAGTGGCTTCATTATAAGAACTAGATAAAAATTTAGGAATTTGAGTTGGAGCAACTAAAACCTTTTCATTAATCTTAATGGCACTATTATCACTAAATTTGGCCACTTTTTTCTGGGGATCAAAATCAGTAAGGGTAGTATTTAATTTATAAGTAGTTCCAGCAACAGCAGCACTTCTACAAAAACCTTGAGAAATTTCACCAGGACCACCATATTTCAGAACCAAGACGGGGAAATTCCCATAAACGTTAAACGAAATTAAAAACCGCTTTATTCTAGCTAAAGCTTCTGGAGTTTTAGTATTTGGCTTTATACAAAGACCTATAGCATAAATCAATTCATCTATTTGAGGAGGATCCAAATTGAATTTAGTCTTTAAAAAATCTTCAATAGGAGTTTTAGCATTTTCGGTTAATAATTGTTTTTTAGAATCTTGATTATTATCTTGTAAAGCGAATTTCAAAAATTTCATCAAATGTCTTTTAGTTAATAATGATAATGATTGATCAGTGAAAATTTCTTCCTTAGATGTAGCACTAGAAAATTTAGTGGTGAAATTATCATTTTCAAAAATATGAAAGTTACTTAAACTTTGGAATTCCAAATACTTATACACACGAGATCTGATTAACAAACTCAATAAATCTGATTGAGCAAACATAATCTTGGGGGCCAAATCAATACCATAATCCTTACTTTTAAACGGACTATTAGGATGATTAATATCACTAGTAACATAGATTTGGGCATCTTCAAAATGAGCGATTTTGCCCTGGTTCACTTCCTGGCACCATTTTTTCACTTGTTCTATAGTTAAAGTTGAATTCAGATCTCCATAACACGTCTTGTTATCAATATGTAACACTTCCACTCCTTGCCATGATAATGACGCCGCCACAATACTCTCTACCAATCCAGTTCCCAATACTAACACATCACATTCATCCATATGTAAACTATGTTCTTGAGGTTTTTCAAGTCCTGATAAATGAGGAATCACTTCGGGAGTGTATGAAGCACTAGGACGTCTTTCCGCAATAGATTTTCGTCTTTCTGTACGATTCATAGACATTGTGAAACGTAATTTAAATGAACAAAATGATTACATTATCGCGGAGCGGTAAATGTCTCAATTAAGGTGAGTTTATGGTATTGGCACTACATTCTGAAACTTAGATTTATTTTGGCTGCAATATAGGGAGGGAGGAGGATCTTGGGATATTTTTTTTTGTTATTTTATTGATATAATTGGTGTGGTTTTATAGATAGGGATTTATTATTTTAAATTATTTTTCACTTGCTGACAATCATTACTGATGTGAGGATATTGATTATTGGTCTAAGAGAATATGTTATGAGAATATGTTATGAGAATATGTTAAGAGAATATGTTAAGAGAATATGTTAAGAGAATATATTATGAGAATATTGTTATATGAGGATATTATTATTAGACATTTTTATTATAAGACAATATTATTATAAGACAATATTGTTAAAACAGAATATTATTAAAAGACAATATTATTATAAGACAATATTATTATGAGACAATTTTATTTTAAGACATTATTTCCAAGATTTCTGTATTATTAGAATGTAAATAGAAATACGAGATCCTTGAGTTGTTGGAATCTCCCAATTTCACAGTGAATAATGATAATGACCTAATGCAATAAAAAAGAGAATAAAAAAAGATCCTTATTATAAATATACCTTTTTGTTCTAAATCCATGAAATACTTGAATCAATGGAACATTGCTTTATGGAATACGATAATTATTATTGATAGGATGATTTTCCTTTATGATCTACATTATGGATAATAAAGGTGGAGTGATTAGAGGGGGGTGTTAATAGTATATTCTTTTTGTTATCTGGTAAGTATTTTGATTGACGAAAAAGTCAATAGAGAATACATAAGAATGATATATGGACAGATGAGATTGTTATGGTGATGAAAGGCTATTATTTTGGTAGAAGTTTTGAGATTTCAATAGTTGCAAGAGTAAAAAGATGGGTGGTGAAATGGATTTCATGATATGTTTTATAATATGTTGTGTGATATGATCTGTGATATTATCTGTGATATGATCTGTGATTTGATCTATAATATGTTTTATAATATATAATACCTTCTATAATATGTTTTATAATATGTTTTATAATATAGTTTGATAACACACTCGATAACACACTCCGATAACACATTCTCAAAACCAATACCCTTTTCTATAAATACCTTTATTTTCCCTAAAAATTATCTTTTACTTTAACATTACACTACATTATTATTTGTTACGATCGACATTCTTATATTGCTAAAACAACTCTATAACATCTAATTGGAAGTGCTGAGTTTGTGATTTAGTAAAGTCTATTTTACATATAAACTATTTTCTTTAATCGTTACATCAAAATTCCTAATAAAATAGTTATATTTCTATTTCTATTTCTATTCACTTCACTACTCCTTTGATCACATAAGATTGTTAAATACATAATCAATATTCTTTTGATAGTATTACATTCAGGTCACTAACCAACCAATTTCCTAATACATTTTACACAAAATGATGACTACTTCTAAACTTAGTCTGTTGGAGTTTACAGAATCTAAAAAGAACATAGAACTTGACTTACTAAAGGTTCTTATTGACGAATTGAGTCAGAATAGTCAGGAAAGACAACAAGAAAGGAAACGCACTACTGAGATTATAAGTCAATTGCGACAGGAAAGACAAACTATTGATAACACTATTAGAGAACTTCGTCACCAAGTGCAGGAATTACGACAAGAAGTTGAAAAGGAAATAAAAACTTTGAATTTGGAAGAAAGTGTTATAACTCCGGTAAGTTTAACTTCTTTTGGAATTGATCAAGTTGATGAGATCGATGAGATCGATGAGATCGATGACATTGAGACTTCTTTTGCAGCCAAAAATTCTTACGTTGTACAAACCCGTACAGGTCCCACACTTCAAATACCTAAAATAGATAGTTCTGGGAAGTATGATTTAACACGTGAAGAAGGAGTTTTGGCATTTGAAGCTGAATTGGTACAAACATTAGGATCATTAACTGAAGTTCCTTTGAGATCTGATGATGGGTTGTTAGTAATAGAACCCGTTGATGAAACAGAAATCTCTTTAGAAAAGTATTGTTATATTAAGTACTGCAGTAAGGTTAGGAATGTTAGGGGTGATTTACCTCCTTTCCCTGTGATATACACTAAGGACAATAGAGGGGTTGTGAAGTGGCTACTAGAAATGTTTAAGTATAAGTATACTTATTTGTTATCAGATAAGTTTATGTGGCCAGGAATGAAACAAGTAATTGAAACAGCATTTGCAAACAATGTAGATGAAGATATGGAAGTATTTATTGAGTTTGTGACTATGGATGATCCCTTTGATAAGGAGGAGGGCGTGACTTTAGAATGGAACGATATGTTTCTGTTACTTAAAAGTGAATATATTAGAATTGGTAAGGGAGAACTTGATATTACTATGAACAGGGAATTTGTATGGCTTAAGAGATTCCCCGAATTTAATCCCAGAAACATTCTGAAAGTTGCTAGAAGGTACACTATTTCTGTAAAGAAGATCCTCAAGAAAGGACTAAATGATTGGATAAACACGGCTCCAAACGGAGTTATATGGTACTATATGTTTCCTAAGGTTAAATTAATGATATTGGCAATACTAAATAATGCAAATGGAACTATATCATGTGATCCTGGTAGAAGGAATCCTAGACTTTGTTTGTTTGGAAAAGATATTAATATTGAGCTTGATAAGGTATTGGAAGTATTCTTTAATGAAATCAAGTATGCTGACTTTTATATTCTTCAACATCGTCTTAATAATTGGCTTAAAGAGGAGCCTACGTTGATTAATGGTGTTTGTTCAGGAATTGAGTGGGTGGAGTAGTATAGAATAGGATTTAGGTGATAAGAGACAGTAAATAGGAAAAAGTCTTGATGTTTTCGGAGAAACATAATTTTGGCTGCAAATTACTTATTTAAGCCTGGTTTGATGAGAAATGTGATATCAATGTATATGTGATATGGGATTTGATATTAATTGTTAATTCGGAATTCTGTGTAAGCATGTGATATAGAATCCTATTTCAATAATCTTATTGCAACTATTTATTTGCAATATAAACACTTTGAAGTGTCCCTAGAGTCGGTTACATTTGTTTCATCATATACAACCATATACATTTAACATAGTTTATGAACATTATTATCAGTAATTGTCACTTGTTATGATTTCTACACTACATTAAAGCCACAATAAGATATTTACATTTACAAAGTACTTCTCAAGGAGTTCAGGAGCTTCTTCACAAACTCCTTCACAAACTCATCATCATCACCATCACACGTTCTTAACTATGCGCGAAGTAATTCTATTCCTCTAAATTTAATCAATTTGAATCTCTTTGATTAAATACACTTTTAACATCCACATTTCATGAGTTTTGCATCAAAAAAAGGCTCCGGATCATTGCTTTTAGCATGGCAAGTCAAAAATCGTCATTGTTTGGTCATAGGAGGTGGAGATGTGGCGTTGAGTCGGATTCATCATCTCATTATTGCTGGAGCCAAAATCACTGTGGTTTCTGGAGAAGGTCATGTTCACCCTGAAATCGACCAATTGTATAAGGAAGGAATGATATTGAAGTTGGAAAAGAGAAAGTATCAAAGTGGCGATCTTAGAATGTACGAAAAAGATGTGGAAATGACTAATATGGAAGAACTTAATTATGAAGCAATCGAAGATTGTATTCACAACCAACGATTTGAAACGGTTTGTTGTTGTATTGATGATCATGAGTTGTCAACCAAGATATATTACCAGTGTAAAGTCTTGAGAATTAATGCCAACATTGCTGATAAGCCACCATTATGTGACTTTTACTTTGGAAGTATGATCAACAAAGACAGTCTTCAAATCATGATTAGTACTAATGGGAAATCACCACGAATGCTGAAATTGATTAAAGATACTATTTCTAAACAATTTGATGATGTCGATTTAAACAAAGCTATAGAAAATCTTAATATGATTAGAGGAACTCTTCGTCAATCTAAGCTTCCTGAGAATGATGTAGAGACTATTGAAACAAGAATGTCTTGGATAAAGCTGGTT
This sequence comes from Yamadazyma triangularis, assembly GCA_030573955.1. Classification (NCBI taxonomy): domain Eukaryota; kingdom Fungi; phylum Ascomycota; class Pichiomycetes; order Serinales; family Debaryomycetaceae; genus Yamadazyma; species Yamadazyma triangularis. The sequence continues at coordinate 76,506 of JAJMEC010000006.1, forward strand.
ACTGATAAGTATAGTATAAGACAATGGAGTAGTTTAGATGTAACTGAGGATAATGTGAAAGAGATTGTTGATTATTATCCTGAGTATCCTGGGGAGTTTGAGGAGGTGGAGAAGAAGTTGAAGAAGGCTTAAGCGGAGGGAAAGGCTTTGAAGAGCAAAGAAAAAAGACTAAAGAGAAGTCTTTAGAAGAGCAAACTTGAAACAACATCTGAAACAACATCTGAAACAACATCTGAAACAACATGAAACAACATGAAACAAGATATGAAACAACAACAACATCTATGTTATATGTTATCTGTAAATAGGGTTTAGTATCCAAGTATTTAAGTATTCTAATATCTATTTCTTATAGTATTTATTTGTTAACACCTACTACTCTACTCTTCTCTCTATATCTTCATGAACAAACATCTTATCACCTCCAGCTCCTTTATATTCACTTGCAACATGACCATCACCTCTTAATTGATACTGATAACTCATAAGTCCTTCTAATCCAACAGGACCTCTAGCATGGATCTTATTAGTACTAATTCCTACTTCAGTACCAAAACCGTATCTGAAACCATCAGCAAATCTGGTAGAACAATTCCAATAAATACCAGCAGAATCAATACCTTTTAAGAACTTATCAGCATTAGCTTTATCTTCAGTCATAATACAATCAGTATGTTTAGAAGAATGGATATTTATATGGTTAATGGCATCATCAATGGATTTAACTGAAGCTACAGTGAGATCTAAAGATAAGTATTCTTTATCAAAAGCATCATCAGCAGTGTCTACAACAGGAATAGAATCAGAACCAGAATCAGATAAAAGTGATTTTAATTCTGACGTTACATGTAACGTTACTCCGGCTTCATGAAGAACTTGACAGATTTGTGACAACTTTTCACCATCTTTAGCCACCGATTCATGAATTAAAAGTTGTTCAACGGCATTACATCCTGCAGGATAATTAGTTTTAGAATCCACCACCACTTTAGTTGTCTTTTTAATATCAGCACTACTATCAACATAGATAGAACAGATACCATCAGCATGACCCAAAACCGGGATCTTGGTGGATTCTTTGATGTTACGAACCAATTGATTGGAACCTCGTGGAATAACCAAGTCAATGTACTTGTCCTGAGATAAAAGATCACCAACATCTTTTCTACTTTCGATTAATTGAATGGCATTTTCAGGAATGGTAGTTTCTTGCAGTAATATAGAGTTAACGAGATCACTCAAGATTTTAAAGGTTTGGAACGATTCTTTACCCCCTTTTAAAATAGCGGAGTTACCGGATTTGATAGCCAAAGCAGTAATATTAGCAATGACTTCAGGTCTGGATTCAAAGATGATCAATAATACTCCAATGGGTGCTGTGATACGGTACAAGTTTAAGCCGTCATCGAGTTTTTTGGCCCACGTACATGTACCTATTGGATCAGGTAAAGCAGCCACATCTAAAATCCCTTGTAACATACTATCGAATTTGCCCTTAGACGACAAATCAAGACGTTTAATTAAAGAAGGTGAAAGGTTTTGTGATTGAGCTGCATCCATATCAAGCTTATTAGCCGCCAAAATGTCATTTTTTTTGGATTGTAAACCGGTGTAGATCTTTTTTAATGCGGAGGAACGTTCTTCATTGGAAGAAGTTTTTAGGATGGAGAACGCTTGGTTCCCTTTAATAGCGATAGATTCAGCCATGAGTCAGTGGTAATAGATGTCGTGCGATATCGCGACATGGTGATGTTGATATTATATGAGAGGGAGATCACATGACTGTCACATGACTCACTCTACGCACTCCCATGATACATAACATCAACACCTTCAAACACGTTCTATATCACAAACAACGTCCACTCACGTGAACAGATGTATTCAGGAAGCAGACGAAATTCCAACAATCCGTTTGAGGATTCGTCTAATCTCATTGATTTGGAGAATCCTTACGGAGACGCGTACGGAGGTGGTGGTAGAGGTGGTGGTACTTCTAGTGGAGGAGGAGGTGGTAGTAGTAATAACCGCTTCGCTATTGAAGAAGAAGAGGTCCGTTTTGACTCCGATAGTCAGAGATCAGAAGGACCTGGGTCCAGGGCCAATTCCCACGATGATGGTGCAAATAGCAACGGATTCTTTGGTAATCGACTCAGATCGGGTTATGTAGGGATGGAGAACCCATTTGATGATAGTAATAGAACCACAAAAGCTCTGGCGAAGGCACCGGCGGAGCCGGAACGGGACTTTGATATTCGGAAGTGGTTTAGACGGTCGCCTAAGCTTGATGATAGCACCAATGCTGGGCCCAGAAGAGTCCACATTATGGACCCGGCGGCTAATTCTGGCTCCGGGTTCTACGGTAATCATATTTCCACGACAAAATACAATATCGCTACGTTTTTCCCCAAGTTTTTGTTTGAACAGTTCAGTAAATACGCCAATTTGTTCTTTTTGTTTACGTCTATCATTCAGCAGGTTCCCGACGTAAGTCCTACGAACAGATATACCACGATAGGGACGCTTTTGGTGGTGTTATTGGTGTCGGCGATTAAGGAGGTTCTGGAAGATATCAAGCGGGCTCGGGCCGATAGTGAACTCAACAATACCCGAGTTTTGGTGTTAGATTCTAATTCTGGTGAATTTGTTAATAAGAAATGGATTAAAGTTCAAGTTGGTGATGTAGTTAAAGTGACCAATGAACAGCCAATACCGGCAGATTTACTATTATTGAGTTCCTCGGAGCCTGAAGGGTTATGTTACATTGAAACGTCCAATTTAGACGGAGAAACCAACTTAAAAATCAAACAATCTAAGACAGAAACGTCGTATTTGGTCAATTCCCGGTTTTTGGTTCAAGATTTGGCCTCGGCTGAGATCATTTCCGAACCCCCAAACTCGTCTTTATACACTTATGAAGGGAATTTAAAGAACTTTGGCTCGACACAAGAACTTCCCATGTCGCCAAGTCAATTACTTCTTCGAGGAGCCACTTTAAAGAACACTCAATGGATCCATGGAGTGGTAATATTCACAGGTCATGAGACTAAATTAATGAGAAATGCTACGGCGACTCCTATTAAACGTACTGATGTTGAAAGAATCATTAATTTACAGATTATTATTCTTTTTGGCATCTTAATAGCACTTTCTTTAATTGCTACTATTGGTAATGTTATTAAATCTCAAGTTGATAGAGATGCATTATCGTATTTATACCTTGAAGGAACCAATATGGCAGTACTTTTCTTTAAGGATTTGTTAACGTACTTCATTTTATTCTCCAATTTGGTGCCAATTTCGTTGTTTGTCACTGTGGAAATTATCAAGTTTTATCAAGCGTATATGATTGGTAGTGATTTGGATATGTACTATGAAGAAACTGATACTCCTACAGGGGTTAGAACTTCCAGTTTAGTGGAAGAATTGGGTCAAATTGACTATATATTTAGTGATAAAACTGGGACTTTGACTCGGAATATTATGGAATTTAAAGCTTGTTCTATTGGTGGAAGATGTTATATTGAAGAAATCCCTGAAGATGGTGAAGTTCAAGTTGTAGATGGTATTGAAACTGGTTATCATACGTTTCAAGAGATGGCTCTGGAACTTCAGGATACTAATAATCAACAATCAGCCATTATTAATGAGTTCTTGACTCTTTTAAGTGCTTGTCATACTGTTATTCCTGATGTCAATGAAGAAACTGGGGATATAAAGTATCAAGCAGCATCACCAGATGAAGGAGCTTTGGTCCAAGGAGCTGCCGATTTGGGGTATAAATTCACTATAAGAAGACCTAAAGGAATCACTATTGAAAACACTTTAACTGGACTTCTGCAAGAATATGAATTGTTAAATATTTGTGAATTTAATTCCACCAGAAAGAGAATGTCAGCTATATTCCGGTGTCCTGATGGAGCCATTAGGTTGTTCTGTAAAGGTGCTGATACTGTGATCTTGGAACGGCTTTCTGAGCTGGAAGAACAACCATTTGTAGCCTCTACTTTAAGACATTTAGAAGAGTTTGCTGCTGAGGGATTAAGAACATTATGTATTGCATCAAAGATCATTCTGGAACAAGAGTATCAAATCTGGGCTTCTCGGTACTATGAAGCATCTACTTCATTAGATAATCGTCAAGATAAAATGGATGAAGTAGCTGAAGAAATAGAACATGATTTGTTCTTACTAGGAGCTACAGCTATTGAGGATAAACTCCAAGATGGAGTTCCAGAAACCATTCAAACCCTTCAAACCGCAGGAATAAAGCTCTGGGTTTTAACTGGAGATCGTCAAGAAACCGCTATCAACATTGGAATGTCTTGTAAGTTATTAAGTGAAGATATGAACTTATTGATTATCAATGAAGATACCAAACGAGACACTTATTTGAATTTGGAAGAGAAATTGGACGCCATTATGGCTCATCAAGAAAATGAAGATAGTATGGGGATATTGGATTCCTCTTTAGCTCTTATTATTGATGGATCTTCACTTAAATATGCTCTTGATGATGATTTACAGGATATGTTCATTGAATTGGCTAGTAGATGTAAAGCAGTTATATGCTGTAGAGTATCACCATTACAGAAAGCATTGGTGGTGAAGATGGTGAAGAGTAAAAAGAGAAAATCACTTCTTTTGGCCGTAGGAGATGGTGCCAATGATGTGTCGATGATTCAAGCGGCTCACGTAGGAGTTGGAATCAGTGGATTAGAAGGAATGCAAGCAGCTAGAAGTGCAGATATTTCTATTGGACAATTCAAGTATTTAAGAAAACTTTTACTTGTTCATGGATCGTGGTGTTATCAAAGAACATCCAATGCCATTTTGTATTCATTCTACAAAAACATTGCTCTTTTCATGGTCCAATTTTGGTACGTTTTTGTGAATGGTTTTTCGGGACAATCGATGATGGAATCGTGGTCATTAACCTTCTATAATGTTCTTTTCACCGTGTTTCCACCTTTCATATTAGGAGTATTTGATCAATTTGTTAACGCCAGACTTTTGGATAGATATCCACAACTTTATCAATTGGGACAAAGTAGAAAGTTCTTTAATGTTACTGTGTTTTGGGGATGGGTCGCTAATGGATTCTATCATTCAGCATTGTTATTTATCTGTGGTTACTTCATTTATAGACCAGGAAACCAATTAGCTACAGGAGAAGTAGTTAACAATTGGACTTGGGGAACTGCTGTTTTCACAGCTGCTACGTTAACAGTGTTGGGGAAAGCAGCTTTAGTGGTTACAGTATGGACCAAAGTAACATTATTAGCTATTCCAGGATCATTTTTACTTTGGTTAGTGTTCTTTCCTCCTTATTCTATTATTGCCCCATTGATTAATGTGTCACAAGAGTTTAGAGGAGTTTTACTGCATACGTATCCACTGTTGACGTTTTGGGCCACGACTTTTGGTGTAGCCGTTCTTTGTTTATTAAGAGATTTTGCTTGGAAATACTATAAAAGAAGTAATAATCCTGAAAGTTATCATCACGTTCAAGAAATGCAAAAGTTTAATATTCAGGATTATAGACCTCGGATGAATCAATTTCAAAAAGCAATTAGAAAAGTTAGACAAGTGCAACGGATCAAGAAACAAAGGGGGTTTGCATTTTCACAAGTTGATGATCAGAATCAAGGAGAGATTGTGAGGTTATATGATACGACGAGGAAGAGAGGAGAGGATGGGGTTAGAACGGGGCCATAGCGAAAGCACCAGCTATGGAGGAGTAACATGGAGAAGGAGATATTATATTTAGTACCGTTCTGGTACCAGATGGTACCATTTCCATCACCAATTGTATGTCGATTTTCCCTGAAATATGTCGACAAAACTGAGATTAGTCATTAATATATATTTTATGTCAATAATATTTTTCAATTTTCACTTCTCCATTTTTCAATTGTTTCTTCCCTTATCGGGGTCGTGGATGAACCAAATACTTCCAAAACACTTCTTTATTATATGCAGTACCACTTACATCAGTAGGTTGATTCCCTACGAAAACCGACCAAACCATAGGTGAAAATTGGAGGGGGAGTTAAGGAGGGAGAGGGTAGTATTGAGGATTAAGTGTGGGGTAAAAGAGGAAGTGTAGAGGGAAATATGGCAAGGTTAGGAAAGGGTCGTGTGGGGGCAAAGTTGTATTTTCCACGGTACCATAACGGGTCCAGCAGTGGTCCTGACGTGGTAACCACCGACCTAAATTTCCTACGGCGCCAGACCGAGAGGTCGTGCTAGGACCAAAATATTTTTCACGGTGGTATTTTTCACCGTGCGGAACTAGATTTGAAAAGGTGCGGTCCCAAATTGGGTCCATGACTGGACCGGAAATATTTCACACCGCCCCAGCTGCCACCGCCCAGCTGCCACCGCGCCTGCAAAATTTTCATCTCATTCACTCATTCACTTCTCATTTCTTCTCATTTCTTCACTCATTCCTTCATTCATTAACTTTCCATTTTTTAACTTTATTCCTCTTCGTGATGACAGAACCAGAAACAAAAAACCTCTCGAATAAAGAGTTAAAAGAACTCAAAAAGCAAGAAAAAGCCGCTAAAAGAGCAGCACAAAAAGAAGCCATTGGTATCACACCCGAAGACCAACAACAATTAGCCGCTCAAAAAAGAGAAAAGTTAAAACAACAACAACAGAAACAAACCGCCACAAACACCAATTTAAAGAAACAATTGAATCAAACTTTGATTAAAGATGGAAACAGAAAGAAACTACCGGCGATTTTTAGTCATTTGGAGACTCGGGAACAGAGAAATGCTTCATCTCCTTCAATATCTCATATAGTTCATCCAGGAATCTTATCATTAGCGTTAAAAATGTCGAGTTATAAGATCGTAGGATCAATTCCTCGGTTAAAGAGTATGCTTCAAGTGTTTAAAACTGTGATTGTGGATTATAAAACCCCAGAAAATACTAGTTTACAAAGACATTTAACTGGTCATTTATCTCATCAAATAGAGTATCTTAAGAGTGCTCGTCCTCTTTCAGTGTCTATGGGGAATGCTATTAGATGGTTAAAACAAGAAATATCACATATTTCTATAGATTTATCGGATTCTGAAGCCAAAAAAGTGTTGGCATCGAAAATTGAAGACTTTATTAAGGAAAAGATAGATTTATCCGATCAAGTCATTATAGAACAAGCATCTCAACATATTACTAATGGTTCAACTATTCTTACATTTGGACATTCTCAAGTATTGGAGAATTTGTTTAAATTCTGTGTTGTTGAACAGAATAAACACTTTAATTTGATTATAGTTGATTCTAAACCGTTATTTGAAGGGAAAACTTTAGTAAAGAACTTGGCCAATACTGAATATAGTGCTGGAGATAATGATCCTGATAGTGTTCTGGAAGCTAGTTCTATTAGTAGTAGAGCCAATAGACCTACACCTATTACACAAAACAACATTCAAATCACATATGTGTTGATTAATTCACTTTCTTCTACGGTTTTAGAGGATGTAGATTGTGTATTATTAGGAGCTCATTCCATGTTATCCAATGGAAGACTTTATTCTCGTGTTGGAACTGGTCTTATAGCTATGATGTGTCATACTAGAAATATCCCTGTACTTACATGTTGTGAATCAGTGAAGTTTTCTGATAAAGTACAATTAGATTCAGTAACTACTAATGAATTGGCTGATGGAGATGATCTTATTCTGGGATCTTGGGCTTCAAAATTACCTCCACAAAAGAAATCATTTGCTTTAGAACAATTTACAAAGCAATCGCCTTCAGAAAACCATGGACCTTTGGCTTCATGGAAGGAGATGGAGAATGTGAATTTGTTGAATATTATGTATGATTTGACGCCACCAGAGTATATAAAGAAGGTGATTACGGAGTTGGGATCGTTACCACCATCTTCGGTGCCGGTTATATTGAGAGAGTACCGTAGTGGGTAGGGGGGAGTAGTGGAATGGAGTAGAGTAGGTAGAGTAGAGAATAAAGAAGTAATATTTAGTACCAGGGAGTAGTATTTAGCGCTGGATGGTGGTAATATTACCACAACACCGTAGTATTATTAGTACTGTGTCGTAGTGTTATTAGTACTGTGTCGTAGTATTATTAGTACTGTGTCGTAGTGTTATTAGTACTGTGTCGTAGTGTTATTAGTACCGCGTCGTAGTATTATTAGTACTGTGTCGTAGTGTTATTAGTACCGCGTCGTAGTATTATTAGTACCGTGTCAGTAATTACATCGCACTATTAGTACCGTCCCGCACTATTATTACCACCGCTATCACCACCACATCGTGCGATTTAGTACCCTTCAGTACTAAATCAAACCTAAATATCTCTATCGCGACTTCTTTTCGCCACCATTTACCTCTCCATGGCTGAACTTTCCCTTGTAAATAAAGTCGATCTTCGTATAGCTTTGGCCAATTCCGATACTCAATTGGAATCTGCTCTTAATCTTTATTTACCTCCTGTCTTATTAAAGTTAAGCAGTAAAAATAGTGAAGTTCGTCAAGCCGTGTTTAAAATCATTCAGAATGTTATCACTCGTTTAGGTGCTTCTAGAACCATATTATTACCATTTGAAGGTCTTTTGAAACAAATAAAACATCCTAATGTTGCTGCTGATTGTGATGTATCATCGGTTCGGTTATATTCATTGTTATTCCTCGGGAAAGCTGTGGATCGGATGGATAACGAGCTGAAATTAGCCGCCGTCCCAGAAATTCTTGGTGGAATTAGTCAATTTGACGCTGACGTTGGTGCTAGGTTGTTTAGAATCTTCACTAAACTTATTGCTGGTTGGAAGGTTCCAGAAGAAAGTAAAAGAGATGAATGGATACTGAAACTAAAGAGTCATATGACTCCAGAAGATGAACGGTTTGTGGTTAATAAAGTATCCAAATTCTTTATGCTTCAAGTTGATAATGGTAACGTGACTGTGTTTCCAGGGTTAAGTTTAGAAGATTGTAGTTTCTTTACTAAACGTGCTGGAGTTAGTTTCAGTTCTCCTCAAGAGCTCTTTCTGATAAAACATGATTTATTACAGTTTATTAAGGTTGGATTTAGTGATAAAGAAGTGGCTATTCCGTTTTTAATTGCTTCTACAGATTCTTCTTCTGCTATTAATGACCAGGCGGACATTTTGTATCGGAAACTTAACCAAGATTTGGAAGATTCTGACTTTATTAATGATATTATTGGTTTATTTATTGGTAATGAAGGTTTAGGAATTCGTCCTGTTAAACCTACGCTACAAGAAAAGATTCTTTCATTACTAACAAAGAGTGTAGTAGCTACTTCCAGTCCTTATATCTCTGAAGTCACTCATTTAGGCTTTACTTCTGACTATTCTAAGCTTAAACTGACAACAGTTCAGTTCATTAAGTGGATCAGTAGCAATAACACAGCTGCTCTGGAACATATTAACAAGTCTATTGAAGAATTTAACACTAATATGGCTCGGAAACTCCATGAAAGTATCTTAAATGAAGGCTGGCCCAAGGCTATGGTTGATAATAGATCAGGCCAAGGATATTCTGCAGCAGTTAATCAAAGACTGGGTCAATATGAAGCCTTATGTAATGTATTAAGAACAAGTCCACAACTATTTTTAACTGATTTGACTTATATTGAGTTCTTATTTGATTCATTACAAGGTGATTGGATAGATTTAAGTTCCACTATTCAAGAAGGACTTTCTTCATTAACAATCCATCTTCCTAAACTTTCTGTTGAATGTAAGTCTCAGCTTAAAGCTTTGGCTTATAATTACTTACTGGTAGAAACTGGTGATGGTTCTAACAATACCAGTGCTTGTAGATATACTATGCTTAAGTTCATCAACAGTTGTTTACCGTTTGAGGATCCTGAAGCCAGAATGTTCAATATTCTTGGTTCTGTTAACACTAATCGTGTGGAGACAATAGAAGAAGCTTTGAAAGGATTACATCCTCATTGGTTTAAGATTCAACAGGCTTCAAATACTACTGAGTTTAAGTCGACTTCTGAGTTATTAGGCAGTACTGGGAGTGTAGAGTTTCCTACTTTTAACGTGATGGTGGAGTGTTTGAGGTTGGAGTTACAGAAAGCTGAAGGTGTTACTTCTGGTCGTGCTTTAATCTATGATACTTTGGGCCAAGCAGTTCAATTTTGTATTCAGACTCTCATTATGCAAGCTATTAAGGGGAAATCTACTGTTATTGTTGTGGATGAAGAATGGTCTGTAAGGTTAGAAAAAGCTATGGAAGTGGATTCTTTAGTAAGAAAGTGTTTGAGTGAGTGTATTAGTGAGTTGTCTGGAGATGGAGATGTTGATATGGATGGAAATGGCTCTGGCTCTGGTAACAGCTTCATAACGTTCTTATCAATAATAGTTAGTGGTTTTGAAGGAAAATTTAACGGAAAAGCTCCTGAGATCACTTTTGAATCCACTTTGGCTAATTTGTTATCTTTATCTCCTTCAAATGTCATTGCTAATTTACAATCTATTGTCCCTTCGTTGCTAAAAATACTCAACGAAAGAACTTTATCGGATATTTCCCTTTCTCAGGTGTGTAAGATTGTGGGGATAATCTGTAGCCATCCCGTTAATGCTGATTCTGACATAAAATCGTTATTGATGGAGTTGATATCAGCAGACTTTTCTCGTCACAAAACAAAGGCTAATTTGTTATCTGTGGCTTATATTTTGTCAAGGTTAACATTAAGAGGAAGAATAGACATTATAACTATGGAGTTATTGACTAGTTATTGTGAAAAACTATCTCAATCGTTTAAAGAGCCTGGTTCTTATTATATTGCACTTGAATCTGTATCACAATTAGCAGCTTACGGGACCTTGGGACCTGTTCTCAGTATTATTCCTGATATCGAGGGTTATATTAAGCAGTTTTTGCAGCAAATAGAGCCCAAAGTAAAGAAATGTGATGAGAGATCGGTTTTGGCACTTGCTTACTTAAGTTTGTGTGCTAAAGAGAAGACTATTAGTGAAGATATTAGTGAGAATAATGAAAATATCAGTGAAAATAACTTAACCCACTTCGAATCTTTGGTTTATGGAACTCACGTGTCAAAACAAATCGAGTATCTATTCACTTCTGGTGAAGCAATGGCTATTTTAGCTGGTGGTTGGGAAACTAAAGTGTTAAGTAGAACTAAAGATATTCAAGATTCTACTATTGAATATGTTCCTAATAATACAGACAGATTACCAGTTATATTGGATACTGTTTTAAGTGCTTGTGGTAATACTAAACCTTCATTAAGAAGAGCTGGATGTATTTGGTTATTATCTTTAGTAGATTCTTGTCATCATTTACCAGCAATTCGTAATAATGCTGCTAAGATTCATGTTACATTTATGAAGTTTTTGGCCGATAGAGAGGAATTGATTCAGGAATCGGCTTCCAGAGGCCTTACTTTAGTGTATGAAATAGGAGATTATGACTTAAAAGAGAGTTTAGTCAAGGGATTATTAAAGTCTTTTACTGATAATAGTGGTTCTAACTCGTTAATAAGTGGTACTGTAGACCAAGATACTGAGTTATTTGATGCCGATGTGATGCGTACTAATGATGGTTCTGTTTCTACCTACAGAGATGTATTGAATTTGGCTTCTGATGTTGGAGATCCAAGTCTTGTGTATAAGTTTATGTCATTGGCTAAATCTTCAGCGTTGTGGTCTTCTAGGAAAGGTATGGCTTTTGGATTGGGATCGATCTTGTCTAAAACTAGTCTTGACGATATGTTGAAGAACAATTCTAAGCTTGCTGATAGATTAATACCAAAGTTGTATCGTTATAGATATGATCCTAATAGTTCTGTTTCTACTTCTATGAACGATATCTGGAATGTATTAGTTACAGACAGTTCCAGGACTATAAATGAGAACTTTAGCAACATTTTAAACGAACTTTTAAAGGGAATGGGTAACAAAGAATGGAGAGTCAGACAAGCAAGTACTGTAGCGTTGAATGATCTTTTGAACGTGGTTACTTTAGAGACTTATGAGCCTCGATTAGAAGAGATTTGGCAGATGAGTTTTAGAGTAATGGATGATATTAAAGAAAGTGTTCGTCAAGCAGGAACTAAAGTTACTAAGCTTTTAGCTCTGATATTGACAAGAGCTGCTGATAAAAAGAGTCGTTCTGCAGCTCATTCTCATGCTGATAAGCTTTTGCATAAGTTAATTCCATTTTTATTGGGCCATAAAGGGTTATTAAGTGATGCTGATGATATTAGGAACTTTGCCTTGGAAACGCTTTTAAATTTGATTAAAGTGGCTGATGAATCCATTAAACAATTTATTCCTTTATTATTAGACAATTTCATTGGCTTAATGTCTACATTAGAACCTGAAGTTATAAACTATTTGATGTTAAATGCTGATAAATACAACATCAATAATAATGAAATTGATGCTAAAAGATTACAAAGTATAGGCCAATCACCAATGATGGATGCAATTGAAAAACTTATTGATCAATTGAATCCGGATATTTTACAAGAAACATTGGATGTTTTAAGTAATGCTATTAAACGATCAGTTGGATTACCTTCTAAAGTATGTGGAAGTAGAGTTTTAGTAAGTTTAATTACCAAGAAATTCTACTTGATAAAGCCTTATGGAGAAAAACTAATGAAATTAGCTATTAGTCAGATTACTGATAAAAATGATGCTATATCATCATCATATGCTATGGCAGCAGGATATCTTTGTAAAGTATCATCGATTGAATTGATTGTTAGTTATGGGAAGAAAATCAAAAAATTGTACTTTGAAAATGATGATGAACGATTTAGACTTGTGGCTGGTGTAGCAGCCGAGAATTTATCGAAGTATTCCGGTGAAAAGTTTGATTCTGTGGCTAGTGAATTCTTACCTTTAGCCTTTATTGGACAAAATGATATCAATAAAGATGTTAGTACTATATTTGAACGTCAATGGATAGAAAATGCTTCAGGATCCAATGCCATTAAGTTATATTTACTGGAAATAGTGGAAATCATTGGCAATTATCAAACTTCTAATAAGTATGAAATCAGACAAATATTGGGTAAATCGATTGCTAAATTAACTAATGATATTAATGATTTCACTGGGATTTCTGAAGGTATTATTAGTAAAATCATTACTATATTAATTGAATCATGTAAAGGGAAGTCTTTCTCCGGGAAAGAAGTCATTTTTGGTGCTATGGTTGACTTTTCAATAAAGTTGAAGAGTTACTTGAAAACTCCAGAACACTTTCAACAATTATCTGATATTAATAAAGTTGTTTTAGTTGAAGGTAAAAGAAAGAATAAGGAATATCAAAGACATTCAATTAGACTTATGGGGAAATATTTACATCATTTCCCTAATGATGATATGATGTCTATATACTTAGAAGTTCTAGAATTGATTATCTTTGACAAATATGATAATGACGATGACGATGACGATGATGATAACATGAAAGATATTCAAGCTACTTCCCGTGATAGTAAACGATTCAACAACAGTATCAATAGCAAATTGGAAGAAGAAAAACTTGTTTACATTGAAAACTTATTTGAAACCTTTAATGGAGACCATTTCAATACTGAATTATTTGAATTGATTATAAACCTGGTTCAACAATTGCTTACAAATGAATTCAAGTTTGAAATCACTTGGAGATCAAAAGTTACAATTAATGAATGTATTGGAAGATTATTAGAAGGAGTTGAAGAATTGAATGAAGACCATTTGGAAGCATTGTTTGGAGTATGGAATGGATTGAATAATACATGTTCTAGATTCAATAATATTGAGAATGTTAAAATAAAGTTTATTAGAACATCGAAGGGGTTTATTGATTATCTTGAAAAGTATCATTATCTTGAAAAGGTGGATATTGTAAAGAGTAGTTTGATGAAGCTTAATTCAGATACATCTACGATTATAAAGGGAGAGTTGGCTAAAGCGGAGTTAATTTAGAGTATATATTTGAACCCTTACATACCTAAATTGTAGAATTATTATTGTAGAATTATTGACCACCTCTTAATCTTAAGACCAAGTGAAGAGTTGATTCTTTTTGGATGTTGTAGTCGGATAAAGTTCTACCGTCTTCTAATTGCTTACCAGCAAAAATCAATCTTTGTTGGTCTGGTGGGATACCTTCTTTGTCTTGAATTTTGCTCTTGACGTTGTCAATGGTGTCAGAAGATTCAACTTCTAAGGTAATAGTCTTACCGGTTAAAGTTTTAACGAAAATTTGCATACCACCTCTTAATCTCAACACCAAGTGAAGAGTTGATTCTTTTTGGATGTTGTAATCGGATAAAGTTCTACCGTCTTCTAATTGTTTACCGGCGAAGATTAATCTTTGTTGGTCTGGTGGAATACCTTCTTTGTCTTGGATTTTAGATTTGACGTTGTCAATGGTGTCAGAAGATTCAACTTCTAAGGTAATAGTCTTACCGGTTAAAGTTTTGACGAAAATTTGCATACCACCTCTCAATCTTAAGACCAAGTGAAGAGTTGATTCTTTTTGAATGTTGTAATCAGATAAAGTTCTACCGTCTTCTAATTGCTTACCGGCGAAGATTAATCTTTGTTGGTCTGGTGGAATACCTTCTTTGTCTTGGATTTTAGATTTGACGTTGTCAATGGTGTCAGAAGATTCAACTTCTAAGGTAATAGTCTTACCGGTTAAAGTTTTAACGAAGATTTGCATACCACCTCTCAATCTTAAGACCAAGTGAAGAGTTGATTCTTTTTGGATGTTGTAGTCGGATAAAGTTCTACCGTCTTCTAATTGTTTACCGGCGAAGATTAATCTTTGTTGATCTGGTGGAATACCTTCTTTGTCTTGAATTTTAGATTTGACGTTATCAATGGTGTCAGAAGATTCAACTTCTAAGGTAATAGTCTTACCAGTTAAAGTCTTGACGAAAATTTGCATACCACCTCTTAATCTCAACACCAAGTGAAGAGTTGATTCTTTTTGAATGTTGTAATCAGATAAAGTTCTACCGTCTTCTAATTGCTTACCAGCAAAAATCAATCTTTGTTGATCTGGTGGAATCCCTTCCTTATCTTGAATCTTACTCTTAACATTATCAATAGTATCAGAAGATTCAACTTCCAAAGTAATAGTCTTACCAGTTAAAGTTTTAACGAAAATTTGCATTATTTATTATCAATTGATGTAACTTCTTAAAAAAAAAAAGATATATTATATAATTTATAATCTGTGGCAATTCCCACCCCTTTTATATAAAAGTGCGATAGGTCACATAAATTTCTTTTTTCCTCTCTGTTGCTAATTAGGAAATGGCAGCCACAAAAAGCAAGTTGTCCCAAACAAAGTAACAACGACAGCGGGGGCGACAGCGAGGACAGACGACAAAAAATGTCGTTCCAAAAAAACAAATGTCGTGTGGTATTGCCACTACCAGCCACTACCGGAGCGCCGGTTACCCAAAGAAAAAAACTTGAGACTCCTCGTGACTTTGAACCGAGTATTGTGAAATTTTCTCTCATTGTAGAAATTGATCGTAAGAGCTTTGAAATCTATTGTCGGACGGAATCATCCACGAATAAAAGATTTTAAGAAGAAAACTTTGTTAATCAAAAGTAATAAAAAGCTTGAGATTACCAAAGAGGGAATATTTTATTCTTTTTTTTATTTTATTTTATTTTATCTTATTTTATTTCATAGTTGATTATCTTAGTTGATTATCTTTTCATATTCATATTCATATTCATATTCATTATCCTTCCTCCATTTGCATTTATTCTTCCTATAAAGTGATGTTTTAGTTACTCATTACTCAATAATCATTACATATTGCTTATTACATATTACTCATTACTCATTACAAATAATCCTCGTCAACGAGTATCCTAAACTAGTGTTATATCGTTAGTCATATCGTTAGTCATATCGTTAGTGTCATCGTCAGTCTCATACCATTGTTTTAACACATAAACCTAACACAATGTCTGACAAAAAACCATCGTTTAACTACGATTTGGAACTATTCAACTTGTGTAAGGAGTACCTTGAAGAGAAGAATCATCATGGCTTGGCGTTAATAGCGAGACAGAAGGGATTACCGCCATTTTTGAGGTTTAAAATATGGCCTGTTTTGTTGAAATATCATCCTTTTGTTGTGAATCCGTTTATTCAACCTGATAATGAAGCTGTGAGAAAGGATAAACGGAATGAAAGTTCTGAAAATGAAGGTCATAAAGGAGATAAATCGGGAAAATCGTCTAATGATCAATCCCGAGCATCGAGATCATCTTCTTCGTCATCTTCAACTTCGTCAACTTCTTCATCATCATCTTCTTCTTCTTCATCATCATCTTCAGGTTCTTCTTCTCCAACATCATCCACAGAATCATCTTCATCTTCAGATTCTCAAGTTAAAAAAGACCTTCTCAAATACATTCAAAGACTTAAATACTCCAATAATTGGATTCTGAATCAAGAAAGACCTCAAATCGAAATAGAAACTCAAATCTTCTCCATAATGGAACACGCTATACTAAAATTCATTAATAAATGGGGAGAAATTATCAAATATGATTCTGCTTTATCATGGATTGCTTTGGGATTAGCAGAATGGTTTCCTCCTATTCCTAAAACACCTTGGGTTTTGGTAGGAAGAGATTCTTCGGAAAATAATAGTAGTATCAAGAGTGTATTGACAGATTATTGTAATTATATTGATAGTATTCCTGGATTGAATGAGTTTCTTGAAGATTTAATTAATGATAAATATGATATTATTAATTTATCATTTTATGATGTTTATGAACGATTAGTATTGGTATTATTACACTGTCCACCACCGAAAAGAAACCATGATTTAAAGAGCTTTAAAGCGTCGTCTCAAATTGATAATGATAAGATTTTAAATACTTTACCATTACATGGAGGATTAATTGAAGAACGAGTTACTTTATTTATCTATTTGTTTAGGAAATTATTACCGGAATTATCAAATTATTTCAGTGAAGAACAGATTTTAAATAAGTTTGGTAGTAATGATGATGAATGGTTAATATGGTGGCTTAAGTACTGTGGTTCTAAAGTATGGTCACGTCTTGATAGAGGCCGGATTTGGGATTTATTATTGGGATATAAGATTAGAAATAAGTCTCGTAACTATAAAGAAGTGTTACATTTAAGAGAAGATTTGGTTCAAAAATTAGGGGCTGATAATTTTTGGTCTATAAATAATACCAATAATGATAATGAAGAAGTATTTCCATCCAAATTTGGTGAAAGATCTTCTTCTTTTAGTGATTTGATAAGGAATTTATCAATAAGAAATGATGTTACGCCTACAGATACAAACAATGATGATTCAATAATTCCTTTTCCTAGTGTTGATCCTCATATTCAATTATTATTCATTACTATATCCTTAATGAAATCAAAAGAAAACACTTTAATTGAATTGGATCAACATGAAATTCGTCAATATTTGTCTCGTTTACCAACTACTTCCTATAACTTAACCAATAAGTATCAAATCTTCAAACAGAAAATTGATAGGAAACGAGAAGAAGAAGCCATTTCTCGGTCTTCAAGATCTTCTACTGTTAACAGTACTTCCCCGACACTAAAGTCTAATCTTTGTTCATCTCCAAGTGATAACAATTGCAGTGATAATCTAATATCAACTGCATCTAGTACTCCTGGTTCCACCATTAATCCACCACCACCACCACAACCACAACAACCTTCTTCCAATTCTAATACTATTCATTCTAATATTATCAGTAATGATTCTTCCGATAATCATTCCATTGACTTTATGGATAACATAATCAATGAAGCTGGTGAACTATGGAGAAAATGGATTTGGTTGGAGACTGGTGATGAAGATTAGTATTAGTTTTTAGTATAGATGTGTAGTTTTTAGTATAGATGTGTACTGTATGCAAGCTATCCTTCCTGTAGCTTTTAATGTACTTTTACTGTACTTTTCTTCACACTTTTACTGTAACCATTTCAACTCTAAGTGAATCAGAGGTTATATGAGTTGGCAGTGTGTCCTGTATATAGGGAATAGACGTGTCTCCACCACTTTACTAACCCATCTCTAACTCTTTCAAATCCTCTTGGTTTAAGCCCGAAAAACGTATGGACATTGCCATACGCTTGGGCTCCCCCTAAACCAACTCTAAGCCAATTCCATAAAACCTTCATCGTTTTTAATAGGGGGTTATATGACTGAGGTAAGTGTACTGCATATAGGGTCATATAGTATTCTCATCACATTGAGGTAAGGTCCTGTATATAGACAGTTCTATTCTGCACACAGGCCACGTCCCCCTGCACACAGTCTATTACTGCGTAAAACTCAACTTGCGATGACATACAGAAAACCTCTATCAACCACAATGGCAGAAGAATCAAAGCAAGAAAAACGCATAAGAAAAGAAGAAAAAAAGAAACTAAAACAAGCGGAATTAGAAGAAATTGAAATCAATTTAAATGCCGATATTCCGTTAAACAAAAAACAACAACGGTTACTCAAAAAAGGGAAACTTAATTTGGATAAAATCAAAGCCAAACATCCACCACCAAAGCCAGAACCGACTACAGAAGAAGAAAAACAAGAAGCAGAAGCCAAAGAAAAGCAATCATCAAGATCTAAATATGGAGTATGGATTGGGAATTTATCTTTTGATACACAAAGAGAAGATATTGTTAAATTCATAACCGCCAAAACTGCCAATTTTGGTGATAAAGTTGAAGAAAGTCATATACTTCGGCTCAATATGCCTAAAAAGGGGAACAACATTAAAGGTTTTTGTTATGTTGATTTACCTGATCAAGAAAAAGTTGAAAGTGTTCTTTCATTAAGTGAATCACAATTAAATGGTAGAAATTTGTTAATTAAAGATGCTCATTCCTTTGAAGGAAGACCAGAAAAGTCGTCTGAAGATTCGTCTTCATTATCCAAGAATCCTCCTTCTAGAATCTTATTTGTGGGGAATTTGTCTTTTGACACCACGGATGATCTTTTGGAAGAACATTTTAGACATTGTGGTGATATTGTCAAGATAAGAATGGCTACATTTGAAGACTCTGGGAAATGTAAAGGGTTTGCATTTATTGACTTTAAAGACGAATCAGGACCTACAACGGCTTTGAAATCGAAATTAGCCAAGAAGTTAATTAACAGACCATTACGGTTAGAATTTGGTGAAGATAGGTCTAAGAGAACTCCTAATAAGAGGAAACTTGATGCTATTGAAGCTAGTAATAATAGTAATAATAGTTATGAAGAAGGTGATTACAACCATAGACAGGTTGATCATGGTGGTGATAGTGGTAGTAGTAATAGTACTACTACAACAACAACAACTCCTCCTCCACACAAACATAGACCTAAGCCTAGATACGACGATTACCCTGATAAGAGACAGAAATCATCTATTGCATTAGCCAATGCACAAAGAGCCAGTGCAGCTATTGTACCTGGATCTGGTAAGAAAACAACCTTTGATTAATGATAATGTGTAGATATTTTATTTATCAAAATATATTCAAAATAATACAGTGAAATTAAACTATATGAAACAAATAAAGCAAGCGATTTTTCTTTTCTTTTCTTTTTTTCTCTTATATGTAATTTGACATCTTGGCCTTGTTCTTTTCAAGTTCTTCTGGTGTCACTTCAAAGTAATCGGGATTGTCTTTGTTCTTGATGTATTCAGAATCAGAGACTTCTTCATAGATGGAATAAGTTTCATATTCTGATCCAGAAGCAGTTACTGTTGATTTGACATCAGATAAACCTTTTGGTTGCTTGGAGATATTAGTGGCTTTTTCATTAGATTGTTTGTTATCCACTTTAGTTCCAGAGGCAGGAGATGATTTTTGAGGACTTGGAGGTTTTGGTTCACTACTGAATCTCTTGGAGAACTTCTTGAATCCTTTTTTCAAACTATTAGACCGTTTTTGAGGGGGTTCAGAAGTGTTGTTAGTAGCAGTGGAAGCAGCAGCAGCTCCTGTAGCAATAGCAGCAGCTCCAACAGCAGGTGCTTTATCAGACTTTTCCTTCTTCTTTTCCTCGGCCTTTTTAGGACTGGCTCCTTCTTCAGATTTGGCTGAAAAATCATTGCTAGTGGCTAAAAAAGGCTTGGTTTCTTTATTTAATTCCACTTCATCTTTAGGAACTTTATCAGGAACAGATTCATCAATTGATTGACTTGCATGTAAAGCCTTTTGAGAATTTTTAAGTTCATCATCATCATATTTGATTTGTTCAGTTAATCTAGTAACTTCTAATTCTCTGTCTTCAATCAATTTTTGAATATCATCAATTTTAGTATCTTGAGTTACCAGTAATCTGGCTTTTTCTTCTCTTAATTCTCTAATTTTCTTTAAATTATCAACTTCTTCAACTAATCTTGTTTTTTGTAATTCTTCAAATTCTAATCTTTCTTGAATTAATTTCATTTTAGCTTCATGGTCTTTCTTTAATTTTTCAATTTCTGATAATTTATATTCAGCAATTCTTTCTGCTTCTAATCTTTCTTCTTCAGCTTTAGCTGATTGTTGTTTCTTTAATTCTTCAATTTCTTGTTGTAATTGTTTAGCTTCTTCTTCTTCTTTAGCTTTACGTTGTTGATACAAATTATCACTTTCAGCTTTTTCTTGTTCTAATTTTTCTTGTTCTGATTCCCTTTCTTTAATTCTTAATTGCCGTTGGAATTCTGGATCATTCTTGTTCTTTTCATATTCTTCCTTTTCAAGTCTTTCCTTTTCTTGTAATTCCTTTTGTTTAGCTAATTCCGCTTGAATTTTTTTGGTTTCATCTTCTTCTTCAATTCTCTTTCTTTCCAATTCTTGTTCAAGTCTAGATGTTTCAGCGGCTTCTTCGGCTTCGGCCCGTTTACGTTCATGTTCTAAAGCTACGGATTTAGCCACATCGGATTTTTCTTGTTCCCAATCAATAAAAGCTTTTTTGGCTTCAGATAATTTAGATGTGTGTTTTTCCTTGTCACCTTTAATAGAAGTCAATTTAGCAGCATAAGCACTTAAAGTACCGGCTAAAACTCCTAATTCGGCAGATAATTTATCATGTTTGGATTGTTTTTCAGCCAAACCTCCTTTAGCAGTTTCAATCTTTTGATTTAATTCTTCTTTAGTAGAAGAGTTTTTATCAATAGTGCTATTATTTTCAGTTAATTTGACCTTTAAACTTTCTAATTCAGCTACTTTGGCATCAACTTTACTAGTTAATTCTTCAAGATCAGTAGAAAGTTTAGAATTAGAATCATTTAATTCAACTTTTTTATCTTGTAAAGCTTCAATTTCTTGAGTGGTGGTTTCTTGATTATCTTTAGCATCTTTTAATTCTTGTTCTTTAGTAGCTACTAATTCTTCATGGTTTTTAATTAAAGTTTCTTTATCAGTACCATGTTGTTCAACAGCATTAAGTTCTCTAGTTTCGAAATCTTTCTTTGCCGTTTCAATTTCTTCTAAAGTGGTCTTTTCAAAGTTAGCAGCACTGACTTCATTATTGTTCATTTGTTTAGAAATTTCTTCGAGTTTTTTATCAACATCACTATCAAATTTAGCTTTCAGTTTATCAAGTTTTTTAACATGTTTATCGAAATCATGAGTTAATTTCTTTTCATGAGAAGCAACTTTAGCATCAATAGATTCTTGATGTTTAATATCATCTTCATTTCTTGTTTTGTTAACTTCATCATTAATATTACCCAATACAGGAGCAACTCTTTTAGCAGCAATTTCTAATAATTGTTCTTGAGACATCTTTAAACCACTACCTAAATCAATAACTTTCTTAGGATCATCCAATTTACGAGATACTGAACCAATAGCAGCAGTATTTAATTCTTGATATCTTTGTAATAATTTAGGTTTATCCTTTAACTTATCTAAAGTTTCTTGATTAGGAGCTTCAACTGGTTGGAATTTAGACTCTGGTTGAGTAACGATTTCAATTGCAGTTTGTTTAACTTGTTCTGTGATATCGTCATCGTCAATGTTGTCACTAGTTTTATCAACAGTGGTAGAGTCTTTGACAGCAGGAGTTTCTTCTGGAGTCTCGGCGGCTATTTTTTCATCAGCTTTAGAAGTTACTTCGTCATCTTTTTCTTCCTTTGTAGAAGTTACTTCTTCATCTTTTTCTTCCTTTTCTTCGACTTTAGAAGTTACTTCTTCTTCAGCTTTAGAAGTGACATCATCTTCTTTTTCAGCCTTAGAAGTTACTTCTTCTTCTTCAGCCTTAGAAGTTACTTCTTCTTCATCTTTCTCTTCCTTCTCCTTCTCTTCCTCCTTCTTCTTCTCTTCTTCCTTCTTCTTCTCTTCCTTCTGCTTCTTCTTCTCTTCTTCCTTCTTCTTCTTCTCTTTATCTAAAGTAGGATGACTGGCAAACTTCTTTGGCACAGACACTTTATTAATTAAATTATCATCCTTAAACTCTTTGTGCAAGTTCTTCTTAGAACCTCCACTTCTAAATGGGGACTTCCATTTAGATTCCGAGGTTAATTTCTTCAATTGACTTGAGGATGCATTGTTATTGGTTGAAGTTGTAGAAGCATTATCAGCTTTTGGTTCTACAACGTCTGACATGATAGAATTAGTGAATTAAACACAAAGTTTAAAATCAAGGAGAAATGAAAAGTCACTCTTAAAAAGGGTGAGAGTTTTGAATGATGAAATTTCCTGCATGTAATGTGCCAGCGATAACCTGGTATTACCTCATTGGGCGTCAATAGGGGGGGTCGTGCGAGGGAGGGGAGAAGGGAGAAGATAGAAAAGATAGAGAAGGAAGAGAAGGAAGAGAAGATAGAGAAAGAAGGGAAGGAAGGGAAGGATGGGAAGAGGTTTTTGAGGAGGAGGTATTTTGGAGATATGTAATTGAGAATGAAGAGCTATTTTGAGCTTGTTTTTGTGTAGTTCTTATGGGTTTTGTATTCTTGTATGGAAGTAATGTTTAAATGCTGCAAAAAGTATGGAAAGTGAAATCCGCAGTGGTGGAGGGAGAGAAGTACAAAATGGAAACTAGAGAATAAAGGTTGAAGAGTATAGAAGTTGAAGAGTATAGAAGTTGAAGAGTATAGAAGTTGAAGAGTATAGAAGTTGAAGTACAGAAAGACTCAAGTTTACAAAAAGCTGAAGTTTACAAAAAGACTCAAGTTTACAAAAAGACTCAAGTACACAAAAAGCTGAAGTACACAAAAACAAAAGACCTAAGATCCAAGATCCAAGCATTAGTTCAATCAGAACTGTCAATGGGTTTATATTATGTCTTTCTCTCTCGTACACTCTCGTACACTCTCGTACACTCTCGTACACTCTCGTACACTCTTTGTACTACTCCCACCTCTCTTTGTACTCACTCACTCCTTCCTTGTTTGTACCTTTTCTCTCTTTGTACTACTCCCCCCCCTCCCCTGGACCACAAAAACTAATCTGCCGCGCCACGACCCCATCCATCTCATTACCCGCACAGATCCTTAGATTGATACATCACAATCTTATTCATTACCGCCATAACCACAAAAAGACGTTTCACGTGTAATACAATACAAATATTGACAATTTAAACCACAAAAACATCCACCAACCCATTACACAAAGCGATAAAACACATCATCGTACCACAAATACAATACCATTGTATCAAAAAGAAAGTATCTTAGTATTGCTTTGATGTCAATATGCCGTCATTTCTTCCAATATCTTCATCATGTCACAATCTACAGCTTCCGCCTACAGAAAAGGATGAACGACTCAATTTGAATGTCAGAACAGGTTCTGCTTCGGCTTTGTACAACTCGTTTATCTTCACTTTTGGTGGTCTTACAGTAGGATTGGAGCTATTTAAGCTTAGTATTGATGAGATTACGTCTACGTTTTTGGACAAATTAAACAACAATTCCAAATCAAGAACGTTTTCTGATTATCTTTCTGATCAATTGTTTTATCTTAATTTGATCGATAAGACTTGGACTCGGGTGGATGTGAAGGAGAATGCCGCTAGGCCTAGTCCTCGGCTCTATCATGAAATAGCCGCCATAAACAACTGTGTTTATGTGTTTGGAGGATTGGTTGTTAACAAGGGATCTCTTACTCCGACTAACGATTTATGGGAGTTTAATCTTGAGTCTAAGGCGTGGAATTGTATCCATAGTGGTGGTGTTCTGCCTACACCAAGGTATTGTCATAAAATAACCCCTATAAACTCGTTGGGGTTTATTGGTAAACCTGACCATTTTGGCTTCTTCATTGCTGGTGGTAAAGATAGTCATTCCAAACCTTTGTATGACAATATTATCTTTGATTTGGTCGATAAAGTGTATGTGGGGAATGAAGATAAGTCACAATTCCACCTTAATGTGTCACAGCTAAAGTCAGGAGCTATTGCTCAAGATCCTAATAATGTTGCCAGCACTGATGATGATTATAATGTCAATGTTGATTATTTCAATTCCATTCTTGTTAATATTACTGACTCTGATGACTCTGAATCATTGATTATCTATTCTCCAGTGAAAGATCCTGGTGCTTGTCCCAATCCGCTATTATCTTTCCGTCTTAGTGGTAGGATTCGTCTGGGGAAGATACTTCCTGTTCACAGGAAAAGCTCCTCGGTCCAAGATGCTAATAATCCTGTAGTTCCCTATAACCTCCGATACCCCACAGGAGGACTTTTCGGGCAAAATATCGTCATTACCGGGTTTCTTCCCAATGATTACGACATTTCCATCTTTATTTTCAACAAACCTACGGGGAAATGGTCTCGACTTAACATTTTCTGTGATCATGACTATGGTTCTCATCGATTTTGGGGTGGTTTTGTATGGCAAAGTCATCATCGTGTTGTTCTTGTAGGAAATCAAATGACTTCCAAAACCACTTCGTCCATTAGGTACTTTGGTTGCTTGATTACAGTAAGTTTGCCTGTGACTAACATCTTGGCCAGTTCCGAATTGGCCCGAGGAGGTCATTTCCACGATGCTCAGGGTAATAGAGTTTACTTTGATGAGGTCAGTGTTTCTAGTACTGATAGTGGAGAGGGATCTCATGGAACTGAAGGACCTTATGGAGCCATAGAGTCAAGAGAAATATCTAGAGAAAGATCCCACACTGATCCTGAAGGGTCTCGAAAAGGGTCTCGAAAAGGGTCTCGAAAAGGGTCCCAGGAACCTGATGACCTGTTGGGCGATTCTCTGGCGATAAGTTTTAGTGAATACGTTCATTATGCTGCTCCTTTAAATAATGTCACTACTATAAGATCAGTTTTCCCTCCAACAGCGATAACGCTAGGAAGAAACTTTCTAGATCGATATGGTGATTATACTTCTGATTTCGAAATCATTTCCATCAGTGGTGATAGAATTCCTGCTTCGTTAATGGTATTAATAGAACGATGGGGTGCTTATTTCATTGAAACCTTAGCCCGAGGTTATGTTTCTGCGGTGGAACGGTTTGATAATAACCTCAAACTTGATATCAATCCTGATTCAGCAAGGCTGAATAGTCGATTGTCTTCTAAAGGCACTTTTTCCTCCACTTCCAGTGGTGAAAGGAAACCTGATTATATGACGGGTTCAGTTTCTTCAGGTGGGTCTAAAGATACCGATAAGTCTCGAGATCATGACGATGATATAAGGAGTCCTCCTTCAGTATCACTGCCTCCAAGTGCAGCCAAAAGAGCCAAAGAACCTCCAATGTTTAGACTTCCATTTCAACAAAGCTCTAATTCTGCATTTGATCAATCTTTAAGCCTTCCGCCAGAGAAATCTCATGATCCTCAAGAGAAACTTCCACCTCCATTACCTCCTACAGCGTCTTCTGATTCACCAGGAGTTCGTAAAGATTCTATTTCTTCATTTTCAAGCAATAATTCCTTATTAAATTCTCATTTACAAGAGATTCCTCCTCAATTACCGCTTCCCAATGAACCAATTCCAGCAGTTCCATCAAATCCGTCATTTAAAAGCTCTTCCAGAAAAAGTTCCAATGATTTATCATCTCCAAGAGGCTCTTTAATCAATACTTTAACGGCTTTAAGGAATATCCCTGTGCATAGATCCCCTAGAGGATCCCCATTTACTTCCCCAAGAACGTCTGTTTCTGGGGCCAGCACTAGTCCTGGAACCGGCGCCATTAGTCCCGGAAGCCAGAACAACAGTGCAAGTGCCGGGGCTTCTTCTGTAGACAATACCGCAAGCCCTGGAGACCTTCACAGTTCTCCAATTCCCAATTTAAGACCTTCTCAACGGAAATTCGATATGTCAGGGATCTCGGAAATGACTCCAAGTTCATCAGAATCCAATTTGGACCAAAGCTTTTCTTCATTGAATGAAAAAGTTCTAGAACTGAACCAAAAGGAAACCACTCCTGAATCTAATGACACTGAAAGACCCCATTTTGATAATGTTCTTCTTAATTTTGAAAACTTGGAATCGGGTGATTTTGTCATGGAATCGTCTTTAATTCCTCGGAAACTTTACATTCCCTTTCCTACAACAACAATAAAGGCTTTCTGTGAGTATCTTTATACGGGACAAGTGGGTAACAAATGGCCCTTATCACCAACAACATTGGATAATCTAGCCATAGCCAAGTTTTACCGGGTTTCTTTGTTATACGATTTGATTTCCGAGGTGTTATACGGGATCATAGGCCGTAAAGAGTCCTGGGTTATTAAACGGGCCAATGAGCTCAAACGGGATTACTTTGACTTGCTATACGAGACTCAGATAGAACACGATGAAGAGTTTGAATTCCCCTTGGATGAATACGAGGGGTTTATGGATACTGTAGATGATGGGTATTTGGATATAGCATTGTTGAAGAAGTCTAATAAGGCAGCCAAAAGGCCAAAAAGAGGTGATAGAAGAGCCAGTGAAAAGAGTGCCAAAAGTGAAAGAAGTGAACGAAGTGAAATCAGTGAAAGAAGTGAAATCAGTGAAAAGATTGAAGACAAAGGGAACGATTCTCAAGACACTATGATTGAAAAAGACAAAAGTAAAACCAAAGAAAATGAGAAGAAGAAAGACACTCAAAGTTCCGACGACGAGGAAAAGGAATCTGGAACCGATTTGGGATCAGATTTTAATGGTGATTCTTCTCCTCCTGATTCCTTAAATGAGTCACCTCTTGGATCTCCTGATGAGTTCTCTAAGCTTGGATACTGGGAAGATGAATTAGGCAAGATTAATTATGGCCCTAGATCAAAGTCAATATTTGATCGATCAGAAGTGATTAATAATTCAACAGTAGAAACCGATAAGCCAGTGATTACTTTGGAACAATTAATCTCACCAGAATCCCCTATTCCTGATGATGAAGTGATTGACTTGATCTTTGATACTGTAGTATTGGTAGCGGATTTGAAATTGATGCTTAGAGCTAATAATGCCAGACAAATGACTGAGTTGTTACGGAATTTTGAAGAAGATATGTCAGAAAAGATGAAAGAAATACAACAGGAATCAAAATTAAGAAAAGAAGCCGAAGAAAGAAGACAACAAGAACAATACTACCAAGAAAAACGTCCAGAAATGACTAAAAAAATGTCAAGTTTTGATGGTCAACGAACTTTACATAGTGTTGGATCTTCTTCTTCCCTTACATTAAATGATACCACTCAGAAGAATCAACCATCACAACAACAACAACAACAACAACAACCACAACCACAAACTCAACAAAATGATCCTTCTAATCTTGAAAGAACTAGAACTAATAGTAGTATCAGAACAGGAATATCTACATTGACTCCATTTAAACCTTCTAAAACAGAACCTAAACTTAATAAACCGGGTACAAACCGAGAATTTGATAAGAGAATTACTCAATTAATTAAAAGTGATGAACGAATGAAACAAAAGACCGAAAAGGAAGAAAAATTACGTCAACAACAACAACTTAAAATTGAAAGAAGACAACAAGAAAAAGCTAAAAAGAAAGCTAAAGAAGCCGACAAAAAAGATAGTAAAGATGTTGATAATGTTTCTCATAAGAAATCGATATTTCCAAGTCCTAATCTTTCAAGAAACTCATCACGAGTGTTTGAAGACTTTTCAATGACTGCAGACAGATCAGGAGACAGATCAGGAGACAGATCAGGAGACAGATCAGGAGATAAATCAAGTAGTGATGGAGAAACTAAACGGAAACCTAGGATTCTATCTCATTTACATTCACGAAAACCAAAGGATAATTCTGATACTGAAGGAACTCCAATTACTAGAAGCAATTCTCAGGAGAGTTTGCATTCGAATCAAAGTAAGGGGGGTAAAAAACATACTTTTTTCGGCATAAGAACCAATAAGTAGATGATGTAGAGTTAATGAATAAGTTATAGTAGATTGTAGAGGTGAAGAAAAGTAAAGAAGGTTTACAAAAGGAGGAAGGTTTACAAAAGGAGGAAGTGTACAAAAACTAAAGTTCACAAAAGTGAAGGTTACAAATCAAAATCCACAAAAATCATTAGTTCACAAAACTACTCCTTCAAAATCGCACTCTATCACTCATGTCTCAACACAACATAGACGACTTCATCATCCCCGATGAAGAACAAACCCCTTCCTACGGGGCTAGTTCCAACCAAACACAAAACTCAGCACCACCAGCTTCAAATCCCGCCCCCAATGCATCTAATTCTGGACCCAGTTTTTTCAGTTTCGGTAAAGTAGATTTATCATCAGCATTTACTCCGTTTGCGTCCCAAAGTGGAGCTAACAATACCGTTAGAGAACATCAATACACAGGAGGAGATACCTTAGAAGAACCGGTATTAGAGACACTTAAACGAGATGGATTAAATATTTGGAATCGTCTTAAAGTAGTGATTTGGCCCCATCAACTTGCACAGAAAGCTCGTGAACAACAGTCTCGATTACTATCATTTGCTCGTACCAATGGAATAGATTTACCCCAACTGGTGATGGAAAATAGACGGATTTCTGTCAGCAACGACCCAGAAGATGCTGCAGGACCTGATGAAGATACGGCGTCATTAACGGCATTAGATTGGGATTTATGGGGTCCATTAATGTTTTCCCTTTTGTACAGCGTTGCTTTAGGAATGTCTGCTAGCAGTAATCAAACGAATTCTGTGTTTTCAGGATCATTTTCATTTATGTGGATCTTCTTTATATTGATTGGATTAAATATTCAACTTTTAGGTGGTAATATATCGTTTATGTCGGCTATAAGTGCTGTGGGATACTCCATGTTTCCTATTGCTTTAGGAGAACTTTTGTGTTCCTTGGTGATACATTGGGCCTGGCTTAGGCTTATTGTTATGACGATATTGTGCATATGGAGTATATATTCCGGAGTAATGAGTTTAAAGTGTTCTGGAGTGTTACCAGGAAGAGTGGTATTGGCGGTTTATCCCGTGGCTTTGATGTATGTAGTATTGAGTTGGTTGGCTATTATTACGTAGGTGTTGTTGTTGTTGTTGTTAACTATATACTATTGCATAGATATTATTACTGTGTATTATTATTGTATGCGTCTATATGAATATACAAAGAGAAAGGATAAGAAGGAGCCAAGGAGGAACTATAGTGGAGGAAGATGAAGCTGTATCAGGGGATGAAGATGACGATGAAGAAGAAGAAGAAGTTGAAGAAGCTGAAGAAGCTGAAGATGATGAAGATGAACTGGATTCAGTTGTGTTTGTGTTTGTACTTGTGGAATTTGTGTTTGTACTTGTGGAATTTGTATTTGTGTTTGTGGAATTAACCACAGTCCCACTTTTTTTAGTCAAACTATACTTATCAATTCTTCCATCAGCAAAGCCAATTCTTTCATTCTCCAAATCGAATATAGTATAAAACTTCCTTAAGAATGCTGCACCAAATACCCAATCTTCATAACCTTCAAGTCCTTGGATCATGGAAGCACAATAGCCTGATAATTGCTCAGAATCCGTGTACTCCTTACCCTTAAAATCATCAGCCGATACTGAAAATTCATGACCATCCACAGTCAACTTAATTGCCGGAGTAGATGAATCACAAGGAAAAGCAAAGTTTCCTTTATTATCGGAAATCAAATCATCACCAAAAAGCATCTCATGAATTGACATTGCATCCTTTTTAGGAAGAACCATTCCTGTACTTCCTGTGTCTATAATAGAAGATCTAACTGATCCATTCCAACTTTGTGATTGTCCTTGACTATCAACAACTTTTACCGGCAGAAAATCCACCAACCAATAATCATTATCATTACTTATGATGTCAGTATAATGAACATCATTGTGAGCGAATCTAGAAGCATAATCTCTAGCTTTGGACCCAAATAATATCAATCCTCCGTAGTTTTGTGGTAAGTTTGAATTTCCTTCAGAGTCTTTGTATTCAACTGCTTGTGATTCTCCAACAAGTGATAAGGAGAATACTTCTTTATCAATGACATCTTGATCTTGTAATTGGTAAATGATATTACGATCAACAGATTTGTTATTTGACGAAGGAACCCCTAAAATACCACTAACATCAAAGCCATTAAAGAGATCAGGAGCATTCCCCGTGAGACCAAAGGAGAAATCGTCTAATTCAAGGCCATTTAGTTGAAATTTAAGGTCGTTTTCATCGCTAGAAACTATATTTCCCTTGACATATTGACTTGAATAACTTAATTGGAACGACAGTTTAGTATCAATGTCACCAAAGTTGGACGAAAACTTCTGTACTTGGCTCTGTTGACACGCTGGATCACTACATGACTCGTTGTAGATCCAGGTGACACTGGACCCAGTATCGAGCAAAAGTGGGAACGACTCGTGGTATTGTTGACTCTCCACCGACGAATTGATGTAGTAAATGGAACTAGAATCGTCAGTATACACCATTTGGACATCATCATCGAGTTCAATAGTAGGTGCTGACGACGCTAAATTACTAGCACTCGACACCAGAGGCACCAGGTATGGGCCCAGACCAGCAGAGCCATCACCAGAACTACCTCCAACACCTACACCTACACCTTTTACCAGACCTTTCGTCAGAGTCACTTTTGTGGACTTTGAGGTCCCCAAATCGAAATCATCGACTCTAAAGTCTTTAACAGGATGTAATGCATTAGAGACCCCCACTAGGCCCGCAAGAAGGATTAAGAGCTTCATAATAATCCTAGAAACGATAGAAGTAGGTTTATATAAAACTTGAAAAATTTGTTTTTGCCCAAAATAGAAGGTACAAACAATCGAGAGACGAGTGTTGAAGCCCTGTTTGTGGAGCAGGTTACAAAGAGCGTGAGTTTTTCTGCACAAAAACACAAACATAAAACTTTGCGTGTTTACAAAAAAAAAAAAAAATAGTTATTGAGTACAAAAAGGTTACCGAGTACAAAAAGGTTACCGAGTACAAACAGCCTAAGCCTCTTAAGGAAAAGAAATAAAACAAAAATAAAAAAAACAGAGAAAAGGTTAATTGCAATAGGAAAGTCAAGATCAGAGTTATGATTCGAGGCTGTGTATAGAGTAGTAGTAGTAGTAGTAGTAGTAGTGTTTTAGAGGTAATTGGTGGAGGTGGAGGTGGTATTTGTGTATCGTGTTTTCACAGTTGTATTACCTCTTGCTAAAGATGCCTTCTCTCTCAAGATCCTTCGGTAAATCTGCACAATAAACTAAAGGGAAAGTGATGTAAACAAGAGATAAGACGAGAAGTGGACCGTGTATTGTTGTGGAGGGTTTTAGATCAAAGACGGTTTCTATAGCTATTGTATTAGTTTTCTTTTGTTTTTGTTGTTTAATTTTTCTGTTGTGTTATTGTTTTTCTATTTGTGTTCCCCATAATTTCTCAGCCAAAATTAGTACTGTTTCATAGTGTTTCACAGTCATTTACAGCGTTTTACAGTGTTTCACAGCGTTTCACAGTCTCACAGTCTTTAACCCTCCTTCATACTCTTCGCCTCTATTCATCAAACCTTAATCTAATTATAGCTCATGGGGAAACCCTTAAACATTGTTGATCAAATGTGTGAAAAAAAATAATTTATTTATTTTTCACTGTTTTAAGTAATGTCTAAGAAATGATGTTTATGGACTTTCGTAATTGATGGTACAGAATTTGGATATCGATGTTGCAAATGGGGGTAGTGCTGCATGTGGTCTGCAATCTGTATGATTTCGATAACATTGTTCTTTAAGGATCTAAAGACGCGTTCTGTGGATGTGATCTAATGATAAACAACTGTTTAGAGTGTAGATTAAGTAGAGTGTGGGATTACGGTGTTAAGGCGGAACCTAGTTTAGATATCAATCCATTGATGTAATTTCAAACACCACAAAACACCACAAAACACCACAAAATTCCACATAACACTAAACAAATACTTTAGCACTGGAACAGACAAACCACAAAATTACATAATTCGCTGAAACCTCAATTAATGGTCTAGTGGTTGTGCGGTAGTTCTAGCGAGCGCGCTGGTTCGATCTCACCATCGGCCAAGGCCATTTAACATTATGATGAACAAAACGGATGTGAACAATCTCTGAGTAAAGTCTAACGGCTTTACGTAGATTAAAAATCGTTGCCTTCCTACTGAATGTTAAATAAGTTTTATAAGTAGGGAAGGAGTGTGTTTTTGTTTTTGTCCTTTTTTTGTGTTTGTACTTTTTTTTGTGTTTGTACTCTCTATTTGTACTCTTTTTATTTGTACTTTTTGTGTGTTTGTACTCTTTCTATTTGTACTCTTTTTATTTGTACTCTTCCTATTTGTACTCTACTCTATGTCAATAGTCAATTTTATATATAAAAACTCTATGTATCGTTATAAACCTTTCTTATATCTCCCTTCTCTACCTGGTATTCTTTTGCCGTCTCTTTTTTCTCTCCAATTTAGCTATTTTCCTCAAATCATCTTCACTAGGTTCATATATATGCCAAACAGTATAATGAGGCAAACCTCCAACTTTCATATCCATTAATCGAGCCATTTTCCCAAACGCTTCAGTTTCGGCATGATTAAGGAAAGTAAATGCCGGGAAATTAACTCCTTGACGGAATATTTTAGCTCTGGCCAAGATAGAAACCCCTCCAACACCATCAATATCTAATATCTCATTAGGATTACCATTTTTATCCCGAATATAAGCTAAATGGACCCGCCAAGTAGGATACTCAGCATATCCTTCTACAATAACATCATCTTCATCCAATTTTGACGCCAACTCAATGGCAGGTTCTGATTCCACCCATGAATTTAAATCATAAGGTTGTTCATTACCTAAAAATGACGGCAATGGTCTCCAAACATTAGGTACCATTACATCATAATCGTGTTTCATAAGGTCTTGAATAACTGTTCCTGGACAGGTTTCAATGTCGACATCTCTCCAATAAACCCAAGAATGATAAGGTCTTAAAGCTGACGTCGTAAGCCAATTTCTAGCTCTTCCCATAAGTTTACGTCTAATACCTTGAATTTTGACAGCATGACGATCACTAAATCCTTGACCAATAATTTGACCAAAATCTTTCTGATAGATAG
Organism: Yamadazyma triangularis; assembly: GCA_030573955.1. Lineage (NCBI taxonomy): Eukaryota > Fungi > Ascomycota > Pichiomycetes > Serinales > Debaryomycetaceae > Yamadazyma > Yamadazyma triangularis. The sequence continues at coordinate 110,006 of JAJMEC010000006.1, forward strand.
ATACTGACCGGAAAGGTCTTTGGTATTGACTATGGAACAGTTTGGGATCATAAGACAGTTTAACATTGTTAATATATCCTTGATCCATATATAATTGATATAAATCAGAAGATCCTGAACGACCAGAAGCTTGTGCTCGTAAAACTTCATCTTTAGCAAGTTTTTCTACTAAAGTTCCATTTTGAAGGGCCACACTGTATTCAAACACTCGTTCCAACGTGGTATCACCTTCAGAACAATCCGACACAAGAAAAGCAATGTCAATTAGGGAATGATCATAAGTCAAATTCATTATATTATGGAAAGCCATAGGTAACACGTGTTCAGCATTACGAAGCGGCATAAGAAATAGAACTATATCTCCTTCAGCTTCGCCTTGAGTCCGTCCATCAAAGTCATTAAGATCGTAGTACTCAAAGTGGCTTTGTGCATCCACAGGCCCTGATCCCGGGATTCCTTGACTTGTGGTGGCATCATGAACTCCGTCGGCGGTGACTTTGTAAATGGTGTAATCTTTGTCATCGTTGTAGTTTACTTCAAGATGATTGTCTAGAATTTGTTCGTCGATTGGTGGTGCTGGCGAACGAATTGGCGCCAGTATGTGACTGCGAGTGATGAAGAAATATATCACCACCAACACGGCTACTGCCTGACCTAGACGTTTATATATGGGAGGGATTGACCGTTTGGGCGATAGCCTATGCATAGGAAGGTCAGACTTCATTTTGTAAACGTGAATAGAGGGTTTAAAAAGGCGCGTAAAAAGGAATGGATGAAGTCCGCACAAATGGAAGATGGTGTACAAAAGCGAAAAAAAGGTCAAGGTACACAAAAAAAAAAAAAAAAAAAAAAAACCACAAAACCACAAAACCACAAAACCACAAAACCACAAAACCACAAAACCACAAAACCACAAAACCACAAAACCACAAAACCACAAAACCACAAAACCACAAAACCACAAAACCACAAAACCACAAAACCACAAAACCACAAAACCACAAAACCACAAAACCACAAAACCACAAAACCACAAAACCACAAACCCACAACAAAAATACAAAAATCTGTATTATAAAAGTACAAAACACACTCTCTACTATATTCTACATTATACTATCACTAATATCAATTACTTTTAATTAACCAGGCACAAACAACTTTGTACCTCTATCAAAATATTCTACATTATACCATCGTATACTCTTTGATTTCGTCTCCCATTATCACCATGGAATCATGCAAAAAGTCTATCTTATCACCAGAAATGTCTTTAACGTCTTGAACTTTCAGCCACGATTTAGTCTTTTTGGTGTATCTGTAAATCTTGACGGCTTCATTTGTAACCCCAAAAATCACCGAACATGTATTGTCCATAATAAATTCCAGAACGTCATCTTCGTCAATTGTATTGATTATTAACGATTTCCGAAGATCCACAACACAAACTCCATTAGGGAATTCCCCATCGACTGATGTCACTAACAACCAATAACCATTTTCACCGAATTGAAGACGTTCAACCTTCTGATTACGTACAAATACTGTTGATGCTAAAGTTCCTGAAGCTATATCATAAAGCAAAATATAACCTGAAGAAGTTCCAATGGCCACAAGTGCCCCATCAACGTGAACAGAACATTCCGTTGCTTCACCCATTTCAGGATCAATGTCCACAGATAACACCGGCTTTAAGTCAGTGACACTATTAAGTGACCATTTTGTTTGTGACATCATCACAAACACATCATCAAGATCGGGATGAACAACAATCTTGGAAATGTCATCATTATGAAGATGAGGAAATTGTGATTTTTCAACGGTTACTGAAGTTCCCCGGGCAATAATAGGAGATTTACCGGAAAATGCAAAGCCAGAAATGGGGGTTTCAGAGTCTGTTTCTGGTAATTGTATAACCTCAGGCGTAGACTTGGTGTCATACCGAGCCACGCTGGTACCATCGGTGATATAAATGGTTCCATTAACACCGAAATGTTTCATTATAGAAAACGGAGTAGCAGTACTATGAACATTATCAATGCTAATGATATGATCAGCAGAAAAGGGCAAGCTTCGTTTTGTGGACTTATGAGCCACAAAAAGAGCCGCTCTTGAATTCTCTATAGCGTCAGTAATTTCGCCCGCGCGGGAGTCGGTGACGACCAGAGCCAGGGCCAGAGCCAGGGCCGAGGATGGGGCCGAAGCTACCGCGGAAGCACCTGAAGTGGCAGCCAACTGAGCCAATGCAGCACGAGCTTCGTCCCGTTCTCGTACGGCGCGCGCAGCCACTCTCATCGACGCATCACTATAGTATAAGGCATTGCTGAGCTCTTTCCTTGCGGCATTAAGTTGTTTCTTCAAAGTGAAAGTTTGCAATGCTAAAGCGTTCCATTCGTTGTGGAATGCTGACAACATTGAAGGAATCGACAGGGAAACTTCTGGAGCCAAAGACGGAGTGGTGGTGGGTTCCACGTTCAACGGGATGAGTTCTTCTATCGTTAGTGGTTCATCAGTAACAGGGTCTGTTTGTGATGTAGAAAGATAGTTTGTTAGGAGAACACGATCGAATATACGTCCACTTCTAGGTGACACAACCGGGTTTGTGGTGGGGGTTCCCGAGAGAGCACAAAGCATGATGAGATATAGTGGGGGATGAGGAAGAGGAAGTGCGCAAAAAGTAGGTGTACTGTCACAAAGACATTACCACAAAACACAATACCACAAAGCACATTTTACCACAAACACATTACCACAAACACATTACCACAAACACAGTACCACAAACACATTACCACAAACACATTACCACTACAACACCTTCAAATACCTCTATCAACAACACACTACATCTACAACTTCATTACAATATTGTTTATCTTAAATCTCATGCCTTACAAAAACCCATATACAGTATACACAGTGTCATTTATCATTTCTAGAACCAAATTCTATTCTAAGTCTTTTGACTCATAGCTGAAGAAACAGCAGATTCAACATCACTATGATCATAAGCCATAGCAGGTTGTTGTTGTTGAGATCTGAATTTCTTTCTACCAGTACCAAATAAACCACAACAATGACCTAATAAGTTAAACACCAAACATAATAATGCAGCTACAGTGGAAGCCCAAGCAAAAGCATAAAAGTTGATTGATAAATAGGATTTAATACCATAATCATCAGTGGCATCATTGATCTTATTTCTAGTGTAAGACATTGCAAAAGTGATTAAAATAGCTCCTACAGCTAAAATAATAAATACAACAACTTCATACAAGAAGTTAAGGAAAGATAAACAGCAAGAATCAGGACTCATGAAACAACCAAGGATTTGGATGATGATAGAAACTACTGCCAAAACAGCACCAGCCAAAAGAAGACCAAAAGAAGCTCTAGTAAGGTTATTCAAAAGATCAAGTTTATCTTGAAGATCTTTAGGTATATTGAAACTATCTTCAGCAACGTTATCAACCAAGTATTGGATTTGATCCCGAAGAGTAGACGAAAGTCCTGAAAGATCATCATCAAGTTTAGCCTTCAATTCCTGCTTGAACACTTCTACCGGCTTAAATTGGTATGCTGGAGTAGGATCAGTACAGAAAGTATAGTTGATATTGGAGTTATCAAAGTCTTTACCTACAGCTCCAACAGTCCCTTCATGAGTCTTGGAATCTCCCTCCATGTGACCTTTACAGTAACCCCAGTAACTAAGTTGATAAACATCAGATAATCCAAGGTCAGCATAATCAACATCACTAAGAATGGAAGAAATCATTGAATCTCCTCCAGTGGCAGAAATGATTGAAGAAGCCCAATCTCTCTTTTCAGATTTCGAAGGAGTTTCCAATTCCATGTCCATATCCAAATCTGATCTCTTTGTAAACGAACTGGCTTTTAAAAGTTTACTTAAGTCTAACTTGTTTAAGTGGAAATTGATCAAATAAGTATCAGTAAGATAAGATTCATTCTTATAAGAACCAGTGACAGCAAAGATAGCTAAAATGGCTGCCACTAATGATAAAATGATCAAAAGAAGTCTAAAGAATTTGAACATGCTTTAGGGATTTGATACAGGATCTTTTGATACAGGATCTTTTGATCTTTTATGAATGTTTAATGAAAATGAAGATGAAGATGAAGATGAAACTCTTTATTTATTTATCGTTTCAATGTCTGCTGAGCCCCTTCGCGATAATTGCTGTAAAATAAACAATAAAGGGTCTATTAATAGAATGAGTGGGACGATTAATGACCGAAACTGATGGTTGAGATCAGTTAAAGTTTGGAATAAGGTTAAATCTGAATTGGGATCAAGGGGAGGGGATAGTAGTGTTTATATAGGGAAAGGGTGATTTAAGCTGGCTAAGGAGGATAATGCTGGTGATTTGAGCTGGCTTGAATGGCTGGTATGGGTCCTGTATATGGCTAGGGGGTGCGATGTCAATGACAATAGATAAGGACCGGGCACGACCTTCTTGTGATTGTGGTTGTGATTACAAAATTCCAAGTTTTACAAAAGGACTCCCCAAGTTTACAAACCTAAAAAGTTTACAAAAGCAAGTCCACAAAAAAAAACCTCAAAGTCCACAAACACAAACACAAACCTCCACAAACACAAACCTCCACAAACATAAACCTCCACAAACACAAACCTCCACAAACATACACCTCCACAAAATCCTTACATTCTCCTACTATACATTATATACATCACTCTATTTCATCAAACCCATCCAAAAGCTCCTGTTCCAATTCATCAATATCGGGTTTGTGTTTTTTGCTAGGCTGATCACTAGAATCGTAATGACGTTTTCTGTTTGCGTCGTCATTATCACCGTCACTTTCTCCCTCCTCCTCCTCTTCCTCCTCCTCCTCCTCTTCCTCCTCTTCACTATCTTCTCCGAGAAAATCATCTACTTCCTGATTTGCATCCTCCAAATCATAATCCTCCAACGTAATCGAACCCGACCGAGTACTATCCTGTTTAGCCTCTAACGCTCTTTTGTACTTATCAATATCGTCTTGTTCCACGTGCCAATCAGCATCGTCTTCGGAGATAAGATAATCACTCTCATCAACTTTCTTCCAATGACTCAAACAGGCAAAAATCCAGTCGGGACTAACAATCTTTACACCAGGAATCAACTTCCGGGCGGCCCGGACTTTAAACGTAAGTCCGGATTTTCCATCACTGGGACCTCGGCACACCACGTGACTGACGTCCGGGTAAATGTCATTAACAACATTGATACCAAATTGACGACACCAAATGACGATTTCGGCCGATTCTAGATTCACTCCAAGAGGAATGATACCGGAGAAGAGAACGGTGACGCCACAAAGACTTTGGAACTTAAGTTGGGGGATGATGGTGGCGAGATCGGGCGGGGGCGTGGCGGGGTTGGTTGCGGCTTGGTCCAAGATGGAATAATATTCCCGGTGAACGTTGACTAAAGCCGTGTTCAAAAGGGGTAATTCGGAATCATTATCCAAAAGGAGATTATCATCGTCATCGGAATCGGAATGAGAACTTGGCGGTGTATCGTGGTCGTGGCTTTTCTCGAGATGGTGTTGGAGTTTAGCGAGGGGGCGGTCGTGTTGTTGTTGTTCTAGGGAGAGAGTACGGGACCGGGATTGTTGAAGGAGGAGTTGTTTGTTATCTTCACCGCCGGCGATTTCGAGCATTCTGTTGACGGGGGAGGTTTCGGGGGAGGTTTCCTCAGAGGAATTGTGGGAAGGATCGTTGGAGGGATCGTGGGAGGAATTGTTAGATTCTGACCCGGGACTTTCCGGGTTGTCTTGGCGGTTTTGGCGGGTCTCCTCGCGGGTGTCTTCCGAACCCTCCGGGCTCAGAAGAGTCTCGGCCCCTGCCGGGCCCTCGACCTGGGCCCGCCGCGACGGCAGCACAACCCCATTCTTCTTCGGCAAATAACTCGAATTAATATCACCAATCCCCACAAAAAAATCATACGGAACCACTTTAATCAAATTCCGTTCCCAATTCCATACATCCCCCCGATCATCAATAATTACCACCATACTTTGGTCCACCGGAAATAACCGTTTCAAGTTCTTATGAGTCAACGATCCACTTTCGTCCCGGCTTAGAATCCGGTCAGCAAAGTATTCCCCCTCCGGGTCGATAATATGAGCAATGGCGAGGGCGTAGTTCCGCGTGGCCATAGTATAAATATGCATTTCGTAGTACTGCGACATGGTGCGAAGAAACTCGGCCAATCCCGGGCGCACTTTAACGTAGTACCAGCACTTGGTGGGGGTCAATTTGGGCCCGCGCCACCCTGGTGGCGGCACCGGTTCCTCTTCGAGACAGAAACTTTGTACGTCTTTGACCGAGCCATGGTTAGGATTGGACGGATCCCGCTGCCATTCGCCCACCGTTGGGTCCACGGTGGCGTGAATCACGGTTTGGTCCAAATCTACCACCAATATTAACTTTCTTTGTTCCGATAACCGTTGTGTGGATGATCGTTCTATACGACTAGCTTCATCGTAACTGATGCGGAGGTTATTTTGGTCGTGGGCCATAGAAATCGTGGCCCGATCTTCGTAGGAGAAGCCGCTGTAATCTTTTTCGTCTTCCACAGCGGCACCACAAAGAGCACAAAGGCCTCCGTATTGTACGGCATGGCCACAGGGCGCGCGAATGGTACAAATAGGAGTCAGGCTGTGGCGGACCTCCCGTCCGAGCTCGACGTGGATATCAGATATTTGTCCCGAGATGGGGCTTTCAAAGGTACCAATCATCTGCACGCGAATTTGTGGTGGGTCTTCAAGTTTGGACTGAGGATCGGGTTGATAGTCCCAATATTTGTACTTTAAAAGGGGCTGATGTTTGGCGACTTCCTGGCCGGAGGAACAAGTGATGGCCAGGATTACCACGGGGAACGGAGCCGACGTAGGGAGAGAGATGTCGACGGTTTCTGACATGATGTTTTGATGAAGAGAAGGAGAGATGAAAGGCGCGAAAGGGTGAGGAAGGGCACGACTGTTTATTTTGGTGAGGGTTTTAGGTCCTGAGGGTCTTAGGTCCTGAGGGTCTGAGGGTCTGAGGGACCTGGGATCTAGGTCCTAAGGAGTCTAGGTCCTAAGGAGTCTAGGTCCTAGACCCAGACCTCAGGGTTCCATAGAACCTGGACGTGAAGGATCTAGTTCCGGATCTAGTTCCGGATCTAGTTCCGGATCTATAGGGTCTGGACCCAGACCCAGACCCACACCTGTATCTATAAACTCTACACCCATAGGTCCCTCAGGTCCCATGGGATCTGGCGTATCAAACATTTCATCATCGAACATGTCATCATCGTCATCTTTTTCTTCATCTTTTTCTTCTTCTTCTCCTCCTTCTCCTCCTCCATTCTCTCCATTCTCTCCATTCTCTCCATTCTCTCCATTCTCTCCATTCTCTCCATTCTCTTCTCCTCCATCACCAAAATCTATTCTATCTTCAAACTCTATTCCATCACCAAACTCTCCTTCACTATCACTTCCACTTCCACTATCAAAATTAAACCCAAATTCTATTGTATCTTGTTTGTTTTGTGCTTGTTGAGTCTCTCTTTCCTTAAGTATCTTATCAATTTGAGCTTGGTTATCGGCTTCAGCTCGTCTTACTGCTTTTATTACATCTTCATAAGCATCATTAACTATGGTTTTAAACCGTTTTTGACTATTTTCCGTCACGGGTTTGGTTGAATATGGTGAAAAATGTTTTTCTGCTTCCATAAATATGTTATTTTGTCGTAATTTCCTGATTTTTTCTATATGAGCTTGTCGTTTTTGTACTAAATTGGCTCTTTTTGCTGCATAAGCTTCGAAATCAAAGGCTATTTCTTGCTTTCGAAGTTGTTCTTGTCGTTGTAACTCTTGTTCTTCATCCAACATCACTGGTGGTAACTCTGATTCCCGGGGCTGGGGAATATCTAGCTTCGTGGTATCTAAATTGATATCGGGAGATGCTATTTCCGGGGCTCCACTCATAATGGAATCGAGGTCCAGGACCTCAGGGGACCTGGATCCGGACCCGGACCCGGACCTGGACCTGGACCCATTTTTATCGCCGTCTATGAGCCGATAAAGCGACTTTTCTGTCATTCTGCTTTCTTCCACCAACTTCAATCGAAGTTGTTCCATGTCGGTCAACGATGCCATGTAATCAGGGGTGTTTCTGTAGGTGTAATCGGGCGGGAATTCGGGGAAATGGTGGGGGATATAATTAGGCCGGGGCGTGGTTCTAGGGACCAAATCGGTGATGGAATAATCATTGGGGTCCAGGACCTCAGGTCCTTCTTGGGTCCCGGACCTCGATTGGGCCTCGCGCTGGACCTTGGCGAGATTGGCAGTAATTCGGGGCCGCGTAGTGGTATCGTGGTAGTATTCGCGGTACAATGCCGTGGGACTTAGGCCCAACACTCTAAGGGCCCCAAGAACGTCGCCTTTGCTGGGCCGAGATCGTCTTTGTTGTTCGGTGAGTTTTTTGATCACGCCCGAAACTTGGGTCAAGTATACTTCGGCGACGTGGCTGAAATGGTGTAATGCTTCTGCCGTAACGGTGACGTTTTTGGCCTGGAGCTGGACCCCGATGAGGAGCGCCAACGGCGACCATGGTTGTGGCGACGTTCTAAGAGGCGGCCCACGTGATTGGGCTGGGGAAACGTCGGTTTCCGTGTGATGGGAAGGGGGTTCCATGGTTAAGGGAGTTATAAGTTCAATAAAGTTAGTGACAAACAGAGAACGACAAACAGAGAACGACATTGCGCGATGTATTACAACGAGGGGACTTGGGACCTGGGACCCGCGACATAGGACTTGGGACCCGCGACATAGGACCTGGGACCCGCGACATAGGACCTGGGACCCGCGACATAGGACCTGGGACCCGCGACATAGGACCTGGGACCCGCGACATAGGACCCAAGACCTAAGACCCACGACATAGGACCCGGACCCCACGACATTCTTATATACCTATTCACTTAACAAAAACTCCAATGCTCCTTGGACATTACCACCAGATCTTCTTAGCGCCGACACGTTTGTATCGAAATCAAAGAATCCCATATCGTTCAATTGACGTAATTGGGTCTCATAACGTTCTTCTGGAGGACGGGAGTCTTCTTGGGCAGGAGCTCCACCGAAAGGAGCACCGCCACCGCCAAAGGGACCTCCACCGCCAAACATAGACATGGGATCTCCACCGCCAAACATTTGCGCAAACGGGTTAGGTGGGGCCTGGGTCCCGGACCCGGGACCTTGAGATCCAGGACCTTGAGATCCAGGACCTTCAGAATCAGGACCTTCAGTTGTAGGATTACCGCCAGGAGCAGGAAATGCTCCTCCAGCACCGCCAGCACCGCCAAATCCACCACCTCGGCCCATATCCATCATCCCCCTCATCATCTCGGGGTTGGACATCATCTGCCTAAAGAAAGGACTCTGTAACATCTGTCTGGCCTGAGGTCCCATGGCCCTCAATTGTGGCGATTGCTCAATCATATAATCCAACATTTGTGGATTTGACAATAATGAATTCATACTTTCTTGGAACATAGGATTAGACATCATTTGGCTGAGCTGTTCTGGGTCGGGCATGGACTGGTTCATACCGCCATCGGGGCCAAACATCGACGCCGAGGGGAGCTGAGTATAGCCGGCGTACCGGGCTCCGGTTAAATCGGCCAAAGGATTAAACGCTCCTTGGCCAGCGGATATATTGGAAGGAATGCCGGCGGCGGCAGTATTGTTGCTGCCACCATTAGCGCTGTCGGTGGCGGAACTGGCACCAGCTCCATTACTGGCACCAGCACTAGTACCAGCGCTAGGTCCACCACTGCCTGCTTTAGCAGCACTCTTGACCAAGTGTACCGTATGGCCCGATTGGATCTTATACGTGGCAATGGATTCATGATCTTTTAATACTTTCCCGGAATAAATTAACCGCTGTCTTTCGGCAGGAACGTCTGCTTTTGCCGAGATTTCATTTTTGAGGTCTAGAATCGTTTTGCTGGAGTCGATGGAGACTTCATATTTGGCGTCTCCTGACGACTTAATGGTGATGGAGATGGAAGACATGATTGTGTTGGAAGGGATTGAAGAGGAGATAAGTGGCGAACACGTGAGGATCGCGGAGGGTCGCGGAGTGTCGCGGAATGTCGTGGGGGAGGACCTTGACCCGCGACATGGTGAGGTCCTGGGAGTGAGGTCCTGGGAGTGAGGTCCTGGGAGTGAGGTCCTGGGTCCTAAAGGTCCTGGGGTCTCGTTCCTGGGTCCTAAAGGTCCTGCTCCCGAGTACCCGGGTCCTGAATCTCCAGGTCCTCCATTTCCAGGTCCTCATCCTCCGTCCCTAGGTCCTCATCCTCCCTCCCCAGATCCTCCCAATACCCCATCGGATCCTCCACATACTTCACCCCCATCTCCCTCATATCCTCCACCATCCCATGAATATCAACATTAACCTCTCCCGCCTTTCTCTTCTCCCTACAGTACCATTCCTTCACCATTTCAAGCCTATACACCGCCAACCGCCGCCGGAGCTCCAACGGCATGTACACATTAGGCTCTATAAACCGGTCGTAGTAACTTCCACCACCAATAACATGAGTTTTATGTAATCTTGTACTCCTTCGAATATTTATCGGAGGCCTAAATTGCCGGAAAGTCCCGGAAATGGCATTGAAATAGGCCACAAGCCCGGGAGAAAACGGGTGCACGTATCGAAAAACCGGTGGAGCCACGTCCAACACCACCCGAAGCAGCAATTCCAAACCATCGACCAAGTGTTTTAGTTCTCTTACTGTAAGAGTGGTGTCTCTGTGGTAGGGATTATTGGGGACCCCAAGTGGATGCTGCAAAAACTCGTAGTAATACCTCATAATGACGGTAGCAGTAGCTATCCACTTGGCTTTAGCTTCATTCCTTCGGGACCTAAGGTCCTTTTTTGGTGTCTTTTCTGACTCCACATCCTTCCAATACTGTTGAATCTCTTCCCGCGTCCATTTACATTCACTAACACCACCAACTTCCGGGTCCATAAACGTCACATTATGCCGAGGCTTGAGTCCTGTCCTCATACACGACCTCAACTCGGGCTTAAATTCTTCATATTCAAAGAAATAAAACTCTTCATTGTCGGGCATTAGAACAGCGTTTATCATTATGATTACAAAATGTCTTGAAATGTCTTAAAATCTCTACAAATTTGTACTTTTTTTTTTCCTTCATTGAGAAATCTCTCTTTATATATTTTTCGCAGCCATTACCGCATTTAGAATATGCTGCAACAGCATAACATTAAACTTGTGAAAGTTGTCTACAGAGATCCAAAACAGAGGTCTTTAATGAGGTAAAACTGCAGTTTAAGTGGTTTACAGCTTTGGTGGAATCGGTGGTAAAATGGGTCCCCAGTAATCTGTGTCCCGGGGAGCCTAAGGGGATGGAACCGTTGAAATTGGCCCGTAAAATGTCAGCAATCTCTTGGTTATCGTAGTCACCGGCGGAAACAAGGTACCGTTGGTTATGGGACTGGGAGGAAGTAAGTGTGGCAGTAAATGCCTTAGCCAAGTCTCTAACGTCGACCCAAACAGGGCCTTTTGTAGGCGGAATGACGTTTTTCGTGGTGGCTATCAGCCATACCACCAGGTTACTGAAGTTTAAGTCAGAGATAGACTCAATTAGACCTGTAGTGACCAAAGGACCATAAACCATTGGCGGACAGATCACGGTAAGTGAGAAATTGGTGGTATTTTTGGCGATAAAGTCCCATGCTGCTCGTTCGGCCACGATTTTCGACGCCCTATAGGCCACAGAAGCATCAGGGGCATTAACACCATCGTCCCAAGTTAATGGACTGAAGTCTTTTTCGGTGTAAACCTTTTCTGGTTGAAGGCCTTTACTGGCGTCGAAAATGGCTGCGAAAGATGACGCGAGCACAATTTTCTTTACGCGGGGCTCGGCCGCGGCTGCTTCCATGATGGCGGTAGTGCCTCGCACCGCTGGAACCATGAGTTCATTTTCATAGTCAGTAACGTTGTAAGTGTAGGGCGAAGCCAAATGGAAGATGGCGTCACAGTTCTTAACTGCTGGTAGTAATTCTGCAGTAGAAGTGATATCTTTTACCACGACACAGCTAAGATTGGAACTACCAAAATGGGACACAAGGGCCTGGAACTTAACTTCCGACCTAACAGCGACTTTTACCACGTAGCCTTGGGCCAAGAGTGTGGCCACGCAGTGCGAGCCAATGAAACCAGTGCCGCCAGTAACTAAAACAGAGGCCCCAGGGGGTATAATTGCCGGAACCGTCATATGATGAGGAAAAGAAGAGATCGGCAAGTTTTATATATAGTTTTGGGGAGGTGGAGGAGGAGGAGTGGAAGAACCAGGTGGGCGGAAAAATGCCGAGGCCGCCAGGATGGGGTTTAGTAGATAAGACGTGGGACGTGGGACGTAGGACGTGGGATCTGGGGTCTAGTAGATAGGACTTAGGACCTAGGATCTGGGGTCTAGGACCTCAGGCTCTAGGACCCGGGACCCTAGACCCCAGGTCCTATAGGACCCCAGGACCTCATTAATCCCCAATACTCAAGACCCCAGGACCTCAGGACCTCAGGTCCCGATCACAGATCTTCCCGCGCTTATCTTTCTTCCCCTTTAGGAATGCTTCCTTATCAACTCGCCGATGCATCGCCATTAATCCCCCGACAATGCTATATATTTCACACCATTTCATGTAAAAAACCTCATCACCAATGGAAAAGAAACTCGACGTGTCTATTAGTGTAACCAAAGCAGAAGCCAGCAGCGTCTCGGACGCCACAGCTCCCGATTCCCTGGCAGAATTAGTGACCAAAGACCCCAATTTCCTCTATATTAAGAACTTTGATGAGTCCAAACACGCTACTGAAGATGTCACATATCCACAAATAGCTAAGAAATTGTACAAACAATTTGCCGTTCCCATGACAATTGTGTATTTCCTTCAGTTTCTCGATAAAGTGGCATTAAATTACGCCAACGTCATGGGATTTGCTCAGGATATTAACCTTGTGGGGAACCAATTTTCCAATCTCCCCACATTCTTCTTTGTGGCATATATTATCGCCGAGTTCTTCCAAGGATTCTACGTGATTCAGAAGTTCTCAGTGTGTAAAGTCTTGGGAGGAAATGTGATTCTCTGGGGAATTCTCACTTGCTGCAACGGAGCCGTGCAAAATTACGGCGGCGCGATGGCGGTAAGAGTTATTTTAGGGATCTTGGAGTCCGCCGTGGTGCCATGTATGGTGTTAATTACCACCAACTTCGTCGATAAACGGGACGGAGCCTTCTTCACCGGGGTGTGGTACTCCGGGTTGGGGTTCGGTCAAATCTTTGGTGGTCTTATAAGTTATGCTTTCCAGAACGTATCTCCTACGGCTTCCGTGGAAGGCTGGCGGCTAATGTTCATTGTTATTGGTGTCATTAATATAGCTGCCGGCGTGTACGTGTACTTTTTACTACCACTGACGCCGCTAGAAAACAAAAACCTTACCGCGAAGGAGAAATACGTCCTTCTACTTAAGCTTAGTGAAGGCAAAGTTGGTGTTAATCAGCACCGGCTCATTCCCCGTCAGGTTAAAGAGATCTTTATGGACATTCAGGCGTGGCTTTTGATGCTTATAGCGGTAACTATATCGTTTTCGTCCAATACCATTTCCACGTTCCTGGCGGTAGATATTATGGGGTTTGGGTTTACTTCTAAACAGGCGGCGTTATTGAATATGCCGCTGGGAGTGGTAAGTATCTTATCTAGTATGTTGTCGACGTATTTCATCAGAAAGGGTACCGCGAGGTTTGTGGCGATATCGATTCTTTTGGTGCCAGCGGTGTGCGGAGGGGCGTTAATGTCGTTCTTGCCTAAGTCCAACCAGGCGGGGCTCTTGGTGGGGATCTATATGATTAATACGGTAACGGCACCATTAGGGATATGTTATTCTTGGGCCGGGGCCAATTTTGCTGGGTCCACAAAGAAAATTGCTTCCACGGCCGTGTTTGTGAGCGTTGGGTTTGCGTTAGCTAATATTGTATCACCACAAACGTATAGAGTTGAAGATGCTCCGGATTATTACCCGGCTAAGATATCTATGTTGGTGACACAAGCGGCGAGTATTGGGCTTGCTATGTTGATAGCGGGGATATATTATATGAGGAATAAGAGTAGAGATAAGGAGGGAAGTCAGGGAGATAATATAGATAATGTTTGGGCTGATTTGACTGATTTTGAGAATCGGGAGTTTAGGTATTCATATTGAGGTTACAGTGGAGGGTGATTGTGGCCGATGGGATAATATATAGTCAGGGTAGTGTGTTAATATATGTAGCTAATGTGGGTAGAGTTCACATTGGAGGGGTTATAAATGATTTTTGCGTTATGTGTGAGGTTCTAATGAGGTTCTAATGAGGTTCTATTGAGGTTCTATTGAGGTTCTATTGAGGTTCTATTGAGGTTCTATTGAGGTTCTATTGAGGTTCTATTGAGGTTCTATTGAGGTTCTATTGAGGTTCTATTGAGGTTCTATTGAGGTTCTATTGAGGTTCTATTGAGGTTCTATTGAGGTTCTATTGAGGTTCTATTGAGGTCCCTCTGAGGTCTTAAGACCTGAGACCTAGGTCCTAAGGTCCCACTGAGATCCTACTAAGATCCTACTCAGGTCCTACTGAGATCCTACTCAGGTCCTACTCAGGTCCTACTCAGGTCCTACTCAGGTCCTACTCAGGTCCTACTAAGATCCTACTAAGATCCTACTAAGATCCTACTAAGATCCTACTAAGATCCTACTAAGATCCTTCTATCCTTAAAAACTCATCTACTCCTCTATTTATCTATCTCTACCTCCTACGCCAACGCCTTCCCTATCTCTTCCCCGGTCCGCTTAATAAAATCACTCGCTTGCCAAAGTGTAGCATCCATATGCATGAACGGATGAGGAACTCCCGGGTACCGTTTAAACACAACTTCATTACCATTTTGCACCAATTTAGCAGCATAAGCTTCACCTTCGTCCCGCATTGGGTCGCAGCCCGCGGTAAATACCACGGTTTTAGGGAGGTTTGTGAAATTAGGCGCGGTAATAATGGACTTAAACCAACCAATCTCCTTCAATTGTTTAGCTTTAGTATCTTCATCCTTCGATAATGAATCCCATTTTAACTTATCGAACCATTTAAGCCGAGCCCAGTTCAACGTAGGCGCAAATTCACATTCCTGGCACGAAACATACGGCGAATCCTGGGTGGTTTGGTATGGTTCTATGTCATCAACTTGAGGAGTCCCCGCGACACAAAGCTTTAGGTCGATGTTTGCGTCGCGACACAAATGCGATACCGCGAGCGCAATGTTGGCTCCTGCCGAGACACCGCCAATGGAAATTCGCGATGGGTCCACGTCTAGGTCCGTGGCGTGCGAATGGACATATTTCACAGCACTAAAACAATCAAGAAGCCCCGTAGGGTATGGAAAATCCGGAACTAACCGATAATCTACGTCCATAACACAAACGCCGGTATCATGGACGTAATGTTTAAGCACATGACTCTCAGTATCGAGGTCACCAAGGCCCCAGCCACCGCCGTGGAAATCTATATGGACAGGGAGTGGTGCGGAGGCGGCGGTACAAGTATGTTTTGGCCGGTACACTCTCAAAGTTACCGCGACTCCGTCGAACGATTCAAACGATACATCAGAAATCACCGCCGACTCTGGTGCCGGCGCCGTTCCATAGGAATAAATTCTGGAGTAATTCTTTCTTAATAGGGCAAGATCAATAGGTCCTGTGGGAGTATTGGCCACATGTTCGTTGTAAAGTTGGACGAAAACCGGGTCTAATTTTCCCTCCATGGAGGGATGAATAGGATTAACTGCTTCGTGTGACATGGTGGTGGTGGAACGATGAAAGTGGAACGATGAAAGTGGAACGATGAAGGAGCGGAGGGAAGAAGTAGCGGAACGAGGGGTCTTTATATCCTGGCGGGAAATGGAAAGTCGCCGGTCAAATACCGCGGTAATTTGCGGCGGCATTTCAGGGCGGTAAATATAAATTTTGCCGCGGTAACTGTAACGGCCATTCACACGGCAATTTACCGCCACCGACGGAGATCTTCGGCGACACATTTCTACTGATAAGCCGTCGTGTCCCACCCATTCTCCTATCAATATAACGGCACCAATTCCCCGTTTGTACCACCATTAATGAAAGTTATTATTAGTGGAGCCGGACTTATCGGGCTATTAACGGCCCAGGCGCTTAAAGCTCGTGGTATTGAGTTCGTGGTATTTGATCGCGACGAATCGGTCGACGCTCGGGCCCAGAGTGGATGGGCTATCACCATTCATTGGGCGATGAATATGTTTAAGGACCTAATTCCGGCGCATTTGGTCGAGAGAGTTTACGGGGCCCAGGTACGGAAGGAATTCCATACGCGGGACTCGGGCAATTTCATGTACATTGACGGTGGGAGTGGGGAGGCTGTGGTGCGAATTCCGCCGCTGGCTCGACTTAGAGTGCGGCGGGAGGAAATTAGGTCGATATTAATGGACGGAATTGATGTTCAATGGGGGTGTAAAATGGCGGGAGTGAGGACGGATGACGAGGGAGTGGTGGCGGTATGTTCGGACGGACGGGAGTTTAAGGGGTCGGTACTTTTAGGATGTGAAGGGAGTAATTCTGCCACGAGAAGGGCCATATTTAGTGCCAGTATTGGGACCAGTGGCGGTAGCCCCGGCACCAGCCCCGACCTCGGCGACCTCCACCATCTCCCTATCCGGTTCTGTGGCGCCCGGGTGGAAATGTCTGCCGAAGAAACAGAATCCATCGCCCAAAACTTCGACCCACTTCTCTTCCAAGGTACCGTTCCCGGCACCAACACTTTCTTTTGGTTCTCCATGCTTTCTACGCCGGAATACGACGGTAAATACACGGCCCAGGTCAATCTCTCGTGGAACGATGACGATCCGCACGAGAAATTTGTTACTTCGCACGATATGGCACGGGCCATGGAAAAGCGTGCCGCCGGGCTCTCGCCAAAACTCCGGTGGCTCGTGGACCGCGCCGTGGCAGCTCCCGACCAAATATTAGAAATTAAACTCAGAGACTGGCCCGCTGTGGAATGGGACCATCGCCAGGGAAAGATTATTTTGGCCGGAGACTCCGCCCATGCTATGACAATGTACCGCGGAGAAGCCGCCAACCATGGAATTGCTGATGTGGCTGATTTAATGAAACAAGTGGATCAATTTACACGGGGAGAAAAGTCGTGGGTCGACGCCGTGCAAAGTTACTGCGACGCTGTTAAAGCTAGGGCCGCGCCCGCGGTACTTTTATCGCGACAAGCCTGTATTGATGCCCATGATTTTAGTAAGATTTACGCCGGCAGTGAGTCGCCATTGTTAGCCATGAGGAAGAAGTAGCGCCTGTAGAGTTGTATAGAGATGTAAAGTGATGAAATAGACGATGATATAGGTGTTTACACTACCCCCTAACACCACATCCTAACACCAGCGGCGAGTTTATTGTAAATGCCGCCCCAATGGCCTAATTCGGTAATGCCGCGGAATTCGCCAAGCCGCGGCCAAGGCCTGTGCCCCCCACCATGCCACCTTCTGCCCCCCACCCTTATCTCTTATCGCTTCATTTTTCAACCGTCTTCTCCCTTTTTTTCCTCCGTCCTCTTCTTCCTCCTCTTCTTCCTCTCCCCATGACTCGAAAAAAGGCCTGCGACCGGTGCCACCGGCTTAAACACGCCTGTAATGTAGGCAGTCCGTGTAGCTCGTGCGCTCGGGCCAGCGTTGTCTGCAGTTATAACCGAAATGGGGCGACAGTGGGACGGCCCCGGGTCCGTCCGGGGCCCAAATCGACTGGAAAACCGAAATATAGTCACAGCGGATGTTTTGAGTGTAGGAAACGGAAGAAGAAATGTGATGAGACGTGGCCGCGGTGCGACGGGTGCTGCCGCGTAGGGTTGGCGTGTCTGGGTCGAGGTGGTGCGAAGAGTGTGAATGTTACCGCGGGGGGCGTAGCTCGTCCTGTGATAGCTCCCGCCCAAGAGTCCATGTCCAATGGGACTACGGCACACGGGTCCATTTCTGGGTCCATTACCACTGAGGCGGTAGTGGATGGGACCCTTCCCGGGCCCATTGAGACAGATTCTTTGGCCGATGTTACTATTCCTGGACCCACGACGTCCCGGCCTCTGCCCAACTCCGTCCGCCAAACCTTCATTGATGCCCACAGTCTTTTCTCTCGCGACCTAGAACTTACGGCGAAGGAGCGGGCATTTTTCGACTCCTTGGTCGATTGGACTGACGGTGGTGTGGACGGTGGTGTGGATGGTGGTGTGAATACCGCGGTGGATACGGCGGAAACAGAGGCCGCCGTCCACGACTTCGCGGTAGCTACGCCCATACCTCCGACCACTCCTTCTTATACTCCATTTGCTACGCCCCCGCGCCGTCCTACGCCCGGGCCTGTGTCTACCACCACCGCTACCACCACCGCCACCGCCACCTCCTTCCATCACCACCAACAATCCCTCATCCAATCGTGCCGCCTCTCGACCTACAACCTTTCCACCGCCGACTACAGTCTCCTTACGTACTTTATAACCGAGGTACTGTCGCTATTATTTGTGGATAAGACGTCGACCACGTTTCTTCGGACGGTGGTACCGTTGGCGCTACTGGACCCAATGGTACGGGCGCCGGTGCTAGCGATCGCAGCAAGTCATAGGGCGAACTCTGGCGCGGTAACTAGTGCGACATCGTTGTACGCCTCCCGCGAAGCTGCCATCTACCGCGCCCAATCCCAGGCGGTATTCATAGCCGCCAACGTAGATTACTTCCACGACTCAGAAAATGGTCTTTTGGCCATAGTTCTCGTGGCCATTGGCGAGATCTTCGAAGGAACGTCGCTCTATTGGTCGGTGGCGTTGGAAAAAGCCGCCCAAATCATCGACAAACGGGGCGGGCTTCAGGCCATGGTTAATATCGCCCCGTTGGCGGTACAATTGTTCTGTTATTTGGACCTTGTGGCCAGTCTTAGTACGTGTTCGGCCCCGCACGTCGACAATCCTCGCGATTACCGCGAAGCCGATTCTGGTCTAGGACGGAGCTCGGCCCGCGGTCTCGACGTAGCCTCGGTCGAGTCGATTCTAAACAGTAAATTTGGCTTTAAATTCGGCATCGCGGGCGAACTTTTTAAGGTGATAGGTAACATTTCTACGCTCGCCAGCCTACGGGACTCGCGGTACCGGTCGGAGTTGGACCGACAACGGTTCGAGACGTTGGCGAATTTAATAGAGATGAAGTTACAGTCGTGGGAGGTGGAGGCGGAGATAGGGGGAGCCGGTGGTGCGAAAAATAACAGTAGCTCCACTGCCACCACCGCCACCACCCAATTCACTCTCGCGGTACAATGGGCAGCATTCCTCCGGCTCCATCAGGTCCGCCACGGCTACGATCGGTCCCACACTCACGTCCGCGCGTGCTTAGAAATCATTCTTCTGTCCATTAAAGCCATTGCTGGCGGCACCGCGGAAGAAACCGGACTCATGTTCCCGCTAATTATGGCCGGCCTGGTGGCAGAGCTTCCGTCCGATAGGCACTACATTCTCACCAGAATACAAAATATTAAGCACAGGCTTCGATTTACTTATATAGGAGAGTTTGAAAAGTTATTGGAGGCGGTTTGGGGGAGTGAAGAGGGGAGGAATGTGAATTGGGCCAAGATACGGTATTATGAGTTTCTGGGGTTGGTGATGTTTTAGGGTGGAGACGGTGGGACGTGGGACGTGGGACGTGGGACGTGGGTCCTATGGAGGTCCTATGGAGGTCCTATGGAGGTCCCAGGTCCCATATCTCAGGTCCTATGGCCTAGGTCCCAGGTCCTATGGACTAGGTCCCAGGTCCTATGACATAGGCCCCCTGGCTACGGACCTACCAAAACTTCTGCCAAAGTGTCAACTCCCCTCCCTGTCTCTCCTGTCTCTCCCTATTAGGCAAACAAATCCAAAGTATCAACATCGCCGAATACATACTAATAAATGCCGGTAACACCACATAAGCTCCTGCCGATTGGGAAATAACCCCAATCAAAAATGGAAATAATGCTCCTCCTGATGACCCAAATGCTGTCACTATAGTCAATGAAATCACTTGAATCTTTCTAGGTAACAAATTAGCCACAAGACTAATCATTAATGGATAATTAGGTCCTACACAGACCCCGGCTATAGCCACACAAATCCCAGCACCAATAACTGTTGGAACCACCCATGTACAAATAACAAACAATATAGATAATAATGATACCACAATAACACTTCTTCTGGCGCCAAAGTACTTATGAAGCGGTCTAGTTAATACCACTCGACCCAAGGTTAACCCACCCCAGAACCCAGCGGCCACATACCCTACGTCGACACCTCCACCTCTATAGTCTAATAAATAAGTCACAATCCACCCGGCCAAAGACACCTCTGAGCCCTGGTAGAATAACACAAACACGGCCACGATCCAGGTGATGGGGGTTTTAAGGGCCAATTTCAAGTCGGAGATAGTGGAGTCGGTTTGTTTTGGTTGGGAGTGAATGGAGTTGAAATCTTGGAGTTCGATGGAGGATCTGGTGGAGCCATTAGGAGTGTGAGGTCCGGGTCTGGGTCCAGGACCTGAGGTCCTGGTATCTAAGGTCCTGTCTAAGGTCCTAGAGTCTAAGGTCCTAGAGTCTAAGGTCCTGTCTAAGGTCCTAGAGTCTAAGGTCCTGGTATCTAAGGTCCTAGGTCCAGGTCCTGAGGTCCCAGTACCCGGAGTTGAGGTCCCAGTACCCGGCCCCTCGTCCCCCTCCCCCTCCACATCCACATCCCACGGAGCTAAATCAACATCCGCCCCGTTAAACGCAAACCAAAAAAATACCCCATTACTAATCATCATCCCTAAAAGCAAAAGATAAAAATAGTGCCATGGAGCCCCCGAACTCACTAAAAGTGTCGCTAATAATGGCGCCACCGTGGCCCCCGCACCATACGACCCATGGTAGAACGATAAATACTTCGACAGTTTATCCATTCGCGCCAAAAATACATTCCCCTGGGCCAACACCGTGGCTAACCCAATCCCACCAAAGAAGAATCCTACCACCACCAACGGAAATGGACATCCACTCAGAACAATACAATACATTACCACCGAACACAGCGTTCCAAATATCAATGATTTCTGTTTCCCGAACCAATCTTGGATCTTATGGGACAAACACGCCACAAGAATAAAGCCACAGGCGTTGGCCATCCAAATCGTAGACACTTCGGAGTAAGATAATCCATAATCGGCCTCAATAAACGGTAAAAGCGCCCCGGGAGTGGCATCAGAGAACCCTCCAGTGACCTGCCACAGACAAATGGCGATGATTCGGTACAAATTCTTAGGGGGATTTCTGGCGGTCATTTGTAATTGTTCGTTCTGTTGATGAGGGAGGTTGGAAATGGTACCATTGGAACGATTAACGTTGACCAAATTGGTGTCAAACGTGGAATCAAACGTGGAGTCTCTGTAGGACATCCGGGGCCTTTCGGGACGAGGAAGTGAGATATCATCGAACCCGGGGCTTCTCGGAACGGTTTGAGAAATGGGGGAAGGAGGTCCTGATTCGGGGTCTCTTATAGTATAGGAATGGTGTTGAACTTTTGTATCCATAGTGAAGAGAAGAGAATGAAGGGGATGGAAATGTTTCTAAAAAAAAGATGAAAAACAGCGAGAAGGGCTTAGTTATATAGTGTAGACGGAGTTAAGGACATGGGGTCCGAGGACCTTAGGACATGGGGTCCGAGGACCTTAGGACCTGGGAGTTGATTTAGGACCTGGAACCTTAGGACCTGGAACCTTAGGACCTCGACCCTTAGGACCTCGACCCTTAGGACCTCGACCCTTAGGACCTCAGATCCTAGAACTCGGGACCTAAGGCCCATGGCCCCATGGGGATATATTGTCAACACACGACCACCCTACAAATGTCAATATTGTATCATATAATACCATTGATTATGCTAAGACCTACTTTCTACACTACTACAACCTCCATCACATCTTCTATAACATCCCCCATCACATCCTCTATCACATCCTCTATCAAACCATACAGATCAACCCCTTATTCAAAGTCTCCCTTCTGTAGTTGTCTTGGGTCCTGCATATAGCTCGGCGTTAGCATCAAGTATCGCCCGGAGTTATACCAACAAAGAAAGTTTAAACGAGAGCAAGGTAAGATATTAAAAGGGTATTGAAATTATGAGACCATTGAAAGGTGATGGAAGGTTATGAGACATCTAAACCTTCATTTTAATGTCTTGAATACATCCCTGATATTATAACCATTACGTAATACAACCTTCAACCTTTAAATGCGGAGTCAAACTCGGAGTCGGAGTCACTTCCAGAGTCACTTCAGAGTCAAATGTCAAGTTAATACTATCAACATCTTATCATCAAAATCTTATCATCAACATCTTATCATCAACATCTTTATCATCAACATCTTATCATCAATGCAATGGTTATAAATGTTACAGAAAGTACTATAAACATGGGGTTTTTTCTGTAATCAATTACATTTGAAATAGACTGTTAAATGATTAAACTAATGAGTAGATATTACTTTTAGCAGCTATTGTTATGGTGATGTTGGTGATTTTGTTAATGATTTTGTTAGTAAAGAGCATTATGATTTTGAAAGAGAATTATGAAAGAACATTGTGATTATAAAAGAACATTACTATTGTGAAAGAACATTACTGTGATTCAACAACAACAACAAACAACAAACAACAAACAAAATCATCATCATTATCATTATCATTATCATCGTCAAACTACTGTCACTAAAACATATATTATCATTCTATATCTCTCTATTTCTCTCTATTTCTATCACTTCTCCATCACTCCACCTTCTCCATCACTACTCCACCTTCTACATCCCCTCAATCACCCCCTCTATCTCCTTCTTCATATCATATCCACACACATCCTCTATAGTCAATTTATCCTTCAATTCAGCTCCTGAACTCCATCCAATCCTCTCATTTAAATTCTCTCTAGCTCTAAGTGATGCTTGTTGAATCCTTGTAACTCTTGGTTTCCTAACTTCTTCATAAACCTTTAATGCTTCATCAATTCTAAGGTTAAATCTAGAACTAAATATATATCCTAAAGCCCCAGCATCTTCAAATGCCGCCACGGCTCCTTGGGATTGATCTGGCATCATAGGATGAGCTGCATCCCCCACCAAAGCTACTCCCTTTTCAGCTGTCGACTTAACAAAATACGCCAACGGTTCATGAACATAAAGTCTCCATTGTTTAATATCATAACCACACTTTGTGAAGAGCTCCACTAACTCCGGGTCCAAGTCCGGACACGATGCCAATAACCTCTCTAACGAAACATCATTATTCCACCCCGATTTCACGTCGCTGGGTCCAGCTTCGTAGAAACAATAGCACGAAATCACTTCGTTATTGCTACAAGGCGATAAAACTATCTTAAACTTCAGATCTCCTCCCCAATACTCAATGGCTTCATTATGAGAGTAATCCCGAAGTCCTAATCTCCGGACATCTTCTGTGTTAAACAACACCCGAATACATGAAGAATCGGAGTTACTTACTTCAGGAGTAATTCCCATTTGGGGTTTGGTTTGACTTCTAATCCCATCGGCGGCAATTATTAAATCTCCGTGAATAAGAGTTCCATTTGTAAACTTAACTGTCCCATTTGTGTAATCCACAAATTCACTTTTGTGGTTAACAAAAAGTTCACAAACAAAACCTTTTCCTTCTGTGGATGTACATGTTTCCAAAAGTACTCGATGAATATCTATACGATGGAAGTTATAGTAAGGGAAGCCAAACCGACCTTCATAATCTCCCAAAGGGTAAACCCCGGATACTTGACCGGTTTTCCAGTCTCGGCGAATTAAGTCCTTAAGAATTACCGGTTTAGCCCGGTACGGGTCCACTCCCCATTCGTGGAGCCATTTACCGCCATTGGAAGCACACGACAACGAAGCCCCAACTTCACCGGCGTAATCGTACCGTTCATAGATCTTTACTTTATGACCAGCCCGTCTTAACGCAAGCGCCGTACTAAGACCGCCGAGTCCTCCGCCGAGAACAATTACATCTAAAGATTTCCAATTGTATGAAGTAGCTGTTGGAGACATTAATGCAGTTAAAGAAGATCATTGGGGGTATTTATAGGTAGAGATAGTGATAGCGGGAAGTGATAAAGTCGCCGATGCGGGAGGTGCAGGACGCAAAATTCACCGCTGCGGGCGTCGCAAAAGCCGCCGACAGTGCCAAAAGTATTGCTGATGTGAACAGTACTATTATTATTATTATTACTGTTATTATTACTATTACTATTACTATTACTCATTAATTATTATACACATGTTGTCACATAAGTATCATCAACATATTCCACACTTTTTATAATTAAGATGGTTATATCGTTGTGATAATGCAAATGCAATGCTAATTGTGCACTGCGTCAAATGCTATCGGCAATCTGCACTAAATAAAATGCATCCTGCACTACTACCTCTTCACTTCCACTGCACTTCCACATTCTAAACATCCATATCCTTCAGAACCATCTTCAAACTTCGTGGTTCCTTTTGTAACCATAAGACTCCATTCTCCCTTGGCAGGGATTTTTTTACATTCATCATTTAAACACCGGGCTGAAGTTTTCTTGTATCTTAAACCACAAGAATTACATAATTGACCTTCTTTGCTGCTCCAAGAAGGTCTCCAGCAAGGAGATTGATCGGATCCACAAGAAATACATACTCTTGGTGGATTTAACAGCTTTGGTGGTGATTTTATATCACGAGCTGTCTTTTGTTTGGCCGATGGTGGAGTAATAGGAATGAATTTGGTGTTATTTTTCTTAGGAGGAGTTACTGGTTCGGGATAATTCATACCACTGCCATAGGAGTTGTAGCCAGAGTAATAAGCATTCTGGTATGTGTTCTGGTATGGACCGTAAGGACTCTGGTATGACTGGTATGCTTGATGGGGGTAAAGCGGAACCAGAGGCACCACTGGAGGTTGGTAATAGTAAGATTGTGGATGTGGATGTTGCAGTTGTTGTTGTGGTACAGGATGCAGTGAATGTGGCTGTTGCAGTTGTTGTGCAGGATGCAGTTGTGGCTGTTGCAGTTGTTGTTGCGACTGTTGCAGATGCAGATGCAGTGAATGTGGTTGACTCATTCTTCTTCCTTGATCTCTTCCACTTAACAGAACAAGACTTTGAGCCAATTCCAAGTATTCAGGATACTTTTCAACATCATTCAAGTATGTTTTGTTAAGATAGGTATAATTAGATTCATAAGGATAATTTACCTTTCTTAATTTGGAAATTGGCGGCAATATAGGACGATTATTGATTCTACTATCAAATTCAGGTTTAAAGTCATGATCTCCTGATGATAATGTCTTCAGCGTTGATAAGTATTTCTTAGCATCATTATTCATAGATCCAAGTAATCCGTATCTCCAGTTTTCATCATTAGGTTTATAAGTATCGAAATAATCCAAAGATGTCGTTGGAGTAATGGTTTTAAGCTTGGATTGACTAAGATTAGTATCATTTAATACTGATGAAAATGATGGAAGTGTAATGTTTGCTGCATTTGAAGTAGGAGAAGAATCACCTACATCTTTTTTGGTAATGACATTACCATTTTCGGATATTTCTGGTGACATTGCTGGAGTCGAAGGACTATTGGATGACGATACACATTTCTTCCTATTTGGGGATAATGATCTAGCTCTTGTATTAACGGCTTTAAACTTTAATATCCGAGACCGAGAAGATTCATTCAAATCTGGTGATGGTGGAGGATATGGAGGAGCAGTTCTGGATCTTTTACTCCCCTTAGGATTAATCACGTCTTGGAATTGTGACAGGTTTAATAAATCACTATAAGATCTCTTTTTAGCCGAACCGGGCCGAGACTCCGAAGTGATGGAATTTTTAAACTGATTTAACACTTCATTATACGATCTGGATCTCATATGACCACTCATATTAAGTTGATTGTTGTTATACATTGTGGTATCCAAAACACTCATGATGAACACTGACTAATTTAGGTTAATTATATGCCCAAATTGATGAAATATTGCAGGAATCTAAGGGTCGCGGGATGCTGGGATTGCCTAATTGGGTAAAGTAATTGAGTGCGTCTGACCAATTAGGAAGGATTATTGGTTAAAGCAGAGCGGATTTGATACTCTGATGGGAAATGGGAAATGAAGTTGTAATTATAATGATCAATATACAAAAAAAAAAAAAATGGAGTATATTGAAATATGTAGTGAATGTATGATAAAATTGATTAGTCAATTGATTATTTAGTTAGGAAATTAGTTATGTAGTTAAAAGTACTATGATTAATTGGTTATTACTATATAACTTAACTTAACTTAACTTGACCTTTTTTTTTTTTGTAAACGAATGAATAAAGAAAACTGAAATCAATAAATCAAAACTTCTTTTTTCAGGTTAATATCTCCCTTATATATATTTTTTTGATCCAGCATCCCGTTTTGTCTAAACTAGTAACTTGATTCCAGCTTTCTTCCTGATACGGCCAGCCGTGCGGCTCATAAAGCTGGCTTAACAATCCCAAGTATAGAGCGCTGGTATTTATTGTCAGGGGTACACTAACAATAGAACAGGATTAATTCACAATCATGAGTAAATGATCATCGAGGTATTGTTCAGGAAATGATCGCAAAAGGGTCTTTATGACATATAACCCGTTTAAGTCATAATCATTCTATTTTAGGTAATGGGTCAAAGAGAGCAACGGGATAGACTTTCCTTGGGGGAGTAAACCAGAACGGAAGGAGTTAAAAAGATACTGGAATCAATGAGAGGAGTTATTCTTTGGGATAATGGGAGGTATTTAGTTACTTAATTGGAAGGAAGGGTGTAGAGATAATGAAGGTATGGTAATGGTTGTGGGTTTGCAGGTTAGTGAGTTTGCAGGTTAGTGAGTTTGCAGGTTAGTGAGTTTGCAGGTTAGTGAGTTTGCAGGTTACACTTTACAGGTTACACTTTACAGGTTACACTTTACAGTTTACTCTCTACTCCTTTTACAGTTTACTCTACTCTTCTTACACTTTACTCTCTCAACACTCTCATCTCTCTTCACTATGAACCTTCAAAACGATCCAAGTAGGTATTATATATCACCAACATAAAACAAAAGTCGTGTTACTAACATTATCAGGTCAACCAATAGAACCATTTCTAAAGAAAGTTCTAGCCTCTTTAGATTTACAATTTAAATCCCCCACAACATCATTTCCTTCTGTTGATGTTTATGCTCCTAATTTAGGTAAACATCTTAAACCTAATAGTGCTATAGTATTCAATGGGAAACCTGTAGTACCCGAAAAAGATGGTTCCAAGTTAGAATTCCAAAAGAAATGGCTTCAAACTCCAACATCATCTCATCAATTGAACAATTATGATTGTCATTTAATCCCAGGATCAGGATTATTTGTGATAAATTCAACCGGAAAAGTCCGGTTTGATGAAAGTGGTCGTAATAAATTAGGTCAATCACCTGATTTGATAACTCCAGGTAATGATATTATGAAAAAACCTGTTTGGGGATCATGGTTTGGATTTTGTTTAAATATGGTAGTTGATGAATCAGTTATTAGTAATGATGAAGCTGAGGTGATTAATAATTTTAATTATAGGATAACGTATAAGCCACCAGATTCGGTTGTTGTGTTGTAAGGTTTCTTTTAAAGAGAACTTTAAAGAGAACTTTTAAAGAAATCCTTTATAGAGAACTTTAAAGAGAACTTTTAAAGAGAACTTTTAAAGAGAACTTTTAAAGAGAATTTTTAAAGAGAACTTTTAAAGAGAACTTTTAAAAAAATCCTTTAGAAACCCTTTAAAGAAATCCTTTAAACCCCCTTTAAATTAGTGAAAAGTTTCTCTCGCTTACAAACTTTCAAGAGAACATTTAAAGAGAAGTTTCTCTAACAAAGAAAACTTTAAAGAGAAGTTTATAATGGTTTCTCTATAAAAAAAACCTTTCCACAAAAGCCTTTAATCATTCACCTAATTTAGCATTGTACTCTATAAATATATATTTAATCTAACTTCTCTTCTTCTCTTCTCTCCCCTCTCTACAATAATCCCTCCTCCACACTTTCTCTTATCAAATCACTAACAAATATATCAGAATACTCTTCCACTTTGGAACTATAATCATCTCCTGTAAGCTTCTTCAATGCTTCCATAATATTCCCTGTAATGAAATTATAAAATACCAAATCCATTTGTCCTGGTTCTGGACTTACATTCCGTGATTCTATTACATTTCCTACTGGATAGTTTATTACTGGACGATGAAGAGTATCATCTCCATCAGTTCCAAAGTCATCATGTGTAACGTATCCTTTAGAAAGTTTGGATTTATGAATAATAAAAGGATATTGTTTTTGTTGAGTTGTTTCTTGAGTGATTTGTTGAGTTGGTTCTTTTCCTTTCCTTCTATGATGTGGTGGTGCTAACGCCATAATATAACTTCCATTATTCAACACATTGCTTACTTGAACTCCTATCAGCTTGTCTACTGTAACTTTGTTCCATTCATTCTTAAATGGTGATATAATAAACTGTGTGTCTATAGTATAAGGACCTTTATAAAGATCATATCTTATAGATCCTGTGTTTATAATAATACTTCTATCTTCAAGTCCTTCTCCTTTTGGTTGTAACTTTGGTAATACTTTATCTGATAATACTTTAAACAAGTTCCTCTTGTGATTTAATGGTACATAATCCATGTAATAATTGTTGTAAACTTGTCCAATGACTTTGTTAAGAGCCAAATCGTGTCTTGTGCTTTTGATAAGTTCTTTAACCAGGTTTCCTTCTTCTGTTTCAAACTCTTCTATGACATTCTTTCCACTGTGATGCATAAATGAATCCATACTGAAATCAATGTACTTTCTCGAGAACGCTGAAACTCCAACTTCTTCCATATCAATACTTACCCAGCCAACAGTTTCACAAAAGCGTCCACTTTCAAGAGCTGTCAGATTGTCATCATAAACAGCAAAGTCTCTAATATGACTGTGGCCTCCAAAGTACTGAATCTTAACGTTTGGATACATTTTACGAAGAAACTTATGAAGAACTATTATCTCTGTCCATTCTGGCGTTACAGGAATATGTCCTGCAACCACCAAAAGGTCTACTTTCAGTTCAGGAAACTGTTCTATGATATCATGAAACCACTTTTGCTGCAAAATGTCACTTATACTTGTAACTTTTGTCTGGGCATTGTTTCTTTGGAAGTCAAATATGAACCCAAACGATAACACTCTTAGTTTCTGAACTGGAGTTTCAAAGTATCGGTATTTGTTGGCTATAGGAATGAGATTTCCGTCTATTTCAATATCCACATTAGTACTAATGTAGCTATCGCCATACGTTTTCACCACTTTTTCAAACTCCTGAAGCGAATTCTCCCATAAATAAAGCTCATGGTTCCCTATAGTCACCAAATCGTAGTTCTGTTTCAAGAATATTGGTAAGGATTTAACTCCATTAGGTACTGTAACATCTGACAACCCATTCCCGTCGTGTCTGTCCCCAGTATCCACAAGTAACAAGTCCTGGTTATTATTTTTGGCTATTTGTTTCATATGAGCAGCAAACGAGACGAAATCCCCCCAATTGGCGTCGTATGTGGGTTGGTTCATGTGTCCTGAGTACCAACCATGAGTATCAGTAGTGTGAAGAAAGTTAATTGTAGACCATTTTAAGTGTCTAATATTAGAAACTTGGGATGCAGAATTTTCTGGAACCCTCAAAATGTTATATATAATCACTAAAGACACTAATGTTGTTACTAGAAGCTGAAGGTGAAGCATTATAGTGGTTATGATAAGATAAGGGTGAAGAGAAGATGTTTCGCGAATGGAGTAATGGTGGTGCGACGGTCGTGCGACGGTCGTGCGACGGTCGTGGTAGAGTGTAGGTCGGTGGTAGTAGTAAATGAAATTTCTCTACCGCCATGGCTACCGCTATGACTACCACCATGACTACCACCATCGCTCCCGCACATTCAAACTATCGGTTTATTCATCTATAAACTTATAAACCTTGTTGAGCTCTCTTTCTGTCTCTTTCTTCAGAGATAGATAATTTAATACCTTTACCTCTTGGTAAAGAAATGTGAGGCTTACCAGCTTCATTACCAATAACGAAAACGTTAGATAATCTGGTAACAAAAGTGTTTTCCAAAGAGTCCTTAATGTGAACAATATCGAAACCACCTTCATGTCTTTCTCTGTGAGTAATAACACCAACTCTACCCAAGTTACGACCACCAGTAACCATAACTAATTTACCAGTGTCGAATCTGATGAAGTCAGTGATTTTACCAGTAGCTAAGTCAATCTTAACGGAATCATTGGCTCTGATAGCTGGGTCTGGGTATCTAATAGTTCTACCATCGTGGGTAACAACGTATGGGATACCTCTTTTACCTAATTGAACTTTTCTAACTTTAGCTAATTTGTAAGAAGCTTCTTCGTTAGTGATTCTGTGGACAGCAAATCTACCTTTAACATCATAGATTAATCTGAAGTTTTCATTAGTGGCTTCTAAAGAAATAACATCCATGAATCCAGTTGGGAAAGTAGTGTCAGTTCTAACTTTGTTGTCAACTTTAACATGTTCTTGCATTAAAATAGCTTTAACTTCTCTACCGTTTAAAGCATATTTCAATCTGTTTCTTAAGAAAACAACTAATGGTAATGATTCTCTCAATTTGTGAGGACCTTGAGATGGTCTTGGAGCATAAGTTCCGGACAATTTGTCCAACATCCAGTGGGATGGAGCTGCTAATCTCTTTAAATGTTTCTTTGGTCCTCTAGCCATTTTTTATTGATATGAAGAAGATGTGAAAATGAAAAATGTGAAAAACTTTGGGTATATTTTTTTTAGTGCGATGCGAGAAATTTTTACACAAAATGGGGAATGGGGGTGTGCGTGTGGTCACGTGTTGGTTATAATAGTATAGGGCTTTAGCCCTATACACTTTTATTCACTTCTTTTCACTTCCAAAACCATTTCTTTTTTGACTTTAACTTTTCACTTAATTCTTGATCTTGACGTTGTAATTCAGTCAATTCATCTTCCCATTGAATATTCTTTTCAGTTTCTTCTTTATTAATCACAAGCAAACGACTAATCTCATTCTCTATATCTTCAGGAATTTCATCATTAATATTAGCATTTAACAGTTCAATAGATGATTTAAGTTGTTGAGTTTCTTCTTCTAATTCTTGACTATCATGTTCTAATTCAGGAAGTTTAATTTTTAATTGAACCAACTTTTCAATGACATCCAAATGATCACCATTCAATGAAGTTAATTTCATTTGTAAGTGTTTAATTTCATTTCTTAACTTACCATTTTCAAGATTAACTTGATCAATTTCTTCCTTTTTATCAATATCAGTTTGTAAAATATTATGAAACTCTAAATCAAATTTATCTAAATCATTAGGATTAAAGTTGATTTCCATAGCATCCCTAACAAATCGATCAAGATTATAATAATCAAGAAGTTGTTGTTGTTGTTGAAATTGTTTAGATGAAGGATCAGTGGTCACATACTTTTCGTTTACATAAATGTTGAATAAATTATGTTTCAAAAAGTTCAATAAATCATCAAACCGTAAACACATTAAATTCATTTCATTCTTCAACATTAAATTAATAGCAAATTTCAATAATGAATCAAGACCTTGAGTTATAAGGATATCATATATCCTAAGGACTATTTCAATAGGGAATTTATAACCAAATATCGTCAAGAACCATTGTGAAGCATACATGGACGATTTTATGCCTTGTTTTGATAAATAATTAAACAATGAAGGAGAATAAATTTCTAATAATCGATCAAATTTATAGAGCATCAAATGTAATCCCAACATATCAGGAGAGAACAAATCTCTTAAATTATAATCTTTCATCAATGAAACCAAAATGGAAAAACATTCGGCTTCATTCAACACTAAAATCAATGGTGTGGTGATAAAAATCATTCCTTGAGTATAACCAACATCAGGATCAAATAAAGAATATCCTTTAATGACATTGTATAAATCATTAATTTTATCATATCTGGAAATAGAATTATAAAAGCTGGTTCTCGTTATATCACGTTTAATTTGCTTTTCATGAGTTGAAGTTTCATTCTTTATACTTAAATAAAATTCTTCTAGATCCAAATTTTTAGATCTACCAATAATTTGCCATACAATACCTCTAATTTCTTGTGGAATCCCCAGCATAATTAAATCATTTAATTCTGCTGGTTTATTAATAACCATAGATTCATAATCTTCAATGACTTGAGACCATAAGTCCCATGGGATATCTTTAGTCTCATTGACATTTTGCATTAATTCAGTTGTGGATTTAATTTGATTGAAAAATGACTTGACACTTTCAGTTCCTGAATTGATAATCTGTTGATTCTTATGATCTTTGGCGTCAAATTTGCTTTTAATTTGGTTGAATTTGGATTCTAATAAATAGTTTGGTGATTGTTTATTTACATGGTTAAAAGAAGGCTGAATGGGTTGATTTACTGTGATGGAATCTTTAATTAGGTCTCTTGACGGCACAGGGATATTATTGGGTTCATCATCATAAGTGGAAGTAATGTCAGCAACAGAAGATTTATTTGTGGATGGAGGTGGTACATCTTCATAGATACTTTCAGGGACATCTTTATCACTTTTGGTTATAGAAGTTAATGTTTCTGTGTCATTATCAGGAGAAGTGTTTGTGTTATCTTTAGTATCTGTGACATTATCATTAGTATATTTGACATCTGTATCATTATCTTTAGTATCTGTGACATCTGTATCATTATCTTTAGTATCTGTAACATCTGTATCATTATCTTCTTTGACATCTGTTACATCTTCTTCTTTATCTTCTTTATCATTATCTTTACCATTTTTGACATCTGTAACATCATTATCTTCTCCCCCTTCTCCATCTTCTTCAACTGCTTCTTGTGTTCTCTTAACTTCTTGTGCTTCCTTTTTCTTCTTCTTTTGGTTCTTTTTCTTTGCATTTTTACTCTTTTTTCCTCCATATTTTTTGTCTTCTCCTCCATTAACATTCGCCACTTCAACGCCACTTTCTTCTCCTAATACATCCTCGGCATCTTTAAACTCTTTATCAGAATTGGAATCAGTCATTGTGTTTATCCTCTAATTCCGCGAATGGTGATATGTGGAGTGAGATTTAGTGAGAATTAATGAGAATTTGTTAGTGTTTGTGTTTGTTAGTGTTTGTGTTTGTCACACTTTGTTACTTTGCTATACTTTACTACACTTTCCTCCATTACTTCATCCTTTCATTCATTACTCTTTACACATACATTACACATACTAAATATCTAACCAATGGGTAACTGAGTCACTCGCAATGGCTCTCTAATAGACTCAGATTGTATTGATTCTGAGTCAATGGAAGAGTCTCTACTTTCACCAGTAAGAATCAGACTCAGAAATTGGGAACTTTGATAGCTCAAATCAGATAAAATATCGCCAAAGTTTAGGGATGATGATTTGGATAACGTTTCTGGTTCTTTCATAGGAACTATCTTCATATAATTCATGATTGATTTCTCCAGTAATAATGATTCCAATTCATTAGGGGTCAAATTAGGAAACATAACTTGAAGTTTATTATTGGAATACTTCAATGGTAACTCACCAATGTCAAAAAGTTGCTTTAAATCATCAATTAATGACTGAATCTTGGTAATAACCACATTCAAATTCATAATAATCTCTTGTAATACATTTGATGATAAAAACGTCTCTTTGGGAATAAATAAATTCAAATATAAGTTCAAATCCACTTCAAGTACTGATCCCATTGCCGTATCCACTTGTTTTATCATATCATTATAGTCTTTACTAAGGTCATTGTTAATAATCCCTTGAACTTCATTAAACTCATTCTTAGCCATCGATTCCCTATACATTTCAAGGAATTTCGACCTCAGAAGGCTCAACCCTCTATCTTTTGATTGCAGATTCTCATTCACTTTAATCCCCAATAATGGTTTATTGGCTATGAAAAGATTATTAGTCTGGTTCCGACTATTGATCCGAACTTGGACCTGGACTTGAGACCAGCTTACTCCAGTTTTTTTCAGTATAAACCGGTTAAAAATGTCATACAAATTGAATCTACTGAACCTATTAAGCTTGTGGAATTGTCCAAACTTATTATATGTGTGATACGCCCGACACTGAGTCTTAAATATGTCAAACCCCCTACAGAATCCCTTATTCACCGGAACTCGGGCTGGGATTCTAGCCGGTGCCGGCGCTGGCGTCTGTTTTCTATTAAGTTCTTCAACAAGCTGCTCCAAAGCCTGTCTTAAGCGATTTGAAAGCTGTCTTAATCGGGAAAGATTCGTCATGGTAACAAAAACAACACTGTTATTTGTATTATTTATAGTGTGAGAAATGATTTTAAAAGGAATGAAAATTGATACAATTTTGGTGATGGCGTGTCCCTACCGCAAAGCCCATGCCGAATCGCACAAAATGACTTTTTGTGGTTTTAAAGTCTTCAGCGGCTAAAGAACTCATCTCATCACTATGACTAAGGACTACGCAGAGCTCGAAGCAATTAGTTACACGGTCCAGGACGTTCGGAACTGTGTATATTCACAATGGAGTGAAAATTTTGCCGAAAATCTAGTGGAAACTAAAGTTATACGACCATTACCGAAGCCGTTTCTTGATTACTTATCATCGGAAAGCATCAAATTGGCGCCAGAGACTGATATGGCCGCCAATAGTGACAACGAATACAGCGATTGGGAAGGCGAAAATGACGAAACAGACCCCACCAACGAATTTAAGCCACTCCACCACCAAATCACTCAAACAATACGTCAATTGGGAGGTGCAGTGGCTCCTAAAATGAACTGGTCTGCTCCTAAAGACAGTACTTGGATCATGGCCAGTAACACAATGAAGTGCCAAAGTGCCAATGATGTTTATCTCATGTTGAATTCGTCTGATCATATTACACACGACCTTGATTTCCCGTTTGAAGGAGCCGAGGATGATACTAACTCTCTAGACTACGAATTGGTTCTTCGGAAATGGACTGAAATCAACCCCGCTTTGGAGTTTAGAGTGTTTGTTAGAGAGGGAAAGATTGTAGCGAAATGTCAACGCGATACCAATTATTATGAGTATTTAAAGTCATTAGTGGAAGAAAATAATCTTGGAGATAAAATTGACGAATTCGTCACCAAAGTCATTGAAAAGTTTAATAATTCCAACTTCATTGTTGATATTTATATTCCCAGACCTTTTACTAAAGTTTATATTATTGATATCAATGTTTTTTCACGAGTTTCAGACTCCCTTCTATACACTTGGCCCGAACTTATCACTGAAACCAACCATGATCTTCGATTAATTACCAGTCATAATATGGCTCGATTCAAAACAAAACAATATTCAGAAAATCAAGTACCTATTGACGTTGTCAAGGCATCTAATGATCCCACAGCTCTTGCCGAATTGGCCAAAATGTGGCATAACCAACAACAAGATGACGAGGATGAATAAAGATTCTCCCCGGTATTTTTCATGTTGTCCCCCCACCATTTGCTCCCCCACGCGAAGTCGTTGTTTCCCCTATATATCCATTGAACATCCACACTAATTTCTCGGTTTTTCTTTTTCCCCGTCTACACTATTCATATACTTTTCACCATGATTGAACTCACAGCTGACAATATCTTTGTTCCAGACTATAGAGGCAGATTAACAGAAGGAATTACCTACAATAAATCTAATAATAGTGTGTTATGGTTAGACATCATTGTGGGAGAAATCCACAGAGTTCTGTTGGACAATAAATTCCCCCACCAAGTACTTAAGAATGAATATAAACCTCTAGGGGAATCCGTTGGTGCCATTGGATTAACCAAAGATGATAATAAAGTAGTATACGGAGGAAAATACGGAATTGGAATCGCCGACTTTGAAAACCAAACCATGGAATATATTGTAAAGTATGAAGACAATCCACGAGTAAGATCCAATGATGGAATGATCACACCATGGGGAGACTTTGTTATTGGTGTTATGACCGATGCTGGAGCGGGAGAGCTTAAACAAGAGGGGAAATTGTACTACATTAATAAGGATCTTGAGATTAAAACCTGGTTACAAGATTGTTTTATTCCTAATGGGTTGGGATTCAGCCCCGATGGCACCAAGTTCTATTGGACTGATACAATGACTTACTGTGTGTGGCAATTTGATTATAACCATGAAACCAAAGACATTTCTAACCGTCAACAACTCATTGATTTCAGTAAATACTTTGATGCTGAGGACCCCGGAAGTCCTACACCTGATGGAATGTGTGTGTGTAAAAATGGAGAGTTTTATTCTACCATTTATTCCAAATCCACCATCGTTAAATTCAATACCAAAGGTGAAGTTTTAGATACAATCAAACTTCCAGCAGAAAGAATTACTTGTTGTACCATTGGAGGAGAAAACAGTGATGAATTATTCATAACCACATGTCATGAAAAAGAACAAGACTTTGACTATAAGCTCAATTTGGATAAGAAAGGTGATTTAGGAGGATATCTTTTTAGGATGAAACTAGATCTGCCGGTAGTAATGGACGGGAAGTACATATGGCAAGGACCATTGAGTGTTGATCATTGATTGTTGATCGTTGATTGTTGATACTTAATTCCTTTCTTTATACTTATCGTATAGTCCCAAAAACACTTGAATAAACTCTTCTATCAATTCATTCTCTTCCACCCCATTCTCTCGTAAATCCATCAACTTCAAATTAACCAAATACTCTCCATCACTCACCGATTGATAAAGTTTCACCAATATACTAAGATTTATTTGCAAGGACGATTGTCGGAGATATTGCTGCATTAAGGAATCGTCAATAATACTTTGAAAAATATCGTTATTGTTGGATTTAGAGGCTGCAGGAGGCGGTGGATCTTTTTGTACCAGTTGTTGGTTTTGTACCAGTTGTTGGTTTTGTACCAGTTGTTGGTTTTGTGCCAGTTGTTGGTTCTGTACCAGTTGGTTCTGTACCAGTTGTTCCTTTTGTACCGCTTGTTCCTTTTCACTCTCTTCACCTTCATGCACCGGCTTATGTTCCTTGAAACATGCTACTGAACAGTATTCAACATAACACTTTGTACACTTATACTTTGCCGGTTGTTGTGTGCAAATCTTACAAAGCATTAAAACAGTATCTTTACCGGTAACAACGGATGTGTCACAAGAAGGAAATCCGTTATGGGATGACTTTGCAAATACACGAAGAGATCTGAAAAATAGGATTTGGGAATGTGCACTACCTGCACATAGTCCGGGGTTATACTTAGGAGCTGCAGAACAGAGGCATTATTATTATTTAGTTGACCATGTGATACACAGCCGAAAGGTATATGAATTAGAGTTGAGTTTTAGAGTTGAGCTTTAGAGTTGGGTTTTAGAGTTAACAATTGTTGGATTTGGGGGTTTGGAGTGTTAAAGGAGTTCTCGTTATGACATTAATGACTAAATAAATAAGGTGTGATACGGAAGTCAAATTCCGTGGAGGAAAAAGTTTAAAAATTCCATGGTGTGTGTGTGTGTGTGTGTTTGTTAACCATAATTTAACCTTGAATAAAGGTTTTTTTCTTTTTTTTTTTTTTTTTTTTTATTTGATTTTATTTGTTTCCGGAAACTTCGTATTCTAATATGCATTGACAATAGAAAAACCACCTTCCTAATTGAATGAAAATTAGACTTCCTCCTTGGGCGACTTACATAATTTCATCGCGGCTATGTACCGGAAATAATCTTTATTACGGCTGCAAAAAGAAAAATCCTCTCAATGCAAGAAAAAAAAAAAGCAATTTTGATCACTGGACTAAATAGGAGTTAGGAATGATGGTAAAAAATTCAAATTTTGATATGGCAACGTAGCAAACGAAGATGGATTGGCAATATTATAACCATCATTATTATATCCCTGATTAGTAAAATTAAATCCCGATATTCCTGTTGAAGTAGTCACGTTAACTGGAAAGGAAGCTGGTGGAATAGATGGTGGAATGATGGAGGGCATAGATGCAGGATGGGACGTGGCAGCAGCCGATGGAGCGGTATATGCAGGAGCGGTGTATGCAGAATGGGCAGCCATTGGTATTGTCGTAGTAGGTAAAGATGACCCAACAACACTATTAGTAATTGAAGCCATGGATTGGATTTCATTGGGACTTGAAGGATAATTGGTAGATGGAGGACTGGCTATAGAATTCATAGATGGAGAAATATTTGGTGATTGTTGATCAATTCCGTCTTGGGAATTAAGTTGAGGAGAAGTGTTAATAATAGTATTGACATCATCTCTCATTACCAGAATGAATCGATTAACGGTAGCTAAATTTTCAATATTCATAAGAAGTAACCAAAAATCATCATCTTTATTAATAAATTGGAAATTGATATTATAATTTAAACAAGTTAAAAAAAATATTTCCATATTGTTAATAAATGATAAATCCACCACTTTAATGTTGCAACTATTAAAAAGGCTTAACCAACTTTTATGAGTATAACTTTGATCATTTAATATCTTATTGGATAATATTAATGATATAAGAATGATATATCCTGGAAGTTTTTTATCATTGACTTTAATTACCTTATTAGCATTGAACTTATAGATTAAATATATCAGAATTACCACATTTTCTAGTGATAAATTAGCCAATTTGATCAATTTTTTCACTTTTTTCGATACTTGGGTTTTTAGTATATGACCCACAATGTTCATATATGCATCGAGACAAGTATCATCCATTGGTGATATTATGATATTATGATTTTATGGAGATTTATGATATATTATGAATAACAATTTCTCTATATAGGCCAACTCCAACCTATTTATAAATGCAATTAATCTCGTTACACTTTATTTTTTTTTTTTTTTTTTTTTTTTTTTTAAACCTTTATTATTTAAGATGGTCTACATGAGACAATTTTTCATGCGTTACAAGGTTTCCTCCCACGTAACCATATGAAATTACCGTGAAATTACAGTGACGAAGTGCCATAACGTAAAACGGTAAAGAAAAAAAAATAATAGGAAATAGACAATAGGCACATCTGCATCTTCAACCCTTATACAGGATGACATGACCAAAGGTATTCCTTGGTTCATATACCGATTGTCTACTAAATACGCACTGGTGCTACTATTGACAACCAAGAGCGAGGAGTGTAACCAACAAAAGTTAGTTCCATAATAGTGAAATAATAGTGAGTGAAATAATAGTCAATTGCTATAATTTCATTGGCTTATGTGAGAATATGGTAATAATGTGTTTATAATAGAGAATTTAGATATAATGTAGATATAATGTAGATATAATGTAGATATAATGTAGATATAATGTAGATATAATGTAGATATAATATAGATATAATATGATTGTCAAGACACTATTATACCAAATGTGATCAAAAGAATAATACAAATAATTACAACTATACACCTGAAGTATTCAATATAGACTTCTATAAATTGCATCATACATATTATGAAGTTTATTACAATATGTCTCCTTTTTCGCCGGAATTAACTGAAACATATGTTTTGTAAACTTGAGTAATTTATTTTTATTCTTTATTTTATTTTACTTTATTTTACTTTAATTTTTTTTTTTTTTTTTTTTTTTTTTTTTTTTTTTTTTTTTTTTTTTTTTTTTTTTTTTTTTTTTTTTTTTTTTTTTTTTTATTTGTTTTATTTACGTTTAGGAGATAAAACAAATAAAAAAAAAAAACCTTTTTTTCCTATTCCATCCATGGATTTTAATCTCACCAGCATTATTATTTGGTTTAGTTTGTCTTTTGTGCAGGAAGGGCGCTGATTTGGATTTGATCACTTATCAAGAAATTTTATTGTTAAAGTGGCAAGTGCTGGTTTTCATGGTTGCTAATTGGTTATGACCAACATACCTGAATTTTATGATAGGGGGATTATTTTATGATAAAGGGGGAATATTTTATGGTAGCAAAATAAATAGAAGCTGGGGGGTTCTAACCAAGCTGGCGTCATTAGGAATGTACAGTGGATAATTGTGCATTTTGCATGTAGTGAGGAATGTAGAGATAGTGTAGAGAGTAGTGGCTGCGAAAATTATACAGTTGACATGAAACATGAGGGGAATTGAACTGAGGGAGTTGGGTTGTAATTATAGAGTTGTTAGTGTATGGAGTAGTGTAGGGGGTTGTTTAGAGATAATGTAGAGATAATGTAGGGATAGTATCAGAAGCCACCATTGCTAAGGGGATCA
The DNA here is from genome assembly GCA_030573955.1 of Yamadazyma triangularis. Classification (NCBI taxonomy): domain Eukaryota; kingdom Fungi; phylum Ascomycota; class Pichiomycetes; order Serinales; family Debaryomycetaceae; genus Yamadazyma; species Yamadazyma triangularis. Next base: position 150,559 of record JAJMEC010000006.1, read on the forward strand.
GTGCCTGGAATTAAAAGTTAATTTCCTTCTCTTTTCAGTACCCGAGAATTTCAAGATCGGAGATATCTCAATTTTGGTGTGTATAAAGTCAAGAATCCAATTATTTTGACACATTTAAATTAATAAAAGTTGACGTCAGGTAAGTTGAGAGTTGAGAAAGGTAAATAGTTAATAAGTTGAGGGTGACGAGAAAAGGTTAAGTTCAAGAATAATTGACGAGAAGAGGGTAAGTAGTTAATTTCAAGAGTAATGTTTTGAGATGGCTAGAGAATTAATGGCTAATGGTTTAGCCAAACTTATAAGTAAAGAAGAGTAATGAAGAGTAATGAAGAAGAGTAATGAAGAAGAGTAATGAAGAAGAGTAATGAAGAAGAGTAATCAACAAGTAATCAACAAGTAATCAAAAAAAGGAACAAGCAACAAGAACAAGCAGCAACAAGCAACAACAAAAATAACAATAAAAAACAAACCCTTTACATATTGTTAATTATTTACATGTTGTTAATTATTTACATGTTGAAATCAAATTCAAAGCCTCAACACAAGAAATCAATCTTAATTATTATTCTTATACCTTTTATTCTTGTACCCTTTATTCTTGTTCCTCTCCTTGTTCCTCTCCTAATTCCTTTCCTAATTCCTCTCCTTATTCCTATTCCTTCTTCTCCTAATTCGTGTCTATCCAAACTCTTGTCAATATTATCTTATCCACTCTCTTATCCACTCCACTTGTCAACTCCACTTCTTGGTGATCTCCCTATCTGTCTCAATCGGGATCACTTGTCTCTGTTCTTGGAATGCTCACAACTTTCTTTTTCCATTTAACATCTCACACGATTATAAAACAATAGAAAACCCTGAAACTACGTTCGCAAAACTATTCCAAATCCCTTCCACTAAACCCATTGCTGGTCACTTTATATCACCATGTCTGGCTATATATCTACACTACCTTCACTATGACGTCGTCACCATCAATTCTCATAACTTATCCTCCCATCAATTGTCTTTCTGTGCACAGTAACCCTACCAGCAACTTTTCGCATTACGACTATTTACTTCTTATTAACTTCCATTATAACCGCAACCAAGGCCCCATTGTCTCGCGACAATACAAAAGTGATTTAAACAATAAACAAACCTATGGCACAACAATAAACCCACACTTCACGCTCATGTTCAGGATCAGAAGAACCCGCATATAAACATCAAGCATATTTAAGTACCCTGAATCCCTGGAGCAGAAAACATCATTGAGTTTTCTTTCTTTACTTCATTGCTTTGAAAGACGTTGAAATAGCCTTTTCTTTTTTCTTTTTTTTCTATTGAGGTTAAGGTGAAATTTTTCTGCTTAGTGGTTGCGATTTCATCATTTTTAATCCACCACAGCCTTTACATTGCTAAAATTTTTTTCAAGTATTAGCTAATCCTGTGAAACATTTTATGGGAAACATTAACCTATTTAACAATTAAAGTCCTATAATTATTTGATTTATTTATTTTATTTTTCTATTCGATTTTGAAGGAAATAGAATATATATAAAGAAAACAAAAGAATGGGAGCGTTTAAATTTAAAGTAGTTCATTACTACATTATTCCATGGATATGTGCTATAGTATGGTGGGGGATGTTAATTGCTATGTTGGTAGCTTGGTTCGCTCAAGGAGAACCTCAATATAAATGGAATGATCAACATCAAGATCCAGCATTTATTTCTGATATAGGTGCAACCCATTTGCAACCTTTATTTATTAGTTGTGCTGCTTTCCAAGCCATTTTCTTTGTGGGGACTTTGGTTATGGAATTTGTTTTAAGAAGAATGAAGAAATTACAACCTTATGTTAGTACTAAACAAACTGCCTTTTCCATTGTATCCATAGTATGTGGAATTGCTGGTGAAGTTGGTATTATTTTAGTTAGTATTTTTAAAACAAATACTCATGAAAATGTCCATTTTTCCATGGTGGGACTTTTCATTGCTGGTGCTTTCCTTGCTTGTTTGTTTAATCTTTTTAATTCATTTATCTTTGGTAATTTCCCTACTAGATTGAGTCCCAATCACGAAAAAGTCGTTTTTGGTCAACATAGATGGGCTAATGTTTATATGGTAGCCTTCTTTGCCAAAGTGGCTTGGTTAATCATTGCCTTGATTTTAGCTATTATCTTTGGGGTTAATAAATTGCATGGTTCTATAAACATTTCTGGAATATTTGAATGGGCTGTATCTTTTTGGTATGGTTTCATTTTAATTATTTGGTCAATTGATTTATTCCCATCGGCAGTTAAACATTATCAATTAAGACATCCTGAAGAATATCCTGAAAAGGATATGAGTAATGTTCATTTAGATCCTAATCTGCCTGAAGATTTGACTAAACTAGAACAAAGGTCTATTTTCTCCTTTGGTGAACCTACTTATGCCGAACAATCTTTATAGAGTATATGTGTATGATAAATAAATTTAGACAATTGTAACGTGTATTTTAAAATGTTGAAGAAAATCAATCAATGATTTGCGTAAACACAAAGCCTTTAGAAGTATGTGGCTTCATTAGTACCATAACTACCACCATAACTACCACCATAACTACCACACAAGAAAATCACATCCTTCTTTTAGCTTCTACTACTTCTCTCCATTCAGAAAAACATTCTAATCGACTCTAATATAGCTCCTCCACATACTAAAAATACTAATGCTGCAATCCACCATTTACTTACGGGATACTCTACTTTATTATCTTCTTCAGTATACTTCCCAGTTCTTCTTAATTGGTTCTTTTTATCAAACTTTTTAGTAGCTTGTCTTTGTTTGAGGGCTTGGTTCACCTTTATAATGTTAGTACTTTAGTTGGGACTGTGTTGATATCACTTTTACTTACCATATTACGTGTTTGAAACTTTTGATTTTATGTAATTTTTCTTAAAATCATTTCGCGTTCATTGATTTAGAAGAAATTGAGAAGAAAGAAGGAAAAAAAAAAAAATAGCGCCGCCAGGTTTCGATCCTGGGACATCAGGGTTATGAGCCCTGCGCGCTTCCACTGCGCCACGGCGCTTAATATTAACGGGAATTAGTCAGAAAGGAGTACATGAGGAGACAGGTGACACTCCATTTTCATGATTCATAAGTAAAACCATTTCGCTGGCGTATTTATCTACATTTCTTATCTAGATCATACTTTCTTATCTAGATCATAATTTCTTATCTAGATCATATTTTCTTATCTACATCACAATTTCTTCGTTATCATCACCAAATCATCATCCAACCTCAACCCATAAACCATATCGCATTTCGCATTCATTTATCACCATTTCTTTACAGAACCATGAGCCATCCTGTTATGGATAACGATCCTTTAAGCTCTAATTTCTCAAGATTAAAAAATAGAACTCGTGTAATAAAGGCATGTGATAAGTGTCGGATTCTGAAAATTAAATGTTCCGGAACTTATCCTTGTGAATCATGTTCTAAACATAATAAATCCTGTCATTATTCTACTAATCCTTCAATTAGACGCCAAACTCCTCAAGCTGAAGATGGGATGTTTAGTAAAGGGGAAATGAAATCTTCGACGGAGCCACAGATTCAAAATCAAAATCAACCTATGTTTGCACCATCAATGCAACCATCAGTGCAACCACCAGCAAATATGATATCAGTTCCATATTCAAATATACAACCTACATTTTCTGATAGACTTCCACCATTATCTGTAGGAAATACTACCAATGGTAATTCTGAGTCTACCAATAATGATCAAAGATTATACATTTCCTATTTAGAATCCAGAATCCATCAGTTAGAAAGTCAAATATCTCAAGGTAATAAACGTCGTCGGAAGTCTGAGATGATTGACTTAAGTACAAACGGAATTCCTAATCAATCCCAGAAACATGATTTGAGTGTTAAACAGAACAGAGGGAAGTATTCTTTGTCAAAAGTTCGATATTCCCCCAGATATCATATTGAACTATGCAAACTTTTGAATAAAAATACTTATAATGATCTTTCTGATAAAGATAGAACGGAGGCTGAAGTTCCTAGGGTTCAATATTATGGCTGGAATCTTAGTGGTTCTAAATATTTATCTATAAATGCTTTACCAAAAATGCCGTCTATACAATTACCTGAACCAATAGAATTCTATATTGATTATTTTTTCAAGGAAATCAATCCCATGTTTGCTATAATCCATGACTCAGTATTTATAGAACAATTCAATGATTTTCAAAAATTGAATAGTAATAGTAAATTATTTGAAGCCATGTTATATTTAATCGTTTGTCTTTCAATTCGATTCACAGAAATGCAAAAATCTGATCTTTCTAATTTGAATAGTTTGATAACTGAAGAAATCATCTTTAAACATTGTTACACTATAGTATCATCATTAAGTTTTCAATGGATCTCATTTGAATTGGTCCAATCGTGGCTATTAATTACATTATATCTCCGCATTTGTCATCGTCAATCATCTACTTATGCTGCTTTAGGTCAAGCAGTTACCATGGCTAAATCATTGGGATTACCATATAATTATGCTAGATTTAAACAAGGAGAACAAAACTATGATACTCTTAGATTCACAAGAATTTTTTGGTCAGTTTTCATTCTAGAAAAAACCTTTGGTTTACAAAGCGGTAAAGCTAATTTATTAGCTCAAGATGAAATTGAAGTTGATTATCCTAATTTTGATTTTTCCCTAAAATCTAGTATTGATGACTGGATTACATTACCATCATTGGCCATGATTCAAATATGTAAAGCATCATATTTTATCCAAAAAGAACGGATTTATATATTGGAAGAATCCGATTATGATAACGTGAATCAAGAAATTGATAGGATTGATCTTTGGCTTCATGATAATGGATTCCCCAATGAAGAAATATTCCATCACAACCTGGATATAAGCCCATTAATTAAAGCTCAAGTAAGAATTCATTATTATGATCTTGTTCTTAATATTAACAGTAAAAGTTTGTTTTCTCTGTTGACAAAAAACAAACAAAATGGTGGTCAAAAAAGTCGAGTAATGGATGCAGCTATTAAAGTCATCAATATATTTCAACAGATAAATCAAGCTCATTTATTATATGTACCATGGTATACAACGTTATTAACCATGTTCACGGTAGGAATATCACTTCTAGTGTTAATAAGTCAAGGTAATTATCTGAAACAAGCAGTAACCAGTTATCGACAATTAATTGAAGTTATGATGGTATTAGAAAGAGCTCAAGTTAAACATGGAGACAAATCCGAACCAGCAAAACGATTCAAAATGGTGTCGGAGTGTATTTGGGCATTAAAAGCTACTAATAATATGATTACTCGTAAATGGAAGTTAAGCATTAACGAATTAGAAACTATTGGCGTTAACAATATAACATCAGAAGTCAATAAACCCCACTTCACCGTGTATGAGAAACTTGATGATGGCAATGGCGATATTCAGCCTAAACCAGAGGATACCAACGATGACTTCAACACCCTCAATGACATCATTGACCTGACAGGCTTAGGACAGGATTTTTCCGAAGATTTGTATGATAATCTACTTTGGTTTAACAAATGGTTGAGTGCAGAACCCATGACCTAATAGAGTAAAACACCGGATATATCCATAACCCTGTGTATAACTAGACAAAGAAGAAATTACTCCATTGGGGTGGTTAATGCAAAGAAAATAACCGGAAAAAATAAACCCGGGGATATCACCGAAAAATTCTTGTAATCGATGTGGTTTTGTGTATTAACTATGGAAGACAAAGTTCAACAAATGACCTCCATTTCCAATCGTTGAGCTTCCTTAAACTCAGCAAATCATCATCAAACCACCGTTCTGTGGTTTCCATCGCATTGTGCATTGAAAAGAGAGAGACCGGAAAAAAAAAAAAAAAGAACGAAAAAAGAAAGAAAATATCCATCATTTTCGGCTAAAGATACCATTGGATTTCCGACGGATATTAAACTCCGGAAGCTGCCTTCATTCACCCTTGGCTTTGGCTCTACCTTTGTAACCAAATTCTAGTACTAATTACAAATTCAGTACCATGACCTGTTTCTGCCAAGGTCTTTTTCTTAACAAAAAGCCTCACTATACTAATGGAAATACTATCGCTTCCATAGTGGGGCAAGTGGGGAAGGGGGGAGAGCGATCTTTGACACGATAACCGGTAAAAACGTTGATATTGTACAGCGAGTGGGGATTGCTACGAATTGTACAATATGCAATCACCCCTATTTAACCCATGGGGAAATCACAACCAAAGGTCATTCCACCAGTAGTAATTATACAATGAAAACGTTTTTATATGAGAAAACCTCCGTTTTGGGATGGAATTGAAATTAAATTAAATTAAATTAAACTATAATCTCTATTGGATTGATTGTAGATCCCATATTTTATCCTCTGATTTTATCCTCTAATTTTATATTTTATTTTATATATTAGATAAATACATTTCTAACACGAGTCTAGGCCTTCCTAGTTAGTTAAAAATATAATCCCAATATGTTGCTCCCTACGTTATCAAAAAATAATCTGGTATTTTACTCGGAATATTACTCCATATTCTGGAACAATTTTTCATTTGTTGCCGGTTTTCAGTGCTCCCTATTTCCTAATCGGGCCGAGGCTCCCCCAAAAATCAATCGGAATTTCTTTTTTTCTGCGGTTTACGCATTTGTTTTGTATTATTTCTACATGCATTTTTTTTTTTTTTTTTTTTTTTTTTTTTTTTTTTTTTTTTTTTTTTTTTTTTTTTTTTTTTTTTTTTTTTTTTTTTTTTTTTTTTTTTTTTTTTTTTTTTTTTTTTTGGAACAAAAATTTTCTTCCGAACTCTTCCTTTAAAATTGTTGTAATCCCTTTTCTTTTCTCTAATAACACAATTTTTTTTTTATTATTTTTTGTTCCCCTTTTTAACTCCAAAGTGATTTCAAAGTTAAAGTTAGTTGTTTCTATTCTTTGTCGTCCGTTTGCTCCGAAAAGCTGCAACTTTACACTTTAACTCAAGTATCACAAGACACCGAAGATAAAAACTTCCATTTATCCAGAAAGTTAATTTTAGACATATAAAACCCTTTGTTTTTACCGGATTTGTCTTCATCATGGAAATCGATAGAGCTAGTATCGACAGGGCTAAAAAAGCCAAAGATGACAGACCTTATAAATGTCCCATGTGTGACAAAGCATTCCACAGATTAGAACATCAAACTCGTCATATAAGAACTCATACCGGAGAAAAGCCTCATCCTTGTACTTTCCCCGGATGTACAAAGAGATTCTCTCGTTCAGATGAATTAACCAGACACTTAAGAATCCACAATAACCCTACTACTAGAAAAAGAAAAAACAAATCCTCCGAGTACTTGAAGGAAGGAGGGTTTGATCATCTGATCCATGTTAATGGTCAATCTCAATACGCTATTCCAGTGACTATTGATAAAGAAGGTCAACACATATATCATCAACCATATCCGATTTGTTTTATTGATGGTCAGCAACAATTAGGTCCACAATCACAGCAACTGCATCATATTCCACAACTGCATCAACATCAACATCAAGGGCCTCCTCAGCATCTTGTTCAACAGGGCTCTGCTGTGTTTTCTATTCCATCTTCACCTACAGGGGCTTCTAATCATTCCGCGCCACAGGTCCCACAGGTCCCACAGGTCCCACAGGTCCCACAGGTCCCATCGGGTCTATCGGGCCCATCGGGCCCATCGGGTCAACAGGTCCAATCGGTGCAGCCGGTACAACCGGTACAACCGGTGCCCCACGCGGCCCCCCACGCATTCCCCCAATCTATCCCTCAATCCATCCCCCAATCTGCCCCCCACCAAGGAAGTCCCCCAGTATTACCAGTTCCACTTACCAAACTGGAATCTAGCTCCTCCATTGGTGTATTCAGCCACAATAGTTCCACAAACCCATCGGCAAACCATTCCTTAAGCACATCTCCTGACCAATCCTTCAAATTGTCCCAGAAACCTCCTTCTTTAACCAACTTAAGTGAATACTTCCATATGAAATACAATAGCAAATCTTCCAACTCATTATCATCGAAATCCAATTCTTTTAATAACTTAAACTCATTGTCAAGAATAACTCCTATTAAACCTCAACCCATCATGAACAATAGAAATACTTCATATCCATCAACACCTTATTCAGTTAATACTTCGGGATACTTTTCCAATACTTTACCCCCTCTGCATCAAAATTCGTCTTCCAATTCCTTAAATTTAGACTATCATCCCAGCAAGAAATCAAGACCTTCTTCGCCTAATTTGGTATCTCCAGGTAATAGACAAGAGTTTTTATTATCACCAAATGAAACCCCATTACAAACCCCTTCTCAATCACCCCATTTACAACCACAATCAGGTTTACAATCAATGACAAAATTAAATGATTTGGATAATGTCAACCGGAATTTGCTGGAAATCAAAGTTAATGATTATGAGAAGAATCCTGGTAGTATAGCCAATAGTGGAACTCAATTACCACCAATTAGGTCAGTATTTAGTTTCAAAGGCCCTGAAGGTTCTCCTTCTTGAACAAGTAACTTACTACCAATGATAATAGTCATATGAATGTACGAATATATAGTTAATAGACAGGATAAGTAGACCACTAGCCACATACTATACACTATACACTATACACTATACACTATATACCATGCCTGTATATAGAACTCTACTCCTGTACACACTACATACCCTGCAGTACCCCATGTCACATGGAGCAACAAAAAAGCAGTCACCAATGTCGCAGCACAATGTCGTTCCTGCTCCGCCCTTTTCGCGACATTCGGCACCAAGATAAAATTTTTTTACTCATTTTTTTTTTTTTCTTTTTGTTCTTTTCTTTAACCCTTTCGTCAATTACTTTCATATATTTTGTAAACTTTTAGTTTTTAATTAAACTGGAAGTATTTCAAAATATTTATATGTATTAGTGGGAAATCAAACAGTCCAATCTATTTTGGTCAAAGAAGTTACGAATTGTATAGGAACATCACAGAAATATCACAGGTTATAAAGCTTTGTGTGTGTGTGTTTTTTTCTATTCTAATTCCGGTTCTTCTATTGAATTTTCCATTTAATATCTTGGGAAAAACCTTTTCAATAAGTTAGTTCCTTTTTTATTTGTCTTGGACACAAACGAGCTTTTCACTAAGTTATCGTTTTTTTAAATTTTATTTTATTTTATTTTATCCTATTTTATTTTATTTTAAAATCATGTACCAAAGTCAATATCATCATCAAAACTTAGGTACTGGAGGTCACAGGGCTACCTCATCATTTAATTATTTATCCCAATATGGTTTTCATCCTGATCAAAATCATCAGGCAGTTCCAGTACCTTCCACTCATTATTTACCACCACCAAGTTCCAATATGTTACCTCAACCTCAACCTATGATCCAACCAACCATGGTGGGAGTATTACCTCCTCCTCCACCTCCTCCTTTACATGCTCAGTTGCCTAATTATCCTTACATGATGCCTCAGGCTGCTCATCAAGTCCAGTATCAACCTCAACATCAACCTCAACCTCAACAAAATCAACAACCTCAAGAGGCTGCTGGTGGTATCAACCCCGTTTTGGAATATGATCTTAATACTATGTCAACTTTCCTTAGTTGGTGTGCTTTTGGAATGTTGAAACAACGTAGAAATCCTACCAAGGATTTCGAAAACTTGGTTAACTCGGTGCTATTTGCAACCAGATTGCCTAAATCAACCATTGTTATTTCTTTGGAATACATGAATCAACGGTTTTCTGGTAATAGCATTGAAGAATTATCCGAATCCGATATCTTTGTTAAATTAATTACCGGGTTAATCTTGGGTAATAAGTTTAACGATGATAATACTTTTACCAATAAATCTTGGTGTGGGGCCACAGGATTGAATGTGGAGATCTTAAACAAGGAAGAACAACAATGGTTAAAAGATGTCAATTGGCAATTAAATGTTGTTAATTTCGAATCCAATATCTTAACCTTGGAAGAATGTTGGAAGACTTGGTTAGACAAATATTGTACTGGTCAAGAAGATGGTTCTCCGGTTAATAATTCCATGGCCATTCCTTCTTCTCCTTTATCTCCAGGTTATGGTCCAAATTATTATTCCAACTATGGTTCTTCTCCTGTTAGTTCTCCTATCAAGTATTCTCATGATTCTATCTGGTCTACTAACAATAACTCCAACATTTGGTCTTATACACCAAATTATCAATTCAGTCCTCATCACAACCCCAATCCACCAGTTCATCAACCAATCCAATATTTGAACTCAAACTTTGTGGGTTACACTAATCCTTACTATAATTTCAATATGGCTTCGTGTTAAATCACTTAAAAAATTTATTCAGCTCAACTACTCAATTTGGTTTAATTTTTTTTTTATATATTTTTGTTCGTTCGTAGTTGAGCTTTTTTGTTTAGAGACAGGTTTTTTTTTTTTTTTTATACAAAAATACAATAATTATAGATTGTACAGTAATGTGTAATCAGATTTTATAAAAGTTGTTACTTACTTTTCACTTACTTTTCTTGAAATTCACCATCTTCACCTTCTTCTTCGTCATCTCCACCACCTTTTTCTTGGGCCAATTTTTGAGCAGCTTCATTAAAATCAATCACTTTACCTCTAGTTCTTCTACCAGTGGTGATAATATTAGTAGAATCAATTTCAGCTAAATCATCTTCACCATCATCCAAATTGTCTTCATCACCACTTCCTTCTTCATTATCATCTTCATCATCTTCATCGTCATCATCATCATCTTTTTCTTCTTCCTTTTCTGCTTCTTTAGGTAAGTCGTCGTATTGTCTTCTTCTTTGTTTTTTCTTTTTCTTATCCTTTCCATCTTCTGCTGGTCTTTTCTTTTCTGAGGATTCTGAAGATTGTTCAGGTTTTTCATCGACTTTTTCAACTTTTTCATCAACTTTTTCATCACTTTTAGCATCAATTTTTTCACCCTCTTCTCCCTTTGTCTCTGGGTCAACTTTCTTCTCTTCTTCTTTCTTTGTTTCTTCTATTTTTTGTACAGGGGTTTCAGCTTCTGACATTGTTGTTATAAACTATCGACTCTTTTTCTGAAAAGTCGCACTTTTTTACTGGTAATTGTGGTCTTCTCAAATAAATAGCCGCTATTAAAACTTTGTATCAAGCTTCTATTAAACCAACCTCCTAACCCTTCCTAAAACTTTCATAATGCAAGACGTGACTATAACGAAAAAGACAAAAATGTCAGAGCTTATAAATTATCGACTTAAAGTATTCACCATAGACAATAAAAACTATATTGGGCAACTTCTTGCCTTTGATAAACATATGAATTTGGTATTATCAGATTGTGAAGAAACTAGAATACCCAAAAAGACGATGAAAGATTTAAAAAATGGAAGTAATGAAGTTGTGGAGCTTAAAAGAAACTTGGGTTTAATAATATTGAGAGGTGATCAAATAATAAGTGTAATCATTGAAAGTCCTCCTATGACAGACGGTAAAAAGAGACTAGGATTAGATAAAGGTAAAGGAGTTTCTAAACCATTAAAAGTACCGGTAAGTGTTAAAAGAGGAGTTAAGAAGAATTAGTTATTATATATAGATATAGATATAGATATATTATTACATTTTATTACATTTTATTACATTTTATTATATTTTATTATATTATATATATATTCAAAGCATACACAAGTCTAACAACAATTAGAATTAGATTTACTCTTCTTCTCTTGAGGAGCTGGTGTTAAGGAAATAGTAGGCCCACTAGAAGGCTTGTTTGTAGGTTGATCATCAGTGTCTAATTGATGTTTAGAAATCATTTCATAGATATTCTTTAATAATTGATGGAATGATAAATCCACATTATCAGAACTTAAAGCACTAGCTTCAGTAAATAATAAGTTGTTTTCATTAGCAAAGTTTTTAGCTTCGTCAGTAGGCACAGCCCTTAAATGGTCTAAATCACTTTTATTACCTACTAATTCAATGACAATGTTAGCATCAGCATGTTCTTTTAATTCCTTTAACCATCTAGATACACTTTCATAACTTTCTGTTTTGGATATATCATAAACAATTAATGCTCCTACTGCTCCTCTGTAATATGCGCTGGTAATGGCTCTATATCTTTCTTGTCCAGCCGTATCCCATATTTGGGCTTTAACTCTCTTACCATCAATCTCTAATGTTCTAGTAGCAAATTCAACCCCAATAGTTGATCTGGATTCTAAATTGAATTCATCTCTAGTAAACCGTGATAATAAGTTTGACTTCCCAACTCCAGAGTCTCCAATCAACACAATTTTGTATAAATATTCATAATCGTATGAATAATCGTCGGTATTATCAGCCATGTTTGTGATTAGTTGTCGATATTACGTTGCTCTCACTTGCTCTATAGATCAAAAGAAATCACACAAATTTCAACAATTGCCAAATTTCTTTTTTGTTATTTTGTTTCTGTTTGCTTAATTCCGTTTTGTGTTTATTTTCTTTACAGTAATCCTCTTTAAACCACCGTATAATCAATTTTTTGTTCCTAGAAATTAAGAAGGATCCGTCGTTCTGTCACACTTTATTTCCATAACAGAAACGCGAACAAAAAAAAAAAAAAAAAAAAAAGGGAATAGCCTTGACCTCGGGACACGACCCTCGTTCAACCGGTATAAACCTTTGTAATAATAATATATTAACTATACAAAATTTGACTATAATTAGAAAACTAATCTCTGAAAGCATTATCTTCTCTGGCCGCTTTCTTCTCCATTTCATCCCAATCATCACCATCACTTTCTTCACCAACTTCTGAGCCTGAAGCATCAGAACCAGAGCCCTCTGAGTAGTCATCTTCACTTTCATCTTCTCCACTTCCTACATCTTCATCACTTGGATCAGGGTCAGAGACTTCAAATTCTGATTCTTCTTCTTCTTCATCTTCATCATCAGATTCTCCTGTTCCGGTTAAGAAAGACCATCCACCATCAGCAAAGAATTGATAAGGATCAGCTTGAACGGTTTTCATAATACTTCCCCAATTTAAATTCATTTGTCCTTCACTAATAGGAATATCTACATCAGTTAACCAATTTTTAACATCTTCTAATAATTCCATAGGAATGGTACTTATATGGGCCACAGGACGATTAAAATCTTTAAATACAAATACTAAATCAAAGTTTTTCAATCCAAATTGAACTCTTTCCAAATGGGCAATTTCAATATCTTCCAATGTAATGACAGTATAAGGAGGATCAATTAATTGAACCAAACAATCTCTAGTTGGCATACAAAATACAGCTGATCTAAAAGGAACCCCTTGGAATCCCAATTCCCGGAATGGAATATCTAAATCAACTCTTCCTCCAGAAGAATCCGCTATTAATTGAGCAAATTGTTTGAATTCTTTATCCAATAATGCTTTTCTTCTTCTTTCTTCTTGTTCTTGTTGTAATTCATCTTCATCTCCATACCTATATTTTCTTTTACGGCCTCCAGTTTCATCAAATGCCATATCACTAGCTTCTCGGTAAAACTGAACATCATAGGTTTTCCGTTTACCAATCATTAATGGCGTCTTTAAATGACAATGAATTAATACAATCAATTCTTCTTTACATGGTTGGAAAAATAAATGTTTGATGTTAGAAAACAAAATATCTATTTTTTGATCCATTTTAAATGATGATTGATATCTTATACCATTATCATGAATTTGTAAAGTCCCTCCAACTTTCTTGGTATCGGCTTGAGGTCTAACTAATACTGAATCTAATCTTTTAACTCTAGATCCTTTCAATTCTACTAAATTAGCTTGACTTACAACATCAGCCATTTGTTTCTTTTCTTGTTCACGTTTAACAGAATCTTTCTTCAAATCTTGAATGGCTTTATAAACATCAATCATTCTTTGATGATCCCTTGATCTAAATGTTAAAGATCTTAAAAATGAATTATCTGGCGAATCTTCATAAGGTAATTCAGACTTTCTTGACGTATTACCACCAGAACCTGGGGAGTTAAAATTAAGTCTAAGATAAGTAAAATCTCCTTCTTCATTTTGTGATCCATTCTTAAAAGCATTAATATGAAATGGTACTGGTCTACCACAAATTGGTAATATAATAGATTGATTTTTATAGTCAACATGAATTTTTAAGTCTCTGACATTACTTGGAATTTGAGATTCTCGAGAATAAGATTCATATTTTTTGAAAATTGGTTTATATTCCAGGTCATCAGCAGCATCAGCTTTAGAAAATCTAGATAATCCTTCTTGTAATCTCTTCTCATGAAGTCTACCTTGAATTTCTTGCCGGATTTTCTCTTGATTTGAATCATCATTTTCATTGGCTTCATGTCTTAATTTTTGTCTCAAGATCTTTGAATTAGATTCATTTACAGCTAAATTCTTTTCAATCTTAATATCTTTATCAGACTTCAATTTTTTGGAATCAGTTCCATTTAATTCATCTTTAACTTTGGTACCTTCATCTTTGAAGAAGAAAGAAACTTCTGAACGAGCTTTTAAATGATTAGTCAAAATTGTTGGTTCTGAATCAGTAATTTTAATGGTATCAGTTAATACTAAAGAATATTTTGAACCATTATCATTGGTTAAATCATTAAATCCAATAGTTAAAGAAAATAATTGACCGTCAACTAACTTTCTTTCATTCTTGGCATTTAAAATTAATAAAGAATCTCTAAATTCAATCCCCATTAACCAACCACAATTTTTAGTAAAATTACCCACCAAATCAGGATTTTCTTTGGTAATAAAATCAATAGCTCCTTGATAAGCATCTTTCGCTATAGTACCTTGTTTCAATACATTGGTAATTAAATGAGATTGTAATTTCAATAAGAAATCATAATTAGATTCCATAGATTTGGTAGGATCAATTAAAAATGATCTCCCAATATTAGAACAATAATTTTTATATCTTAACCCTAAAGACGCTAAAATAACCCCTTCAGTGGCTAAATTCTTACTAGAAGATTGGGCACTTGGACGTAAATCAAATTCTTTACCACTTTGAATAATTGGAGAATAACACCAATCTAATAAATCCTGATCAAATTCATCTAAATTTGATAATAATTTCTTACCCAAAGGAGATTTATTAAACCAATTATTCTTTTCAATTCTATCTTCAATGGTTTCACTTAATTTAACATGAGACACTTTAGATTCTTCATCTACAATCTTCATCATTTCATTAGTGAATACATCCATCATAACCATTGAAGATTTGGAAGCCACTAAATGATTAGAATATTCATCTTGGTCTTTAACTTCCATTGATTTCGATAATAATAATGATGAATCAGAAAACTTAATGTCTTTGTCTTTACTAATGTCTTCCCATTCTTCAATGAATTTCCCCTTATATTTAGCTTTCTCAATGTTTCCAATGGATTTCTCACCTCCAGCTGACTTTACAGTTTCCACTAAATCATTAAACAACTTCTTATTGTGGTCAACATCTTTGGTTCTCGTCCAAATTTCAACTTCAGATGAATTAGATGTAGGTTTTGATGTCAATGACTTCAAATACTTGGTTTTGTTTTCCGACGTGATGAAAATACACTTATTCTGAGTAATAAACATCCCCGAGTGAACAAATTCATA
This sequence comes from Yamadazyma triangularis, assembly GCA_030573955.1. Lineage (NCBI taxonomy): Eukaryota > Fungi > Ascomycota > Pichiomycetes > Serinales > Debaryomycetaceae > Yamadazyma > Yamadazyma triangularis. Next base: position 166,234 of record JAJMEC010000006.1, read on the forward strand.
TCCCAATAACCACGTTTGTAATACTGTAGGCTTCTTATAAGTATTATCATCATCCCTTGCTCCCACCATATACAATAATCCACCAAAAGTTTCGGCTTCACTTGTCAAATTTTTTTGTACAAGTGATAACCTTTGATGGAACTTATTAGCATCGATTCTGACGTCACTCATCTTTTACTTTGTGCCGCCGGTTCTGATAGATTTCAATGACTTAAAGCCTTTTTTTTTTCTTTTCAATGGCGATAGTTTTCAAGATTTAATTCGCGACTTTGGTGATAAATTACACAAATCCAGGGAACGCGTTCGCGTTATAAAGAGAAATATTATCAAAACATAATCAAAAATATTGACTTATATTGAATTATATTTCATTCTTTTTTTTAACATTTCTTCATGTTTAGACAAACAAAAAGAAGAACCGCCGGAAGACGGAACTTTGAAACCAAAGCCATCTTTCAATCGGCACATTTGGATTCCTTATACAGTAATCGGTTAAGTTTTTATGATATTCCTCCTTTAGAAGAGATCACATTAGAACAATTTGAAATCTGGGCTATTGATAGATTGAAGGTGTTGATTGAAATAGAGTCATGTTTAGCAAGAAGTAAATCTATGAGGGAAATAGAAACTACAATTAAACCGTTGTTAGGGAAATATTTACCATTATCACCATTAAGTAATGATCATAAGAATAGTGGATTAGTTAATGAAGAACGGAAAAAAGATTATTATAGTCATTTTATTCTTCGTCTTGTATTCTGTAGAACAGAAGAGTTGAGGAGTAAATTCATTAAGAATGAAGTTATTCTTTTCAAGATTCGGTATAATTTATTACAACCAAAGGAACAACAGCATTTTATTGAATTGTATAATAATAAATTGAATTGGAATTATATTACTAATGAAGAAAAATTACAAATATTTGATCAATTATATAATTCCACGGGGAATATTATCAAAAACCAATTAACTATGGAAAATGGTGGTGGTGGTGGTAATGGATCAGGAACTAATGTGTTTGTTAATAATGATCAATTAAAACAGCATGTTAAAGTAAAAGAAAATTTCATCAAGTTACCCTTTGAAAAAATCCCGAATTTAGTCAGTTCAAGATCTATTTATATTAGTAAAGGTTATGGTTATATTCCTACTACATTACAATTGAATTTATTGGCAGTGGAATTCCTGGATAATTTATCCCAACAACTATTACATACTTTCCAAAGTATTCCTAAATTGGAAGAAGATGATAGATTATTACCATTATTAAATAATTTATCAAGAAATTTTTCCAACATTGAATACCAAGCTGATTTTAGTAATAATGGTGCTAATAGTGATATTAATGCTCAATCAATAATGACCCCTGCCATGACCAAACATTATCCTATGTGTGCTAGTCATTTACAAAAGAGTGCTACTGTTAATAGTCATTTACGGTATGCTGGACGTCAACAATTGGGATTGTTCTTAAAAGGAATTGGATTAAATGTTGATGAAGCATTGAAATTCTGGGGTTATCAATTCACTAAACCCCCTTCAAGTATTTCCTTAGAATCATTCAATAAGAATTATAAGTATAATATTCGGCATAATTATGGTTTAGAAGGTAGTAGAACCAACTACAAACCTTGGGATTGTGCTACTATATTATCTAAGCCTAAACCTAGTAAAGGAGAATATCATGGATGTCCCTATAGAGATCTAAATTTGGATGCATTAACAAGAAACTTAAATGATATGGGAATTAAAGAACAAGGTGATATTAATGAAATTGTCGATGATGTCAATAATAATAATTATACTGTTGCCTGTACCAGAGTATTTGATATGACTCATAAAGCTAAAAGCAAAGATTATACCAGTTTACATATCAATCATCCAAATCTTTATTTCGATAGATCTCGACAATTAGAAAGAAGTGAAGCCAAAGCATAGAAAATAAGTAGTAGTAATAATGATAAAAATAGTAGTAACAGTTGTTTTTGTATAAATATAAACGTCCACCAGTCTATAACTCTAAAGTACGCCAAACGTCTCTGAAGCCCCACCAGGAAGCTCCACTTCCAAATAATCCTACCCAGAAAGGAGTTAAACAACCATCATATAAAGACCAATGAACCACTAAAGGTAATTGTACTGCTTGTTTAAATAAACTCAATCTCCAGTTCTTATCCCAATTTTTCATAGGAACTCTTCTAAACAATTCCAAAATTTCAATAACAATGTAAGCCCCCCAAACTCTTGAACACCAAATATAAGTTTCTATACACCAATAGTTATTATCATTAGTACCAACCCAATTATGCTCAGTTAACCAACCCAAATTTTCAAGTACTTCCAAAAGGAAACAATTTAATGATTGTAATACATTGACAAATCGATTAAATTTCATTCCTGGTGTGGAAGTTGGACTCATAAAACTATTAATTTCATCAATTATCCAAGGAGTGTATTTAATGGTATCAAATAAACGATTGAATATTCTAACATCAGCAATGTATCCATAAATTCCTTTCAAACGTCCAGCCAAGTTAGACGTCGTTTCAGGAATGGCAATGGAACTATTTGTAGTATCAACCAATTTCTTCAACCATTTATTATTGGTGGATGATAAATCAACATTAGTTCGAGCTTGTATCATACGAATAAGTTTAATTCTTTGATCATTTAAAAACCGTTTGATTTTAGTTTTATTATTCAATATCGATGATATCAATAAGGCAAAATAACATGTGAAGTATAATGTAGAATCTAAAGTGGACGTCTTGGTTAATATTTTATCATTAATCTCTTGATAAAAGTGTTTACTCAATACTGTTTTCTTCAACGCTTTATTTAACTGAAGGAGTAAATTCAAGTTGGGAGATGCCTTATTGGGTAAAGGAGCTATAGCAACACTCATTTTGGAGGAGAAAGAAGAAGAAGAAGAAAACAAAAAAAAAATGAAGTAAAAGAAAAGAAAATAAAATAAAAGAAAAGAAAATTATATATAAAATCAAATACGAGATTTCAAAGTCGCATTTTGATAAAAAACCTCGGAACCAATGAATAAGAATGTGAATATGGAAATGGAAATGGAAATGAAAATGAAAAACACCAAATTAAATGTAAATGTAAAATATAAACCATAGATATTATTGATAGAAATGAAAACTATAAACACACGGGAAGTTGAAGAAAGTGAAAAATGAGTAATGAATAGTGGAAAATGACTGAGAAAAAGTGAAAAGTGAAAAGTGAAAAATCAATGAAAAATCAATGAAAAATCAATGAAAAATAATCACTTCTCCGGGGATGATGATGATACATTGTTTGAAGCAGCAGTGGCCAATTTCTCATTCTCTTTCATACCGTAAACATCCATTCCTCTTTGGTCAGCAGAACCAACCGTTTCCAATACAACTTCATTAATCTCTTCAATCTCATCATGGACTTGAGGCAATATTAAGTTCAATATCACCCCCAAGAACCCAGTAAGGGCAAACCCAGTATTCATAACCAATACAATAGCATCGTAGAACCCTTGTAAGCTTTTGTTGGAACCATCATAAGTGAACACATTACTGAACCAGTCGTGAACCAAAACCGATCCTAAACCAGGTAATATAGCAGCAGTTAACACAAACCGATCTCTTCTGGAGAATTCAGTGGTGGAAATGATCTTAATACCAGAAACAGCAACGGCACAGAAAAGGAAAGAAGTCATCCCCCCAAGAATGGCTTTAGGAATGGAAACAATGGCAGCAGCAAATTTGGCGAAAAGGCCCATAATGAATAAAAAGAAAGCACACCAATAACCGGCTTTTCTATTAGCACATTTAGTAACAGAAATAACCCCATTGTTTTGGGCAAACACCGATAATGGCGTCATAGTCATTAAACCAGCTAAAATCCCATTAACCCCATCAGCTAAAATCCCCCCTTGGATTCTGGATTCATAAAGTTCACCTTCAACTTCCAAACGAGATACTTCAGAAGTGGCAGTGATATCACCAATGGCTTCCATCATCAACACAATAAACACCGCCAAAAACGGAAGAATAAAAGGTCCATAGACTTCTAATTTAAATGTCTGGACCCAAGGGAAAGTAATAACAGGAGCAGCTTTAATACCATCATCAGAAAAGTAACCAGTGGCAGCACCTACAATACAACCAACTAACAATCCAACAATAACAGCACACGACTTCATTATTGGAGACCCGAATTTTTCAGCCAAAATAATGGTTAAATATACAGTAAACCCTAAACCAATAAACCGAGCAGACCCCCATTCAGCCATAGATCCATTGTTAGAAGGACACATATCGTTGTCACAGGTTCCACCTAACCAATTGGTGAAACCAGTTCCCACTAAATGAGTCCCAATTAACAAAACAACAGGACCAGTGACCAAAGGAGGAAACACTTTTTGTAATATCTTTGGTGGCAGGAAACTTAATAAGATTTCAAACAATGCACATACAATACCTGAAGCCAAGACTCTTCCATAACCATCAGGACATGGTTGAGGAACACCATCAACAGTAGGACAAAATCCATTATCATACATCATGGGGAAAGCAGAAGTGACAATGGAAATGGTAGCAAAAGAAGTCCCACAAACACTCAATAACCCCGTCCCTATATAATAAGGAGTTCCATAAATGTGGAATCTCGTGATTTGTATACACGATAACATCCCGGTGATAATTAAAGATGCCGAAACCAAGTATTCTTTAGTACTACTGTCAAAGTTAGCTACACCTGCTATGATAAGTGGAGGACTTACGATCCCAGCCAACATGGCCAAAGCGTGTTGGAAACCTAACAAAGCCCCTAAGAACAAAGGCATATCACTATTTAAGCCAAAAAATGGTTGAGTCTTTGGAGATTTTCTAGTAAAAGGAATCTCTGGTGTGAATAAGTATAAGTAATCATAATCACCAAAGAATCCTTCTTTAGTAGTCCATTTTTTGAACACTCTTTTACTTCCAGATTTGAAATCAGTCAATTGAAGCATGGTTTAATATTTTGAAGATCTCTAATTAATACAGATCAAAACATAAGAGGGGGGAGATAATGATTAATTTAAATAGTTTTTTTTTTTTTTTTTTTTCAATATGAAATCTTGACCCAATTAGGAAAGGTTAAAGTGTGTGAGAAGAAGAAGAAAAAAGATTATTTTTCGTGCAAAGAAAAAATGAGAATTGATAAGGAAAACACCGGAGATGAACGATGGAGAGAGAAGAGGTGTTACAGGGGTATCGGAAAGACCCGAAAAAGGCCGGGGAAAGGAGAGAATCTGCTAATAGTAATGATCTTAAATCAGTTGCTTTTGTTCTCCTTCACAAAACACATGTTTCCCTCTCTATCTTAACACATCTATCAAATATAGATGCTCATATTTCACAGGGGTTTGCTGCAAATCTTTAGATAAGGCGAAAAATGCTAAAATCATCGACCAATAATATGCCGCGGACATGACCGAAGTTACACAAAAAATCGGCCCGGATATTTCCATATCTCGTGTAGGAGTAGGGAGGAATCAGGGTTTAGTAATATATAGGACGTAACAGTGAAATATGGAGATGGGGTAAAAGTGCAGGATAAAGTGTAGAGAAGTGTGGAATACTTGTCAATAACAATTTTAATAATGACAATTCCTAATCTGACAATCTCATTTTCATTCTCATTCCTAATCTCAACATGAAACACAACACTTAACTTTTATTATTAACCATCATTTTAAATCACGGTTATTAATCATCATTTTAAATCCACAGTTAACCTTCAATTAAACAATTAACCTTGAAATCGTTAATCGTTAACTTTAACCGTTGTAATTACTAACAATATAACCGGTACATTGCAGGTATTAACCGAACCGGAGTTATCCATACGGCGGAAGCCGTTGTCTTGGATGCAGGACTAGCTTTTTAGTAACAAAAGTTTTAAATGCAGAGGAAGTTTCGTGCAGGAACCATCTGGAGATGGTATTTACGAGAAGATGTAATTGGATAATCTGAAGATACAGTAGTGAAGTAGTGAGATAGTGATATAGTGATATAGTGAGATAGTGATATAGTGAGATAGTGATATAGTGATATAACATTATAACATTTTCGTGATGAAAGAAAATGTCATAATTTTATAATGTTATAATGTTATAATGTTATAATGTTATAATGTTATAATGTTATAATGTTATACTAATGATATAGTATTGATATAGTGTGTGAAATAATTGTCTATGATCTGATAATTGTCTCTACAAATGTCTCTACATCTATCTCTACATCTATCTCTACATCTATCTCTCTCTATTCCTCTCTGTTTACATATTATCCTTTTTCTCTCACCTTTTCTCGTACTTTGTTTCCTCTTTCTTCTGATTCCTTTTCTCATTCCTTTTCTCATTCCTTTTCTCATTCCTTTTCTCATTCCTTCTTTCCTTCTTTCCTTCCTCATTCCTTCTTTCCTTCCTCACTTCTCTAATTATAGATTTCTCATCCCTCACTTACACGACCGCCTTTTGTCACACGATTGTTATTGCTTTCACTTTTTAACAACCACAACTTCCTGTTACTTGTACCTTCTTTGGTGCTTCTTCATTTTCCTTTTGTGTCTTGGAACATCTTTTACATTCCTTTATTATTACTATTATTATTATTACTATTGTTATTGCTGTTATTATTAGTCTTTTGTTTGCTTTACTTCTTCTTTTTTCACTTTCTCCATGTTGTCTTTACTGCTTAGAAGAAAGTATACCAAGGTTATTGTTGTGGCAGGTATCTTAACTGTGCTTATGATATCATTTGTGTCATCACAAACAGCTTTACTGTCTAATATTAGTAATTCTGAATATGGAAAGTGGCTGAAAAACTATTTCGATAACCTTTTTGCTTCGTTCTATGGTGATAATAATAATAACAATAAGAACTCCCGACTAAATAAAAGTGCTGATACTATTTTTAACAACAAGATTAAAAACAATGTTGAAGATAAATTTTTCACTATTAATGATCATGATAAAAATTATCGTCATATGACCGTGGATATTCCTTATTATTATTATGATCGTGCTAAAGCCTCTCGGCCTCAACTTCAGCCTTTTGATCCTCGATTCACCCTTGGTATCTATATAAACCATATTAAACGGTCCCTTGAAAAGAACCCCAAAGCCCCTGTACATGTACCTTTCCATTGGTATGATTGGGTTGATCTTTCTGTATTGAATAAGTACCTTTTGGCTCCAAGTACTGAAAATTCCACTTGTGCATTATTAGATTCCCGTCCTGAAGAAGAAAGAATCCATGCTATGGATCATGATCCTGATGAACCTTTCCCCAGTCCTCAAACTGTGGATCCGTTTGAATTTTGTATCGATGATGATGATTTATCTCCGGAATTCCAAAAGCATAATAAACTCACTCCTGGGTTTAATGTATTCCGTTCCCCACCAAAGATTACTTCTGATATTGCTCTTCTTACTGGGAAATCCCATTTATACACATTTGCTCCTCCACCAGCCCTGATTTTCTTTTTAACTAATGAAGGTTCTTATCGAGTTTTCACTAATGATGATAAATCAAAATTACTTGATTCTAATTTAGTCGATGATTATATTTCCCATACTCAATCGAAATCTATTAATGCAGTAAAAGAGTTTAAAGCTTTAAAATCATCATTTTCTTCTAATAAAAATGATGTTATTAAAGATTATAAGATCAATTTACGTCCTCAAGATTTTAATATCAACTTTGATGATGTCATAAATGATTATCAAAAAAGATTAACCGCAGGTGAAACATTACCACCAACTGATTTAGCTTATTATCAAAGTCTTCAATACTCCAAAGCTGAAATTCAAGCTGGTGGTCCTCCTAAATACTTTTCTGAAACTCGTTTGGTTGAAAATGCTCTTGGTGATCATTATGATTGGAGGTTTTATACTGGTGTCCTGTATCAAACTTATGAACAAACTTTGACTTTACATAGATTGGTAAGAACTTTCCTATCGTTTTGTAGAAAAAATGGTATTAATACTTGGGTAGCTCATGGTTCTTTACTAAGTTGGTATTGGAATGGGATTGCCTTTCCTTGGGATAATGATATTGATGTTCAAATGCCCATTAATGATTTACATAAATTATCACGAGATTTCAATCAAACTTTAGTGGTGGAGAATCTTGAAGATGGTATGGGAAGATATTTTGTTGATTGTGGTTCTTTTATCACTTTAAGAGCTAAAGGTAATGGTAATAATAATATTGATGCTCGGTTCATTGATTTAGATACTGGTTTATATATTGATATAACTGGATTAGCCGTATCTAATTCCATTCCTCCTTCCAGGTATAATATACTTGGAACTTCACCAGAAGAAATTGAACAACGAGAGAAGGATCAATTACCAGCAAAAGATTGGACCCGGAATAATGAACTTTTACAACTTTATAATTGTAGAAATAATCATTTTAGTGACTTTAGTGATATAAGTCCTTTAATTAAAACCAGTGTTGAAGGAGAAATAGGTTATGTACCTAATCGATTCACCAAAACCCTTTCTGTGGAATATAGTAAAGGATTATTAGTTAATAAATTTGCTGGACATATATTCATGCCTCAAATTAGACTTTGGGTTAGAGAAGAAGATTTATATTATTTTTTAACCGATAAAGAAAAATGGATTCGTTATAATAATTATCAGGAGTATTATTTGAATCATAAGGATGATGAAGACTTTGATTTTGACAATTCTGGTTATGAATTAACCGATGTTCAAAGGAAACAATTGAAACTAGAAGCAGAACAACGTAAAGCTAATGGAGAGATTGTTGATCAATCGGGTACGGAATTAAATAAATCACAACTTGATCTGATTATGAATTTATCACACGATGATTTAATTGAATTTCTTCATAAAGATGAAATTTTAGTAAGTTTTATAACTTCTAGAGATTTTACTGATTCTCATGAAAAAGAACTTCGAAAACTTTTATACGATAAAGATCCTTCAATGGTAATAAAGATAAAGAAATCACCACCTATGAAACTAGATCCTTTTTTATTCAAGGTGTATAATGATTATCTTGATTATAATGATGAAATAGAGAGTTATATGAAGCTACTATCGGTATATGAGGGATCGAAAGTATAGATATTAGCACATGGCATAATAGTTTAAACATTTAATAATCATTTAATAATCATTTAATAATCATTTAATAAACCTTTAATGCACTTTTAATACACTTTTAATGCACTTTTAATACACTTTTAATACACTTTTAATACACTTTTAATACACGTTTAATACACATTTAATACACATTTAATACACATTTAATACACATTTAATACACATTTAATACACATTCAATCCACTTTTAATCCACATTCAATCTACTTTTAATTCACATTCAATCCACATTCAATCCACATTCAATATCTACTAAACATTCATTAAAACACTTAATGTACATAAACAAACATAACTAACTATCATACACATTCATATTCACCTATTTCCCATCACCAGCTACTTTCTTCCAATGATCAACTTCTCTATAAGCCCGTTCCAATTCTTGCTTCAATTTAGTATTAGAAGCATCCAATTCACTAACAGCTTGTTCAGTTAAAAGTTTCTCTAAAGTCCATTTTTCAATATTATTAGTTTCATTCTCTTTCAATCTCTTTATGAATTCAATTGCTCTTTGTAATACTTGAGCCTTATTAGTATCAGAAGTAGGAATTAATGCTGCCAACTCCTTAATTCCGGCATTAATCGATTCCCTTCTTCTTCTTTCAACTTCCTTATGATTTTCTCTTCTTAATTTGTGCCATTCATCACTTCCATGAAGTGGCTTATTAGGTGGTAATGTCGTTGGTTGAATAGAAATCCCATTGCCTCTTCCTGCTGCATTAGCCACGGCTTGAACCGCTGCTGACTCTCCAGAATGATGACTTACTTCCCCTCTTTGCCCAACTTCTTCATTATCTTTACTTTCATTATATCCACTTAACGCAGCTGCGGCAGCATTTGCAGCTGCTCCTTCGGATTTGTTTTGGTCATAGGAGGATTGCTGTCCTAACAATTCCGAATCTATAGCAATATCATTATCTTTCTTTTCTGCTTTCATTTTCTTTTCCATTGCTGAATCCATTTGTTCTCCTTCTCTTTTACTCATGGTTTTTAACTATTAGCAATAACTCTTTATCAGTGTTTACAACTTAAGACTATCACGAGGATATCACTTGGGAGAATTCAGGTGATGAAAAAAAAAAACAAATGAGAGTGTCGGGGCGCAACCACGTTTTGTCGTGGCTTTACCGTGCGCGCTCCAGGAAAAACAAATTGTTTTTCTCTCTCTCTCTCTCTCTGTTCACTGTCTCTGTCTCACTGTCTCTCTCCTGACATTTTTCAGTGTTATCCGTATCGGCTAAGTAACACCATGAATGGACTACTTCGAGTTTGCTTAAAGCCTAAATTAAATAGTGGTAATCATATAAATAATATCAATGGAACTTTTTTTCGACAAATAAATCCTTTCAAACCAGGAATTAATTCCGTTCCCCCATCAAGAACCATTTCCTCAGGTTTGGCAATTAGACATCCATCTTTCTTTACCAACAAAGTCTATAATATTAAACAGTTCCATGGTTTTAAACAACTTCCTAATGTTAAACAATTCCATACATCTAGACGGCTATATAAAAATGGAAAACTGCTTTTTGGAAGAGAAATTACTACATCACAAGCTCATATGTTAAGATCATTATTGGCTACTATATGGCCCAAGAATAATTTTTCATTTAGAGTGAGAGTGGTTATAGCATTAGCATTGTTGATATGTTCCAAGTTACTTACAGTGGAGGTACCATTTTTCTTCAAAAGAATTATCGATGGTATGAATGTTGATTGGACCGGATCTTTGGGTATAGCCGGAACAGCAATGATGTCATTGGTGTTTGCTTATGGTGGAGCTAGATTTGGAGCTGTTCTTTTTGGAGAATTAAGAAATGCTATATTTGCATCTGTGGCTCAAACCGCTATTAAAAGAGTGGCTTTAAATACTTTCAGACATCTTTTGAATATGGATTTACAATTCCATTTATCTCGACAAACTGGTGGATTAACTAGAGCCATAGATCGTGGTACTAAAGGGATTTCTTATGTTCTTAATGCTATGGTATTTCATATTATCCCTATAACGTTTGAAATTAGTATTGTTTGTGGGGTTTTGACTTACAATTATGGAGCAACTTTTGCTACATTAACTGTGATGACCATGTTGGCCTATTCTATATTTACAGTCAGAACTACAGCTTGGAGAACTAAATTCAGAAGACAAGCTAATAATGCTGATAATCAAGCTGCTAATGTAGCTTTGGATTCCTTACTTAATTTTGAAGCCGTCAAGTACTTCAATAATGAAGCTTTCCAGACCACAAAGTACGAATCGGCATTGACCAAGTATCAAAATGCCAGTATTAAGGTGGCTACATCATTGGCATTCTTGAATTCCGGACAAAACTTTATCTTTACTAGTTCTTTAACAGCAATGATGTTTATGGGATGTCATGGAGTGGCCACGGGTGGCTTGACAGTAGGGGATTTGGTATTAATTAATCAATTGGTGTTTCAATTATCAGTACCTTTGAACTTTTTGGGATCTGTTTATAGAGAATTGAAACAATCATTATTGGATATGGAAAATTTGTTTCAAGTACAAAATTATGATATTAAAGTTACTGATAAACCAAACGCCAAAGATTTAGTATTACATCCTAAGCTCCCCGGAGAAGTTCGTTTTGAAAACGTGACTTTTGGTTATCATCCTGAAAGACCCATCTTAAATAATGCTAGTTTTACCATTCCTGCTGGACAGAAAGTGGCTATTGTTGGCCCCAGTGGTAGTGGGAAATCAACTATATTACGGTTGGTATTTAGATTCTATGACGTTAGTCAGGGAAGAATCTTAATCGATGGTCAAGACATTAAAGATGTCAAGTTGGAATCATTACGGAAACAATTGGGAATCGTTCCTCAAGATACTCCTTTATTCAATGAAACCATCTTGGATAATGTTCGATATGGAAGATTAGACGCCAGTGATGAAGAAGTTTACGATGTTTTACAAAAAGTCCAATTGGATCGACTTGTCGACGAACTTCCTGAAGGTATCAACACAATTGTGGGGGAACGAGGAATGATGATCTCCGGAGGAGAAAAACAACGATTAGCTATAGCAAGATTGCTTTTGAAGAAGTCACCCATCACGTTTTTCGATGAAGCCACAAGTGCCTTGGATACTCATACAGAACAATCATTACTAAGGACCATAAGATCGGTATTCCATGATACCAATTACACCAATGTTTCTATTGCTCATCGGTTAAGAACCATTGCCGATAGTGATAAGATTATTGTATTGGAGAATGGGAAACTCAAAGAAGAAGGTACTCACTATGAACTCTTAGAAGATCCTACGTCGTTGTATTCAGATTTATGGAATATTCAAGAAAACCTTGATATTGACCAAGAATTGAAGGAGAGAGAAGAAGAGGAAACAAAAGAGGAGAAGACGAATTGATGTCCGGATTGAAGATCCGATCTTCTGTATATATGAGGTAGTACAAATAGATGTAGATGTAGTAAAAATAGATGTAGACGTGGTACAAATAGATGTAGTACAAACACAAACAGAAGGTCTTACAGGTCCCTACGTCTCTAGGTCCCTACGTCTCTAGGTCCCTACGTCTCTAGGTCCCTACGTCTCTAGGTCCTCTCAATCAATATCCTCCTCCAATATACGAATCACACCTCTAATAACCCCAAAGGCGGGACTAATTGCCGTCTCCTTAACCCTAGCGCGTGCCGCGTCAGATTCCCTTGGTCCAAAACTTAACCCTTCGCACCGTCTTGGGCCCATACATTGTTTTGTCTCCGCCTGATCTAGACCCGCACTTTTACTCTATTCAGCAACCTTTGCGTAACGCGGCTTTTTTTTTTTTTTTTCTTTTCCTGTCACCAGCAGCGCATGTTAAACTCTTACTGTTGATAAGAGCAAATCCCTGTGCAAACGGGACACTATAAACTATCTAAAACCAAATAAACTTTAATTTTGATGACTTGAAAGCGTGACAAACTCAATCCCGGTGCCATATTATACTTTAGTGGGCGAGATGGATGACATTTCTCGTACTATAATCAAATAAACCCATTTGGTTTTTTGTTTTTGGCTTTTGGTCTTTTGTTTTTGGTCTTTGGTCTTTTGGTTTTTGGTGTTTTGTCTTTCGTCTTTTGTCTTTCATCTTCTGACATTTATCTTTGATCTCCTCTGATCTCCTCTGATCTCCTTTGTTATTCGCGATTTAACTTGTAACAGGTTTTAATCTCCTTCACAACAATACCATCATTTCCTGATTCGGGGGATTTCTTGGTATTGTTAGCAGCCAAAATGTGGTCTTGGATCGGACTCCTTTTTGGTTAAAGTTGCAACCTTTTTAATGTGGTTTTAAGACCGCCTCCTGAAACCAACTGCTTCTGGATCAATGTACTGTATTAATTTTCTTTTTAGATAATAATTATTGTTATTATTCCAGTAACGAATTCGGTTGTAAGTTCGACTTTGATAGATATTTGTTATTTATTGTGGTGGAGGAGGTTATTGCTATAAGCATTTGATTTTTTTTTTTTTTTTTTTTTTTTTATTTTTTTTTTTTTTTTTTTTTTTTTTTTTTTTTTTTTTTTTTTTTTTTTTTTTTTTTTTTTTTTTTTTTTTTTTTTTTTTTTTTTATTTTTTTTTTTTTTTTTTTTTTTTTTTCTCCTTTATATATTTTTCATATTTTTCATATTTTTCAAGTCTGTTGATCCCTAAATATTTCATTTTGGTCATTGCAATTAAAACTTTATTTGGTGGTGGTTACAGTTTTATACATTATTGGGAATGGTCATGAATATTAAAAATAAATTCAAATCTACAAAGAAACCTGATGATATTTCAAGTTCAAGTTCAAATTCCAGTAATTCTATAATGGGTAATAATAGTAGTAGTGGAAGTCATGGTCATGGTAATAATCATGGTCATGGTCATAGTCAGGGTCATAGTCAGGGTCATAGAAGATCTTCTTCATCTCATTCTAGTTTCTCATTAAAATCTTCCAAATCTAGTACTGGTACTAGTAAAGATAATCATTCTTATCATTCTCGAACATCTTCAAATACTTCTAGTGGTTCCAATGGCTCAATTCCTACTTCTGGACCTTCTAAAATGCCAAAATTATTATCTACTAAATCCAAATCTTCTGTTCAAACTTCAAGTTCTTTGAATCCTAATAAACAGAAACCTCTGCTGTATCAGCTGTCTGGGCTGTCTCAGCTGTATCAACTGTATCAACTGCATTCACAACCATCAGTGAAACCTTCCAAAACCTTAAAATCAACAAAATCACAATCTTTTGCAAAACTTGGTAATGGTTCTGGTTCCAGTTCTGGTTCCAGTTCTGGTTTTGGCTCTAGTCTTAATTCCAATCCCACCCTGTCTCAACAAAAATCAATCAAAAAGTATCCTAGTAGATACAAAGAAGACTTGTTGAAAAGTGAATGTAATTGTTGTGATGGAGGGAAACACAAACAAAAATCATTGGCTTCAGCAAAATCATCACCAAACTTAAAATCAAAGAAATCAAGACCGAACTTGGTATACAATCACAATAATAATGACACTAATTCCATTGATTCTGTTGATAAGTTTGCTAATAATATCTTGGATATTGTCTATACCAAAAGAGAGGTTAATTGGAATATTAGTTGAATCACAACACTCATAACTGGACACTTTCATTCTGCATTCATTTTGACATTTATTTTCATTTATCATTCATTGCATGCTTGCCTTTTTGCTTTCTATTATTATCATTCCTGTTGTATTCATTCTGTCATTCTGGGTTAATGGGGCAATTTTAGATTATACATTCATTATCTATATATGTATAGATAAGTGTACTGCTATATATATATGTGTGTGTGTGTATGTATATATATATATATATATATATATATATATATATATTTACACACTAATGAGACTATTGGTTGTATTTCATTCTACTCCTCTACTCCCTCTACTCCCTCTACTCTATTCTATTTACATGCTCTTAAATGACCTTTTAGTTTCCGATTCATTTCTCCTGAATCAAATTGGTTTAAATACATTTTAGTGTCAAATTTGTTCAATTTATTGATATTAATGGCTTTTATCAATTCCTTAGATACTTTGACATCAGCAAATGCAATTTGATTGGTATTGATTGTTAATAGATTATTGGAACTTATATCCAATTTCATATGCTTTTGAACCATTGTCTTTTGAATGATACCATTGGTGGACTTGATGAATAAAGGTAATTGAAATATCTTTGCCTGAGTTTGTTCCAAAACAAGTTTCTTATCATCACTTTGACTGACTTCAATTATAGGATATCCATCATATCTAATCCAACTGTTAATAAATGCCAACAAGTCAAATTTAAGTTGTTGATCAAATACTTTCCAGATTTCCATAGGTTTAATTGATTTAAATTTATAGGTATCAATGATATGTCTTAAGCCTTCATACATAACATCAGTATTGTCATCACCACCATTTTCACCAATCAAATTGTTGATCATTCTTAACAACAAAATCCCCTTTTCATAAACATCATTATCGAATAAATATGAAGTATTGATGTCATTGTCAATGGTCAATTGGTTCATGAATTTCTGAATGTTAGTCTCTTTACCTCGTTGTAACTGATTAAAGCTTGTAGCCATCAAATCGTCAATAGTATCATCATAATCACCATCGATTCGAGTGACTAAATCATTACCTATAAACGTAGCAAACGATTCATTCAACCACAAATACTTCCAATCATCAAAAGAAACCCAATCACCTAACCATTGATGAACAAGTTCATGAGCAATCAACTGTTTAATATGCTTAATTGATTGCATTGATGATGACAAATAACTCTTTACCACAGTCACCAACCCCCAATTTTCCATTGCTCCTTCTGTCAAAAACGGTAATGCAACAAAGTCTAGCTTGGGTAAAGGAAAAGCCCCCAACTTTTGTTGGGCCAAAGGTAAAAGCTTTGACGTTACATCTAATGACAATTGGAAATCATTGATTTCACCAATGGGAGAATACACTCCGATAGGAATGTCATTGGTCACTACACGAGAACATTCCATGTCCCCAACAACAAAACCAAAGTTAGAAACCAACAATGGTAAAGTAGGTTTAAAGTTGAATTGACTATAATCATCATTCACACGAACTACTGAATCAACATCAGAATTGGATACGGCTTTAAACCGGGACAATGTTTCCAAAGTCAATTTCACCGGGATTTTTATCATCAACTCATCAATAACAGGAAACATTCTTCTGGCAAATATAGGTTGAGTTTGTGTAGCTATAATGATATTATCAGACTTATTACTGACAGAATCCAGATAATTGGTTTGATAAATCCCACATGTTTGTTGTTGGAAAGTCTTTATGGTATTAATGGTTCCAATATACTTAATAACCACAGTTGCCTTGTCAATACTACTACCATTTTGATTATCTAATCGTAACCCAACAGTTTGACTCTTTATATCATTATCAACACTTAATTTCGCAATTTGAGACCCATTATCTATATCAATTGTAGCCGATAATACCACCAATTTGTATGCATGAAGGGTCATTTCAAAGCCCTTATTGTTTCTATCACCAGTAAATAATTCATTGGTCTCAATTTCAAATTTCAATTCTCCATTAAAGTTGGTCTTTCCTGGATTTATATCGAGTTTTAAATCATATTGTTTGGGTAAATATTCATTTCTAACTACTAAAGGAATATCTTTATTTGTGGTCATTATTTACATCAAATTTCTTCAATTCAAAGTGTAATTTTTCACTCCTTCAGTGAACCTTTTCCCGTGACGTTCCGTTGATCCTTTGATGCCCAACAAGTTGAAAAATGTTGAAATTTTTCATCGTATAACGCGCAGGCCAATTTTTTTCTTCCTTTTTTTCGAGATTTTGTACTTTATAAGAGAAGAATTATAGTCACAAATTATATCATTCTATGGAAAAGGTATTGCAAATATAAAAAGGGGTAAAAAAAAAAAGTATTAAAAACTAAACATTGTTAGAGAATAAACACTCTTTAGAAAATAAAAATATTAAAAAGTTCATTGACAAAAAGTAATATGGAAGATAATATCAATTTGGTAATGGAATCAGGAACGATCAAGATTGATTGTTCTGGCGCTTATATAGCCAATGATCATTTATTGAAATTAGCTGACGATAGTCCATCATCAACACCTTCACCTTCACCTGAAAATAGTGATCCGGAATTGGAACAAGATTATGAAGATGATAATGAAATTGATAATGATAATAATGATCATAGTAATAACACATCCATAAGTTCAGATAATAAAGTTCTTAATCAAGAATATGATTTTACCAAGAATATAACATTACCTCAACATAATTCTGAAGTTATACATATATCGGTGGATATAGGAGGAACATTGACCAAATTGGTATATTTCAGTAGAAGTAAACGAATTAATGATAAATTAGGTGGAGGAAAGTTACATTTTAAAGATTTTCAAACGGAGAATTTCCAAAGTGAAGTATTAAAATTTATGATTAAAGTGATTAAACGATCATTTGATAAAAAATCTTTACCTCCAATAACATATATTATGGCTACAGGAGGTGGAGCTCATAAATATTATAAAGTAATGACTAAGAATTTTAAAAAGAAAAACCTACCTATGAAAATAGTGGCTAAAGATGAAATGCAATGTTTAATTAAAGGATTGGATTGGTTTATAACCAAAATCCCCAATGAAATATTTATTTATAATTTGACTGATAATGATACTCAATTCATATCTGATCCTTATACTCATGATAATCAAATATATCCTTATCTTTTGGTTAATATAGGAAGTGGTGTATCTATGATTAAAGTGACAGGACCTGGACCTAAAGGGTTTGAAAGAATTGGTGGGTCATCTTTAGGTGGAGGAACATTATGGGGGTTATTATCATTATTAACTAATGCTAAAGATTATAATGAAATGTTGGAAATGGCATCTCGTGGTGATAATGAAAATATCGATTTATTAGTGGGGGATATTTATGGATCTAATTATAATAAAATTGGTTTAAAATCAAATCATATTGCTTCATCATTTGCCAAAGTGTTTAAAAAATTACGGTTCAATCAAAACTTTAAAAATTTATCTTCTTCAGATAAATTAAGTCAATTTAGACCTGAAGATATTGCTCGTTCTTTATTATATTCCATTTCTAATAACATTGGTCAAATCAGTTATCTTCAAGCTTTACGGTTTAACCTTAAAAGAATTTATTTTGGTGGTAGTTATATTTCTGGTCATAAACAAACCATACATACTTTAAGTTATGCCGTTAACTTCTGGTCTCAAGGTGATATGAAGTCTTATTTTTTAAGACATGAAGGGTATCTTGGAAGTGTGGGTGCATTTATGATGGGACCCAATGGTGCCAATTAGGTAGTGTCATGTGACTGACAATCTGCTCAACTACTACAACTCAACTAACATTGGCTGCAATTTCATATATCATTTCCCTTTTTTTAACCTATTTAACCTATTTATTTCCTGTATAGTATATTTATTCAATCTATATTTCATCGTATTTATTATTTCACCACTTTCAATATTTCACCACTTTCAATATTTCACCTTTCCTCTCTCATCGCTATCTGCTGCTGCGTGCTGCTGCGATGAAAAATGTAACATTAACTTTTCTGGTTACATTGTGTAATTACCAAACCATATCTCTTCGCTTAAAAAAAAAACAAAAATGAGGAAAAAATACAACGTTAAATAACATTAATTCGGAAATTGAAACGTTGTTCCCGTTTCTTAATTACTATCATTTAATTCGTCTCCTATTGTTGGAAATTACTGCAGGTTAAGATTTTTTAAATTTATTTCTTTTTTCTTTTTCTTTTTTTTTTTTTTTCCTTTTCCTTTTTCTTTTCCTTTTCCTTTTTCTTTTGATATGAATGAAGTTGGTTCAATAGTACAACAACCAATACCTACAAAGAACCTTCCTAAATCCCCTTTTAGTCCATTGAATTATAATATCCAATTGTCACCTTCAGTCAATCACAAAACCAATTATTTATCAGAACGTCCTCATCGACAATCTGATAATAGTCCTATAGTTCATACATTACATTCAGAGTGGATAGATTCTCCTTCAGTATCACCTAATAAAATGCCATCAGCTGTGAGTACTTCAGGTACTACTACTGCCACCATGATAGAAGATCGTTACGAACCCAAATATGAAACTCCCAGTAAGATTAAAGCCACGGGTCAGTTAATCACTCCAGTTACTGATGATAGTAAAGGAGGTAGTATAAGAATTGATGAAAAATTGTTGAGTAGAAACTCTTCAGTTCTGCCTCAAGAAATTAGAAAACCTGTTGTGGAAAGTGATATCAAAACTATAGATATAATATGGTCTATGCTTAATACTATCACTGGTAAGGATAAAATGGCCAAAGTAGGACAATATGTCTTACGATTATGCATTTTCCATTGTCATCAAACTAGAGATTATTTAAGTGATGATACCCTTAATATTAACATTGTCAATGCCAGATATAATGATACAACTAAGCAATTGAATCTTCTTAAGAACTTTATCAAGCATCCTTTAGATTTTTTCAGAATCGTGATAATCTTATTTTGTTCATTGTTTACTCAAAAATTCACTGGTGTGGTATCAGGATTGTCTATGTATAGACAATTTTTAAGATTTGGTAAAACCCCATTCAGATTAAGAGATTTTTATCATAAATTTAGTGATGCCATTAGTAATAATAACCTTGATCAAGCTGTATTTAATCGGAAAACCTTAGGGGAATTAATCGGATTATATTATGGGGTTAATGATGAAAGTTTATTATTATTTAAATTGAAATTTTTAACTTCAAAACCATTGTATGATTTTGTATCTAAACATGAATCTTTAGCTTGGTATTATGATTCCATCTTGGGATTAATTACCACTTATGAAAACATCAATAAATTTAATCAACAAGAAATTGATATGAAAATTCAAATCCAAGTGAAAAATCGGGCTAAAATCTTAACCAGACAAATCTTGGGTAATAAATCTTCTTCTTCTACTACTACTCCAACTAATACTTTGGCTACTTATTTAAAAGAAAATTCAAATAATTCCGATGCTAAAGATTTAAAAGATATTCAATTCAAAAAATATAATGCATACTTAGATCTTTACAAATGGTTATCGGACTTTATCTTTGACAGTTATACCGTATTCCATATGCCATTACCTTTTAAAACCTTCCAAATCTGGTTTGGTTTAAGTGCTTCATCTTTAAGTACTTATAAGATCTTCCGGGAAACCAGAAGAAAATTAATGGAACAAAAAGAAAAACAACAACAACAACAACAATAATAACAACAATTGTTACTGTAAATTAGTCTATATACATAATTCCTAAAACCCTTTTTTATACAATATCATGCAATGTAATATCATTTGATACTTGACGAGCTTGTTTCCAGAACTTGGATAAATGTCTTGAACCCGAATCACAAGCTATAACAACGATGGATTTACCCGGACCAACAGCTAAAGCGGTTTCAACAGCAGCTACACAATTGATAGCCGCTGAAGATCCCCAGAATAAACCATCATTAACACATAAATATTTAGCCATTTTAATGGCTTTTTCATCACTAACTTTGATTCCATAATCAATATATGGCTCTGCTTGTTGGAAATTCCAAGTTAATCGGTTTAAACCAATACCCTCTATGATTGTATCGATTTGATGACGTCTTCTAGTACCTTCTTTTTCTACTGAATCATACATTACACCGTAATTGATTCTATTAGCTAAACCACTACCTTGAGGATCACCTAAAATCACCTTAATTTTGGGATCCATTTCCTTCAAATATCTTCCCACACCGGCGATAGTACCGCCAGTACCAGCACCAGTAATAAAGTAATCGATTTTGTTCATTTGTTGCCAAATCTCAGGTCCTGTAGTGTCATAATGGATTCTCCAATTGAAATCATTTTCAAATTGATCAGCAAATATAGCATTTCTTGGATCCTTATCATTATCATTAATAGCCTGAGCTCGTGATTTGGCTGCATTCACGTATTGTTCTGGATCCACAATAGACGCCGGCCTCACAGGTTCTATATAAGCGCCTAAACTCTCTAATAACTTCATCTTCTCATCAGCAGTATCATCAGGTAAACAAATATGAGTTTCATATCCTAAAGCATTAGACAACAAAGCAAATGAAATCCCTGTTGATCCTGATGTTCCTTCAAATATGATGTCTCCATGATTAGGTTTAAGCTTACCTAAAGCTTCATTCTTCCTTATAATAGACAACGCTACTCTGTCCTTAGCACTACCGCCAGGGTTTTCAAGCTCTAACTTGGCATATATTTTACATCCCGTTAATTTGGACAATGATTTTATCTCAATAATCGGAGTATTTCCTACCAAACTCTCAATACCTCTGGTTTGAGGTGGTAATTTCGTCAATGATTTGCTGGTATTACTTGTGTTATTTATGATATTGTAAACTTTTTTAACCACAAAAACACTCACGGCTAAAGAAACCACAACCCTGAATCCATTTCTTATGTTTTCTGTCATTACTTTTCACTCAAATGTCTATAAAGAAAAGAAACTCCAATAACAAAGAAGAACCATAACTCTCACAATAAATCAAAATGTAATTTTAGTGCGACCATTGTATGGAAGAAATTCGTTGCATGAAGAATTGAAGAAGTCGAGAGAGGAGAGAAACAAAAGAAGATCAAAAGAACATTAAAGAATCAAAAGAATATCAAAGAACATTAAAGAATATTATAGAATATCAAAGGATATCAAAAAATATCAAAGGATATTAAAGGATATTAAAAAATCATTAAAAAATCATTAAAGAATCACTTACTCAAAATCACAAATCATTCGTTAATCTTTAACCATTTATTCACATTGTTCCAAGCCCCAAAAACCTCCCATCACCCTCAATCATGAGTGACAAAAGTCGATGGAAGTTCAAGAAACCAAGAGGTTCTCGTGCTTGTCAAGTATGCCGAATGAGGAAGGTTAGATGTGATGCTGAAATTCATGTTCCTTGTACAAATTGTATTACGTTTGATTGTGAATGTACATTTCCTCAGTTAAAGAAGAATAGAGTGGCTCCATCTAAATCTGCCAATGAAGATTTAACTAATGAAATGAATCGGAAACATGAAAGAGAATCATTTCTTGAGTCACAATATCATTATCTGGATGCTAATTTTGGTAGTGGTCAAGGGTTTAGTCCTGGTCAATCATTTAGTCCTGGTCAATCATTTGGTCCTGGTCAATCATTTAATGCTGGTCAAGGATTTAGTCCCAGCCAAGGATTTGGCCCTGGTCATGGTCATATCTCAGCACAATCTCCTTATCATGATGAAGATTTACTTCCTTTCCAACCAGAAGTAAATTTATCCAAAGTTAATGTTTCTCCAATCTTAAATACTTCTGACTTATCGTCTCCGATAAATGGAATGAAAATATGTCTCCGTAGAAGCTTAAGTCCTCATATATACTTTGGACCTCAAGCCGGGTATTCGTTTTTTAATGATGTGACTACTAAGAACCCATTTCCTTATGATGAAGAAAGTGCAACTATTAATGAAGTAGATTTACCAGAAATAAGAACTGAACTACAAGTATTAATCATTAAAGGAGCTTTCTATTTACCTGATAACCCCATTCGAGATATCTTAATCGATTCTTATTTCAGCTATACTTATCCACAAATCCCCATAATTGATAAAGATACATTTATACGTCATCTTAATAGTGATGATATTAACTTACGACCTCCTTTGGTGTTAATTAATGCTATTTTATTGATAGGTTCAATCACTTGTAATCATAATGCCATTTTAGATAAAAATGGTACCACTATAACTGCAGCCAAGATGTTATTTAATAGAATTAAATCTTTAATGGATTCCAATGTTGCCTTTGAATATGCTGGAGCACAAAATAATTGTGATTCTTTTGATCCTGGTCATTTGGTGTTTAATTATGCTAGTGTAACTGCTCAAGTTTATGCATTAATTCTGCTTTATTGGCATGGTAAAGAAGAAGTTATTCGAGGTCCTTATATGTATTTAAGGAATGCTATTACTATAAGTTTTTCTCATGGTTATCATGTTGATATGAGAGAAAGTCGATTCATTAACACCATCAAACAAAAATATGATCCTCATGGTACTAATAAACAAATCCAATTTATAGTAGAAAAACAATGTTTCTATTGGAGGAAACTTTTTTGGTACATGTATATTAAAGATAAAATAGGATCTATGGTATGGGGAAGACCACCATCAATATATTTAAATGAATGTAATGTTCCATTATTAACATTACAAGATTTCCAATTATATGAAGGAGAAAATTGGAGTATTAATAATGTTAATGATAAATTAACTGCCAATTTTATAATTTATTCGGTTAAATTGGCTGAAATCATGAGTATTATTCTTAATGAACAATATACTGTTGATAATACTCATAACCGACCTAATCAACCTCGAATGCAAAAGAAAATCTTACGAAAATATATTTTATCAATTAAACAATGTAATTTTTTAATGGGGATATTCTTTAAATCATTACCTGAAGAATTAAAATTTTCAATTAAAAGTATTAATGATGATCCTAATAAAATTTCCAAGGCAAATATTTATTCTGAAATATTATCAGGATGGTATTATATTATGTTATTTCATATTAATCGAGTTAAAATAGCTGATCAATCTGATCATAAATATTGGGGGATATCATTTCAAAGTGCTTATTTAGTTTCCCTTATTGGACAAGATGTTGCTAATAAAAAATCCACCAATCCTTCAATATATTTTCCTAATCAAATTGTATATTATATGGCATTATCATTAATAATTTTAGTATTTCATACTGATTCTAAGAATCAACTTGTGGCTCATACAGCTAGACGACAAATTAATTCATGTGTTAATTGTTTTGTAGCATTACAAACAGATTCAAAAGCAGTAACAATGCCACTTTTAAAGTTTTTAAAAGATAATATGGATCCAGAACCAAGACCTGAAGTTATTAATACTGCCAAAAAAATCATTCATTCAGAGAGTGTCATGTATAAGAAGCTTCAAACTTTAAGTAAGGATTCTAGTTATTCCTATGATATTAATTTTTTATTGAACAAAGATGAAGGTGGTGGTGGTGATAATGTCAATGGTAATGATAATGATAATGATAATAATAATGTCAATGTCAATGTCAATAATAATGTCAATGTCAATAATAATGACAATAATAATGACAAGGT
Source organism: Yamadazyma triangularis (assembly GCA_030573955.1). Classification (NCBI taxonomy): domain Eukaryota; kingdom Fungi; phylum Ascomycota; class Pichiomycetes; order Serinales; family Debaryomycetaceae; genus Yamadazyma; species Yamadazyma triangularis. The sequence goes on from JAJMEC010000006.1 coordinate 190,712, forward strand.
CAATAATAATGACAATGAAAAACCCCCCAATAGTTCCAATGATGATAGAATTCCAGACAATGATGACACCATCAATGACCCCAACATTGACAGTGATTCCACTATTAAACCCAGCAAAATCAACACCAAAAAAAAATTAGAATCAGATAAAAATTCCAATAACTACTTTCTGATTACCAAAAGTGAATATTACGACATTTCCCTCCCCCTAAGCGGAATCATCACCTTTGATATCCCCAATTTTGAAAGTGATTTCTTCACCACTTTTTCTCCAGAACACTTATTTCCAAAGTCTCATAACGAAAAAGAAATCCTTCCCCAATTAAAACGGCCTTCATTTACTTCAGTTAAAGAACCTTTTATTTCTAAACCTCCTTCATCTCCAATACCAATGACTGTCCCATTAAGAAAGAGTTCTGATCTTGTTCCTACAACGACTCATTTAAAGTCAATGCCTTATCAACCGGTGTATCCGGGGTTTGTTCCTGGTGCTGGTGTTGGTGCCGGTTCTGGTGTTGGTGCCGGTGTTGGTGCCGGTTCTGGTGTTGGTAATGCCGTGAATCCACACCCACCACCGTTTAATGGCCCCGCGTTTAATTCTGTACCGCCACCTCCACCGCCGCCACCGTACCAAGTTCCTGGTTCTGGTCCTGGTCCTGGTTCTGGTCCAATCCCAGTCCCAGTCCCCGCACCAGTCCCCGCACCAGTCTCCGTCCCAGTCCCTGGCCCTGACTCCCACGACATTTTTCCTCCCCAGTCCACTACTTCTCCTCCTACCGCGACATCCCGTCCTGACAATCCTTCCCACAACCCGTTCCTGGACCTATTTCCTTCTCCTTCAGAACACCCCTTCGACGAACAATATTTCCTTCATGTAGATGATGGAGTGCACTGGGACGTTTTCGACGATTCTTAATTCAACATGAGAAAGAAAGAAAAAAAAAGAACACAAACCTTGTTTTTCTCCCTTTGTGTTTTTCTCTCTTTGTGTTTTCTCTCTTTGTGTTTTCTCTCTTTGTGTTTCCTCCCTTTGTGGTTTTCTCCCTTTGTGTTTTCTCCCCTGTATCATAGATAGTGTAATTACCCTTTTTTCTGGGGCAACAAGGTTTATTATATACTTAAAATACGCACTCTATATAATATTTTTCATACATATTCTTTGATTTGTTATATCGTTATTCACTACTTAAACCATTCCATCAAATGAGTAATAAGTCAAATAAAGATAAGGATCAGACACAGGAGAAACCAAAGGCGTTTACAATCAAATATAAACGTCCACGGGGATCTCGTGCGTGTGTGGTGTGTCGTTCTAGAAAAGTCCGATGTGATGCTGAAATCCATATTCCGTGTACGAATTGTATTACTTTTGGGTGTGATTGTGAACTTCCTGCCAGTAACAAAAGAGGTAATGGATCTGTGGAGGCCAAAAATAAACGAATGAAGGGGAAAGTGGAGTCTGAGGGGAAAGTGAAGTCGGAACCGGTTTCGTCTTTAACGCCGGAGGATCATGATAATGGTAATAGTAATAGTAATAACAATAACAATAACAATAGCAACAGCAACAGCAACAGCAATAATGTCAAGAGTCAAAGTCCTGGTGAAGGATTAAAAAAAGATACTTCTCCTATGGCTGGAGGAGTTCCTTCTGGTATCAAATATGGCTCTAATACTAGTGAACCCGTGCTAAATATCTCCCAAATCAGCATTCCTCCTTCATTATCGTCACAATATAAATATCGTCCTTCACTTCATAAGAATGTTATGAATAATAGAAACAAACATTCATTGACGTTTTTAGGGGCTTCCTCTGCTGTGGGGCTTGTGGCTCAGAATATTGGGGAAAATCATGTTCAATTAAATGAAGATGTATTTGAAGGAGGAGAGAATTCTTTGGATTCTATTGAATTGGAGATTTTAAAGTTAAGAGGTGCTTTTCTATTACCAGCAAATGATTTGGCTTTGGATTTAATCAACACTTATTTTGAACACATTCATCCATTAATGCCGGTATTAAATAGGACTGAGTTTATGAATAAGTTTACTGATCCTAATGATAATCCTCCTTTAATGTTGTTACAATCAGTGTTATTATGTGGTTGTAGAATATCAAGAAATCCATTATTATTGGATTCTAGAGGTTCTAATAATTTGGCTTGTTTGACGTTTTTTAGACGGGCTAAAGCTTTATACGAAACTAATTATGAAAGTGATCCTGTAGCTATTGTACAAACATTAATATTAATTGGAACTTATTGGGATGGTCCTGAAGATGTGACTAAAAATTCATTCTATTGGACTCGTGTTGGAGTAAGTTTGGCTCAAGGATTTGGTTTCCATAGAGATATTTCCAAAACTCCTTTAAGTAGTAGTGAAAAGAAGACCTGGAAAAGAATTTGGTGGTGTTTATTTGAAAAAGATCGTAATGTTGCTGTTGCCTTTGGTCGACCACCAATAATTGATTTAAATGATTGTGATGTTCCTATGTTAACACTTGATGATTTTGATGAAAATGATCCTGAATTGGGAGTTAAAGCTCTTTATCCTGTTAATGAAAAACAGGCATTGTATTTTATTCATTTGGTTAAATTATCAGAAATCACCGGGATCATTATTAGACATCAATATACTGTTAAAGCCGAATCCATGAAACGGAAAAATAAATTCTCCATTATTCAACATTGTGATATGTTAATGGGGATTTGGTTTACTAATGTTCCAGAACAATTACAATTTTCTTTAACCGATGAATCAAAACAAGACTTTTTCTGTTGTTTATTAAATGCTCAATATTATAATCGATTATACTTGATTCATAGATCTAATTTGATTAGAATGGCTAGATCTAATTCTACTGATCCTAACAATTATAAATATCCTTCTTGGGGGATTTCTTTCCAAGCAGCAAGAATGATTTCTATTATCTCCAAAATATTACTTGATAAAAATCAAATCATTTATTGTCCTCTGGTATTCATTTACATTGTGGCTAGTGCTCTTTTGATGTTAATTTATCATATAGATTCTACTAATAATCTTATTGCTTCTACAGCATCAGATTCTTTGATTATTTTACGAGCAGTCCTAAAAGAATTAGCTAAATATTATCCTATTGCTGGTGTTCTTGTTAGATTGTTTGATAAATACACTGATGATAAAATAAAACGAGCTAAGGTCATTGAACGTGGTAGTAGAATCGCCATGAATCAAGAAATGAATAGTGCTAAACGAGCTATGGATACTCAAAATAACCTTCAAGCTTATTATGGAAGTCATAATCGTCAACAATCTCCTTTACAATATGAAGCTGGAGTTCCACAAACTGATGGTGAACCTTCTCTAAAAGAAACCATCTCTCCAACTCATCTGATGGCTTCAGGAATATCACCAAAAAATGAATCTCATGATCCAATGACAAATACTACTGATCCAACAAAGTCTGATTTTGAAACTATGGTTAGAGAATTAAAAGCTCCCATTGATACTGAAGTAGCTCATGATAATGAAAGTGCCAATGTTAACACAATAAACTCTGGTGATACTAATACAATTAAACAAGGACCTTCTCCTAATTCATCAACGTCAACATTCCCAGATATTTCTTTGGTCACAGAAAGTATGCCTACACATAATTTCTTTGAAAACTTTGATCCAAGTCAATTATTTCCTGATACTAGAGAAAGTCATCCTCCAACAAGAGCACAATCTCCTCTTAGACCACAATCACCAGCTATTTCAAGTATACTTAACCATGATTATGATCCTAGTACTCCAAGTAACATTGCACAAACACCAGGGGCTTTGAATACCAATTTCATTGACAATTCATTTATCAACATGAACTTACAATCAGGAGTTGATAACATGATATTTGAGGATCTTGGATCTTTCTTGGATAATGTGAAGCAGCAATGATCTTGACCTATGGTCAGATCCTATGGCCGGATCCTATAACCAAAACCTATAACCAAAACTTATAACTATAACCAAAAACTTAAAACTATAACCAAAAACTTAAAACTATAACCAAAAACTTATAAACAAAAACTTATAACCAAAACTTATAACCAAAACCTATAAATATCACCTTGTATATTGTCTATATGTATATTTTTTTATCTCCAGATTGATTTCTTCTTGGACTTTGCTTTTGCCTTGTTTAAATTGATCAATATTTCATCTCTTTCCAACTTTTGACTGTAAGCAATCAAGTTTTGAACTACGGATTCAAAGATTTCAAAGTTTTCCTTACATTGATGGAAATGATGACTCCAAACACTTGCCAATTCAACAAGTTTCAAATAATTCATTTGGAATTGAGTTAACTTTTCAATTAACTTATCTTGATCACAAAGTTCCAAGTAGGATTGAGAAGAATTATTCAAATTATCATTCTCTATAGTGGATAGAATATCATTAGTAGAGTGGAGTAAATGGTTCATATCATCATCATTAAGGGATAAACTTTGGAATTCAGGGATTTCGAATCCTGTCCAGTTTATATCACCTTCATTTATAGATCTTCTTCTATTGTGGCCAAGTCGAGGATGATTGTTACTAGAAGTATTAGTAGCATCCATTGACGATGCTGGATGTTTTTCATCGGCTATTTCATCCAAATTTATAGGAATTCCTAACTTTATCAACAAATTGAACCTTATTTTCAGTTTAACCCAATTTCTAGGCTTTAAATGGGGGAGTCGAGACAATTGGTTAAATATCTCTTGTGATCGTTCATTTAAAAGCTGATTATTGCCGTTGTCTTGACGTTCTTTTGTGTCTTTCATTGGAAACAATTGATCCACCAATCCTGAAACTTTCTCCTCGAGATTATTACTATTCATAAACTGTCCCATGGACACGTCAGGTCCAACTTGGGTGTCATTTTCAAAGGTACCAAACTCACTATCAGAATCATTCTCAACACCATTAAAGTTATCCTCAGCACCATTAAAGTCATCAAATTCTTCATCTTCGTCTAATTGTGTTGTTGTTGGTGATGTTTCTTCTTTTGTCTCCACTTCCTCCACTTTCTCCATCTTCTCTTCTCTTTGATCTCTGTTATCACTCATAGTCGTAGCAATAAAGTATACGCGCGGAGATGTTGAGTATTATAGTGTTATAATATTATAGTGTTATAGTGTTAATTACTCCTTCCTTATTCCTCATGACAATTGTTGTGTTCTCTATAGGGAACCCTGGACCCATGGTTAGGCACTCTAGTGGGCACTTAGGACTTAAGTATATTATGTCACACTTAAGTGCTAAACAGCTCACTAAGAGTGGTAATTTCTCACTAAGTCATTATGATAATGATGTGATATTTGCAAAATCTAATGGTTATATGAATGAATCAGGGAAAGTGTTTAAACTGTTTATAGAAAAGAATAAAATACGGCTTCATCAAGCATGTGTTGTAATTGTTTATGATGAATTTGATATCAATTTGGGGAAAGTGAAGTTGACTCCTTTAGCTAATAAAGCATCTCATAATGGTATAAAGTCGATTATATCTTGTATTGGTAGAGATAATGTTCAACAAGTGTATAAATTAGGGATTGGAATTGGACCCAAACCGGTTAATGCTTCTAAGGATCAAATGGGGTCTTGGGTGTTGTCAAAGTTTAGACAAGAAGAGGAACAAGTTATGATAAATAGTAGTATTCCTAGAGTAATTGATTATATAGAGTTTGTTATAGAGGTTGATGGAGAGATTAGTGATTATAATGAGGTGAATAAGCATTTAGGGTGAGTATTAAAGGTATTTGATGAAGTATTGAAGTATTGAAGTATTGAAGTATTGAAGTGTTTGATGAAGTATTTACTGATAGTATTTACTCGATAAGTATTTACTGATAGTATTTACTTATTAAAGTCTTCACTTATTAAAGTCTTTATTAAAGTGTTTTATTAAAGTCTTCACTTCTTGTTTACTTATTAAACTTAATGTTCATCATTCATGTTGTTCATCTCCAACCATCTGTCATTGTCTCATTAATGAATCGTAAATCGTCTCGTCTTATCTTGATCATCTCCTGAAAACGTTCCTGAACTATAAATCTCAGGACTATTAAACCTGGAATCATTATTTAATTCTGGACTTTGAAATTCTGGTGTTGCCGTTCTACTTTCACTGCTATATTTAAACTTATCATCATCTTCACTATTGAATTGTTCATAAGTATCTTCATTCCATGATTCACTGGAATCACTTACATTATCTTCATCATCTTCATATGAAACTGTATGGAAATCAACTCCACTTTGCAGTCCAATATCTGAATCAATAGCTGAATCAACTTTATTGGCTAATTTAGTTAATTTTCTTCCTCTTTCTATTGCCCTTTCTATAGTTAACCGATGTTTAATAAATAATAATCGAGGAAACATTGATCTTTGTCCTGTCATTAACATTTCTTCTAATCTTTCTTCACTAGGATCACTCAATATATACCAAAAGTCTTTTAATCTATTACGAGGCCATATTGTTATAGACCCCGAGAATCTTTGTAACCAAATATTCAGCCAATCCTGTTGGAATAAATGAGGTAAAAGATCCAATGATTTGATCATTCTTAACCATTTGGTGATTTCTAATTTGAGTAATTGTTCTATTGCTGATAATATAAATCCTCCCCTAAATGATTCATATTGTTGTTTATTAGTATATCTTCTTGGAATAGCTACTGGTCTTCCTACTGTTCCTTTAGGAGCATAGAAAAACAACAGAATATGAGGATTTACTTGGGAAACAATGGAAAAATTAACATTATAGTAAGTATTTAATGCTTCCACAGGAATATCCGTTCTTAAAGATCCATCTTTCCATTTATTTCCTAAAGAAAATGGTGTAACTTCATCGTTTTTGTTTTTCATCATTAATACCACAGGATTTAATATTCCCGGTACTGCTGCTGAAGCTAATAATGATGACCATATTATACAATTAGGAGAAGTAATATTATTACAAAGAATCACAGGAGAATGAGGATCAGAAGGAACTGTAGAAATGTTTAATTTTCTTCCGGTTCTTTTAAAAGCTTCTTGGAAAGTTAATGACCCTCTGGTGAAAAAACATGACTTTTCGGCCCATAAAACAGAATCAAATCTGGCCCCAGTTTTCCAAAACCTTGGCACCCAAACGTACCAGGGATCTTCACAAGCAGTGATTTTCCGGGCTAATTGTGGTACTAATAATTTCTTCAATTCTTCATCAGTTCTAGTACATGCTAAAGCGGCAACTAACCCACCACATGAAGTACCAGAGATGATGGAAGGAAGTAATCCGTTGTCCAATAATGCTTTTATAACCCCAAAATGAGTATAGGCAAAACAAGCACCACCACTAAGACATAAAGCAGTTTTCCCATAATTCTTCAGCACAATCCTGAAAAACCGTCTTTTATCAGCAAAAGGAATGGATTCCGAATCAATGACCTTATTGATACAAACAGTAGTGATATCAATATACTTCTCCACCTGGTTCTTAGTGCCGTAATACCTATGAGAATATAATTGTCTGTTTTCTATACCGGCAAAATTCTTCTTAATACAACCTTGTAAGAAGTTCATTAATTCATAATCTGATCCCAGGTGTAAAAGCGATTCCAAACGAGCAATTGTCAATCTAATAGTTCGATAATCATAGTAAGAAAAGCGAGGATTCAAAGACCATTTATCCAAGTTTAAATAATGATCCAAGGCAAGAGCATTCTCTATCCATTCAGGATAAGTAGTGGATGTTCTTAGTTTATCCCTTAAACGCTTTCTTTGACCAACCCAAGTCAAATAGTACTCCAGAAGAGCCACAAATGCTCTTATAGTAACATAGATAGAACATAAAAACACCATCCACATCACTATAAACACCAAAATAGGCCATCTTAACAAGGTATAGGAAGCACTTTTCCGGAATTCATTGGTAACCGTCTCCAACTTGGACTTGGCAGCTTTTCTTTTCTTAGATCTAGACTTTCGTTTATCATCAGACAGTTTAAAGGGATTCTTCATAGGAGTATGTACAGGATACCAATCACTCTTAGAAGTAATAAGCTCAGCTCGTTTCATAGGCGTTAAAGCAACGGTATTTATATCACTTTTGCTGCCCAACTCTTCATTCTCTGCCCCTTTCAAGTCACTCCCTTTCAAGTCACTAGATTCCAAATCAAAAGGTTTGGTATCATCATAATCACCACCTTCTTCCCAAACAAGAGCTTTGGCAAACGCATTGATATGTTCCCGTTCCACAAAGTCGACATTTTCTTCAAAAAGATCGTTGGACATATTGCACGCCGCTGTGTGTTTTGTTGTTACTATTTTCACTATTGCAACAGCTTTTTATTACAATTTCCAATGATTATTTCAAATCAATTGCAAAGCAATTGTTATCTCAATGTTTCACTTATATATACGATTTCGCGATTGTTGGGAAACATATGATCCCATAAGCGCCATGGTTCAATTCCCCAACACTCAAGTGCTCATTTTGGACATTGAAGGAACCATTTGTTCCATTCTGTTTGTTAAGGATGTGTTGTATCCGTACTTTAAGGAGAAGTATCCGCAAATAGTGGAGCGACTTCTGTATCCATTGGTGCCTACACAGGACATCACCAATGAAGCCGGCATCATTAACAATATGTTATGTGATATGCCTAAACACAATAGTTATGATGAGCTTGTAGACTATATAAATGACTTGGTAGTACGCGACATCAAAGATCCGGTGTTAAAGTCGTTCCAGGGGTTTGTGTGGAAGTTAGGCTATGAGAACGGAGAGTTATTGGCACCATTATATAACGATGCTATTGAGTTCATTAAAGTTACTTCTCAAACCAAAAAAGTGTATATATACTCATCAGGGAGTGTCAAGGCACAAAAGCTATTGTTTTCTTATGTAAAAGATCCACAAACATCCAAAGCCATTGATATGAATGGATACCTCAGCGGGTATTTTGATATTACCACGTCAGGGGTTAAGCAGAGTCCTGAGTCATATAGGAACATATTGGAAGCAATAGGGAGTGATAAAGGAGAAGAAGTAGTTTTTCTTAGTGATAATGTGGAGGAGATTCGGGCGGCAAAGGAAGCTGGATTAAAAGGGGTTATTGTACAACGACCAGGGAATCCTGAGGTTGAACAGGAGGATATTGATGAGTTTGGAGTTGTGAGTGATTTTAGGGGGGTGGAGATGTTATAGTAGTAATACTGTAGTAGTGATACTGTAGTAGTGATACTGTGATACTGTAGTAGTGATACTGTAGTAGTATTACTACTGTAGTAGTGATACTGCAGTAGTGATACTACAGTAGTAGTGATATTGTAGTAGTAATACTACAGTAGTAGTGATATTGTAGTAGTAATACTACAGTAGTACAATTACACTCAAGTACAATACAATTACATACAATTACTGAAGTAATACAATTACATACAATCACCTTATACTAGTGCAACTTCTCTACAATTACATACATTTACACAATCAAATTCTCAATATCTCCACAATCTCTGTACTACATCTATCGTATATTCTCTCCTACTACTCCTCCTCCTTACTACTCCTCCTCCTTACTACTCCTCCTCCTTACTACTCCTCCTTACTACTCCTCCTCCTTACATATCTCTAAATAATATATCAGCGGCTACCTCCTCATTCTTATCACAAGCCATATACACCTGAATAACTAAATTCCTATCAAACCCTAACTCACATAACCGGTTAATAGCACTCTCATCCTGTTCAGTTACCGCGATTCTTACTGTTCCTGAATCATCTCCTTGACCCCCTTCTACTGCCGCACCAGCTCCATCTCCTCCTTCACTATCATCAAATTCAAACCCTAAATCATCACCTCCTCCACCTAAAAATGTCCTGATAAATCCTTCAGGATCTTGTTGGATCAATTGAGCAACTTGAGGATTGGATGCCGCTAATTGTTCAAGTAATGGTTGAATCAATTCCGGATTCGTTTGTAATGCTGTCCGTAAAAGATTCAATTGAGCATCGTCTCCAATGTCTCCTTGAGGTGGTCTTTCACCTCCTTGATCTCTATCACCGCCAGCTGCTGCTGCCGCGGCGTCAAAAAGATTTTCTCCTTGCTCGTCGTCGTCGTGTCTGGAATCATCTGTTCTGTTTGTGGACTCAGCTACGGCGCCGCCGCCACCGGCTTCTGTGTCTGCTTCTGTGTCTGCTTCTCCTTCCACTGCTGCCTCTGGAGCTGCCTGTGTTTGTGGTTGTAAATTCTCAGGAATCCCGGTCAACAAATACTCTACTGCACGATGAGGATTGTTAAACGCTGCCCTCAACGCAACTTCTACTTGTGGCCTTTCATATCCCATTTCCATAATGTTTTGAATAGTAGTTTCTCTTTCACTTCCTTGAGTAAATGTAGACCCTGCTTCTGGTTCTGCCACTTGACTGGTTGATGGTTGTTCTGAAGAGGAAGTCTCTGGTTTCGATTCCTTCTCCTCGGCCTCAGCCTTTGTTTCCTGTTTAGGCTCTGGCGTCACCTTCTTGGTCTTGGAAATCATATAAATAATTGAGTCTCCCTCCTTAACCTTATAGTCTCCCAACACCTTGTCATCTTGTAGCACCTTCCCAGAATAGACAAACTTCAATTGTCCGGCTTCACAGTCTTTTTGTGATGCAATCTTTTCCTTGGCTTGTACAACGCTTTCGTCTGAACCAACGTCAATTTCGACTTTTTGTTTCTTGAAATCCTTGAAGATCACCTTCATCGTAGCAATTTATAGTGGCAATATTACTGACAATTTTCAAGGAGTGCGAATAATAGTGATGGGAATACTGAAGGGAACATCAAGATAGAGTGCGACAACTCCGATAGTACTACAACTCTCTGACTAATGCCTAGAAGAAGTAACCAGAATAGTGGTGTTAGAGGCCCTAATTCGGCGTTAACTGAGTTTTTACGTGTAGAAGGTATTACTGATGCATTTAGGGAACGAAGGGCTCGGGAGGAGGTTGAAGAGATAAGTGGTTCTAGTGATGATAATGGTGTAAATGGTACTAGATCAGGAACGCGTAGTGAGGAAGGTGGAGGTGAAGGTGAAAGTGGAGGTGAAGGTGGTAATGAAGTAGGTGAAACTACAACCCGAGTTGGTGTTGATGACGATGTTAGACAAATCCGACTTGCTGCTAGACGGAAAAGAAGAGCTGCTGGTGGTGGTGATGGTGGTGATGGTGGTGGTTCTGATAGTGGTGATAGTGGTGATAGTGGTGACGATAATGATTATGACCCTGAAAATGATAACGATGACTTTGACTTGGGCCATCAATATAGACGTTCTGGGGACCGGGATAAATGTGTAGGCTGTGGAAAATCGTTTGTTTTGACAGTATATTCTCGATTTGATGATGATAAAAGAGGTTATCTCTGTGAACCATGTAATCTAGAGTTGAAGAAACAAGAAAGAAACGCTAGAAATAATCAGATTAACGCAAGAAGAAAACGTAAAAGAGTGGCTCAGGCTCTTTTGGATAAAACTAGTGTCAGAATCCCTAGTCTACAAGATATATCTATTAAGACCATTACTCAAAATATCCAACAAGTTGAAGCTTTAGGAGATATTGGACAAATGAATGTTAATAAGATATCCAAGATTTTATCGAAAAATCGATCTTTGAATAATTCTACCATGACGTTATTTTTAAATCCCAATTTATCTTCAATTGAATTTTGGGATTGTTCTCGAGTTGATTCTGATTCTTTTAATAAAATCGCCTCTTTTTGTCCTCATTTGAATTCGTTAACTTTATTTATGTGTGGACAACTTCATAATGATAATTTATTATATTTCAATGATAAATTGACCAATTTACAACACTTACGGTTAAATGGCCCATTTTTAATCAATGATGCTGTTTGGCAAGAGTTTTTTGAAACTGGTGGTAAAAACCTTGAAACTTTTGAAGTCAGAAATACTCACAGATTTACCAATGATTCTTTAATAACCCTTTTAGAATGTTGTGGTTCAAAATTAACTGATTTAAGACTTTCTCGTTTAGACGGTATTGATTCTCGTGACGTTTATGATTTGATTCCTCATTATTTAACCCCTTCTACTTTGAAGCATCTTGAATTATCTTATCCTTATAAAGAAGACTTAATTACCGATGAATTATTGATAAACATTTTGGCCATCACCGGTGAATCCTTAACTTCTTTAAATGTAGATGGTTGTTCTTATTTGACTGATAAATTCATCACTGAAGGTATATGTCAATTTTGTCCTCATTTAACTCATTTATCTATGAAGGATTTGGATCAATTGACTGATGAAGGTGTAGCTTCTGGATTTAATAGTTATTTCAAAGTCAACAGTGGTGGCTTAATTCATCTTGATATCACCAAGTGTATTGGCTTAAAGGATAGTGCCTTATTTGAAATCCTCAAGCATTCTTCTAATACTTTAGTTGAACTTCATATTAACTCCATCAATTTAAGTAAAGATTTCCTTTGGCAGATCTTCACTGATGATTTATCACCCCATAAAAAAATAATTAAAGATTTGGTCCAACAACAAGTCACTTCTAATGATGAAATTGATGATAATGATAAGAGATGTTTCTATAATAAATTGTCCTTTCCACTATTGACTTTAGCTAATTTGGGTTTTGTTCGAGCTGTTGACGATCAAGTATTGGGCTTAATGAGTTCTACTTGTTCCAAACTACAAATCCTTGAAGTGTTTGGTAATAATAAATGTACCAATAGAGCTAGAACTAGAAATGATTTGATTATAATTGGTAGGCAAAGTGATGTGATTTAATGAAATAGTTGTTAATATTTATATTTTGGTGTATATAGACTTTAATTTGGATATGGTATAGGAGCATTTGCTTTTTCAACATTTTTAAATGCTGGCAACCTAGGAACCTCTATATTGTCTTGTAATAATGATACATAGTTTTCGTCATTCATCAATTTATTGGTGATTTCTGGTTTATCTTCAGCTATAACCCCAGGAAGGTCTGATTGCTTCTTTATCAATTTAACATATTCATCTTCAATTCTAAAGTTGGGGTTTTTATTGCCCTTTAGTTTATGTTGCATTATACTATTATTCTTGGCCAATCGGGTTAATAATGACTTATTTTGGGTAATAGAATTACACGTTTCATTGTCAAAATTGATTAAAGTAGTATCATCAGGAATTAATTCAATCACTTCTTTATAATTTGCATTAATGATATCATAATTGATTTGTAATAATGCATCTATTGTTGTTTTTGGTAACAACAAATTGGTTTTCACATAATTGATAATTTTTTGTAAATTCAAGTAATTAAATGTCATTAACCCTTCAAATTCTATGAAAAATTTCCAAAATGATACTGAAAACTGAAGTGGTTTTTCTTTGTAATACTTTTGAAAAAAATCTCTAAATGGTTTTAATTGGGCTTCATCAGTGATATCAGTCATTTCTAATGAACTATAAAGATATACTTTAATAACCAAACAAATAGAATGATCATTCAAAAGCTCTTGAAACGTTTGTAATTGTAGTAATGATATATGTTTCTTGTTATCAGTTTGTTCTTCTTCATGTTCAGACTGTTGTTTCGACTTATACCGATCAATAGACTCAAAATACTTTTCTATGATATCATATAAGTATTCCACTAATTTCTTATTGGGAAGAGTTGATTTCCATAGTTGAAGTATGTTGTTGAAGTTATCAAGATAAGATTGTTTTAAATAAACCTTTTGATCATTATGACCACAAAATGATGTTATTAAATCAAGATAATAATCATTGGCCAATTCGAATTTATCCCATTTTACAAGAAATTCCCCATATATAAGACGACAGTAATTTTCATCCAACGGAATGAACTTATTATTAGCTTTCAAATAAATCAGATTGATTCTGTGGAATGTGGTTTCCTTGTCAATATTGTTTTCATTATTATCGTCATAGGCAACATTTAAAAATGCAATATACTTCAACCAAATCTCTTGGACAAAACAATTCGGTATAAGACATCTTTCGAATAAATTGGCTATATTGTTGAATGAAAACATACTTTTATCGTTAAGATACCTCTTAATTTCAAAATTTAAATATTCTTTCCAATCATTCATCTCTTTCTGAATACTCTGATAATTAGTTAAATCCAATTCATTTATAGTAATCGAAGATTCAAATTGCCATTTATCATGAACTAGAGTTTGAGTCTTTAAGAAAACATTGTATGAAAAATCATCTATTATCAGTTGAGACTCCACCACTGAACATTCTTCCACTGAATTTTTACCAAATTTGTGCAAATAAGAATCTAGTTCCCTAGAGTCTTGAATGACATCTTGTAATTGGAAATTCTTATTGATAGCAGTAAATTGATTGTAATACTTGGCATATTCATATAATGGCATATTGGACAATTCCAAATACATATTCAACACTTTCTTGTCGGTAGAGAATTCTGGATTAGTCAAGTGAAGAAATTCAATATATTTATCCCAAATAGGATGAGAATTAAAATGAAACTTATTAAACGATAATGCCAACGAAAATTGTGACTGGATCATGTCTTGCATTCCACTTTTGTCATCTTTTTGCTCATAACGAACCAATAATGCACTTAAATAATCATGCCATAAATCAATGGAAAATGGACATGCATCAACTGCTTTCAGTAAAGCTTCAATGGATGATTCTACTCCATTTAATCTATAAGCCATAATCAGCAAATCCTTCCAGTATTTTACCAAATAAGGAAACCGTCCCAATAGCTCATTATAGTTCTCGTACACAAATGCCTTAAACTCTTCATTTATTCCTCTTTCATATAACTGGCTAACTTTTTCCTCTATAGATGAAAAGAGCTTATTCCAGCGGCTAATGTCATTAGGATTGTGTTCCACCTCCTCACGCAATTGCTTCCAAGACTCAAGTGATGTTTTTAATGCTGAAGAGTTGGATTTAGAATCTACTCCAACTGTTACATTACCTCCTTCCTTCAAGATCTCCGACGGCAATCTTGCTTCTAAAGAGAACATCTCTATGTGTCAGTAAATATATTTCATCTCATCTCCGCGCACATACTTAACTATCAATCAGTCAAGATATAAAGTATATATATATATATAACAGAATCCATGTCACATTCCCGATTGGCTAATGTGGAGCCTTATAGTGTAACAAAGGATTCGTTTCTACTGAGTTTAATAAGAACACAACCATTTGCTCATCTTAGTAATAAGTCTATAAATATACCGACACCTAATGATGTTGATGTGGAAAGTATTATTCAACATAATAATGAAAAGTTAATCCAAGGACACCGAATTATAAATGAAGATAATACTACTAATCAGGATAACGTTACTGAAATCAAAGAAGATCGGTTACCAGTCAAGTTTATTGATATTCGTGGAATTGTTCCTAAGAACCTTAAACAACAGTTAAATACCATCATTATCAAGAATTTCCCCAATTTGAAGAAGATATATATTGAAACTATATTGGATGCCATATTCCCAATGAGTAATTATAAATGGAGTCGACTCAATCAAGATAATGTGGTAATTATTTACGTCCAAGTAGAAAGCTTAGTAGATTTGAAGTATTTTAAACACCATCATAATTCTATACTTGAGAAATTGGATGTTAATATTACTACTGATACAGGAGTTGAAACCTATTTGCAAGAAATCACTCAAGATTTGGACGCCGATATACCCAAGATGCAATCTGTGATAACTAATGTAATTATAAACCAAAAAGCATATGAAGTAGAAGATATTGCAGGAACTGAAGGTCTTGATGAAATCTTAAACCATTATACAAACTACAAAATCGACAACGCTGAGTTAATAGATGTCCCCAAAGATATGAAAGAAAGTATAATCTCTGATATTGTTAAGTTCAGATCACGGGTGTTACTAATGGAAAAGAATAAACGGGAACAAGAACTAGCACAAGAACGATTGAAATCTAAAGCTGTATTACAGAAAATTGTCAATGAAATTCAAGAATCCAAAGATAACAACCAGGATGAACCACAAAACGAAGAAAACATTTTACAGGAACCTCCTGAAGAGTCACCTGAATTGAATGATAAACAGTATGAAGATTTAGTTAATAAGAAAACATCCCAAGACCTTGATTCCAAGTATCAATTAGCATACAATAATATCCAATTAAAACAATCAGAAAAGAATAAATTACTTTCTGAATTAGAAAACCTTAAAAACTACGAACACAATCTTCTTGATAATAAATTCAAACATATCGAATATTTAAGAGACTTCCATGAATATTCCTCCAATCACAAATCATCCAAATTGAACTTATATTACACCAACTATAATCAGTATTTGACAGTTAGAAATAAGGAGAGACAACGGGAAGAACACTTGGACAATTTAGATCGAGAAGAAGAAAAAACCCATGAACGGAAACATAAACGTCAAGATCCTACTGATCATGAAGAAGAATCCACTTCCACAAGTAAACGACAAAAAGCCGAACCTTCAAATAATGGTAATGGTAATGGTAATGGTTCCACAGAAAAGAATGGCACTTCTAAGATTGAAACCACTAAGATAACTGTATCAAGATTATCTAATGATAAGCAGAAATTGATTAAAGATAAAATAGACTCATTGGTGGAAGAATATTTAGGTATAAAAGAAGAAGTATTAATTGATTTTATCTATGAATACTTAATGAATAATGATTTGACAAATTTATCACCATTGATTAATGATTTGTCAGAAACCCTTGATGATGATTCCGAGATCGTTGTTAATGAGCTTGTAAATTATATAAAAACAACCATATAAGTTTATCTTATTTATTAAAAATATATAAAAATACAAAAAATAAAAAGTTGATAATAAAAAGCTTTTTAAAAACACAGCAAGAAAAAAAAAAAAATTATATATGTATATATATATGCTCTTTTTTATTGGAAATCATTGTCTAATGAGGTTGATTATTCCAACCCAAAGAATTTGAAGCATTCACGGGCTCAGAAATTTGAACATTTCTACCAGAACCATTTTCAACAATTCTGTAAAACATGGCAGAAATACCACTTCCAGTTTCACTGGCTTGTAAACCAATGTTACTTTCACTATCAGAAGGAGGTAATTCCACAGCTTTATTCTTCTTATATCTTTTGAACAATAAAATCATCAATCCGACGTATAATCCAGCACCAGCTGCACCACCAACAGTTATACCGACAATCTTACCACTGTCAGATAAAGTTGATTTACTACTTTGATCAAGTGATCCACTGTTATCATTATCACCATTATCAGATGAATCACTGGAATCAGAAGTATCTAATCCAACCAAAGGAATACGTTTATCAATCATTTGTGATAAATTGTTTTCATTTGGTGTAGGATTTCTGTATAATTTGGATTGGGAATCTTGAATGGATTGAGCTAAAGATGCAACTGATTTTGATGGGAAATAAACTTCTGCCACGGTAATAGTATAAGAAATTCCTTCAGCAGTGAAAGGAATTAATCTTTTAACTGAAACTTTATCATAAATTTTATCATCTGAAAATGGGAAACTTAAAGTGTCAGGTAAATATTGGAAAATTTGAGCTGATGATAATGAATGTTCCACAACAAAAGGATAATTCAAAGCTGAAGTGAATCCAACATAAACAATTTCGTATTCACTTCCGGGATCTGAACTATCACCAGGAGTAATTGCTCTTGGTAATCCAGAAGTACTTGAAGGCTCCGAAGTTGCCTTAGTGATCTCATCATCTGTTTTTGATGGTTGTGCCTTTTGAGAAGTATGACTGGATTGTTCAACAATTAATCCAGAAGGCAACCAATCGTCATCAGTAGTGGAACTAGAAGCAGGAGTGGCCTTGGTAGCAGCACTGGAAGGAGCAGAAGTAATCGATGGTTCAGCTGAAGCAGGAGTTGATGAAACTACAAATGGTACTTCTGAAGCCGATGATTGTGGAGCTGCTGAAGACGATACAACTTGTTCTTCTGAAGCAACAGTAGATGATTGTGGAGCTGCTGAAGTGGATACAACTTGTTCTTCGGATGTAGCAGTAGAAGATTCAGGAACTTCTGAAGTAGAAGGTTCTACTAACATCTCAGATTCAGTTGAAGATACCATATAAGCTACATCATCCGAAGTTGAAGATTCCATTTCAGAAGCTTCAGCAGTACTTGAAGCCATGGATTCAATCATTGAAGGAGATGATGCTTCACTTGTTGAAGGAACAGCTAAAGCAGTACTTGATTCTTCTGCACTGGTAGTAGAAGAAGCAGGAGCACTTGACATCATAACTTGAGATGAAAAAGAAGGTGATGGAGCCGCTGAACTTTCAGGGAAAGTGGATTGCTCGGAGGATTCAACGGCAGATGGAACAGCTGAAGAAGGAGCAAACGAAGGAGCAGATGACTCACTTGATTGAGCAGTACTTGATTCAAATGTAGCTTCAGAAGGTTCAACCAAAGAAGTAGAACTTGAAGATGGAAGTACTTCTGAAGATCCTGTCATGGATTGAGAAGCCGCAGCACCAGAATTAGAAAGGAACTGGGATTCTGAAGGTTGAGCAAAGGAAGATTCAGTAGTACTACTTGGCAATTGAGATTCCGAAGCTTGAGCAAAGGAAGTTTGACTAGAAGAAGCCGACGAATCAGAAGCAATAGTTTTTATAGCAGGATCACTAGAACTGGAAGTGTCTGAAAGTTCAGCGGTGGAAGCTGATGCAAAAGAAGTCTGTGAAGATGATGTGGAATCAGTAGATGGAGTTACATCAGAAGGTTCGACCAAAGTAGTACCACTTTCGGAACTTGGACTAGAAGTAGATGAGGTGGTTGGGGTAGATGTGGATGGACTCTCAGTGGAAGTAGTTTCATCTGGAGAACTAGTTGTTTCAGGAGTAGTAGAAGGAGTACTAGTAGCAGAACTAGTAGTTTCTGGGCTACTTGTAGAACTAGAGTCTTCGACTTCTTTTTCAGATGCAGTAACAAACTCAGCAGTATTAGCTGAGGAGCTAGTGGTTGGACTAGAAGTACTAGTGGAACTAGGAGAACTAGAGCTGGTACTAGGTTCTTTCAATGAAGGATCAGTAGATGTAGTTTCATCTTCAGGAGATGAAGTACTGGTACTGGAAGTAGTTTCTTCGGCAGATGGAGTACTAGTACTTGAAGTAGTGTCTTCAGTACTAGAAGTAGTGTCTTCGGTACTAGAAGTAGTTTCCTCTTCACTTGTAGCAGAAACAGGGAAGGTGGAACTAGGACTAGAACTAGAAGAATCAGAAGTGGTACTGGCAGCATTATTGGCATCATTACTACTGTCAAATAAACTGTCAAAGAAATCATCAAAAGAACTTGAAGACCCAGTGGTAGATGCAACAGAATCAGTAGTAGAACCTGGACCAGAACTTGTACCAGAATTAGAACCAGAACTTGTACCAGAACTTGTACCAGAACTAGAACTAGAATCAGAATTAGACGATAAAGAACCGGGACCACTATCCATATTAAAGAAATCCGACCAAGAAGGAGTATCAGGAGCTCTTTTAGCCTCTTCTCTTACACCTTCATGTTGCTGTTGTTGTTCAACATCATCTTGCTTTTTATGATGAGATATGTCAATGATATTTAATCCATTCACAAGATATAATAACGATACTAATGTAATTGACTTGGAAACTAACATTCTATCATAAAGGGGTATTGAAAATAGTATTGGGTATTATTTTGGGGTATTATTAAAAGGGTATAATATAATATAGTGTATTAATGAAAGACTATAGTTGGATTGGAACAATCAAATCCTATGAATATAATTTTTGTTTAAACGAGTGTGCGGTGTTGAAAACACTAATAATATATAACGAGGAGAATACTAACAATATAACCCACCGTATTTGATATACCTCTGTGATTACACTTACAGGGAATATGGACTTTGAGGAGGGGGGGATTATTACTTGATGTTACACTATCACAAATATAAAAGGTATCACAAGAACTAAATTTAAAAGGAAAAAAAAAAAATTGAAGAAATACGGAGGGAAAAAATTTATAAAAACGCCTCTATTTAAACCAACTGAAACTGGTTCGTCACTTTCTTTATAGGAAATATAACTTATTCAGGGTAATAGAAATAAAGGATGCGTTTAAATGAACTTCCTAGGTTTCTTCTATCAACTTTCTTTCAATTAGTATTAAAAGGTAGGAAATGAATATGGGATATGTTTTTTTTTTTTCTCTCTCTCTCTCTCTCAAACTAAAGGGAGTTTTGAAGGTTAAAAGAAAAATGCGCAAAAAAAACAATCCTTGGTTATGTACAGGCATGTACCTCGAGTAAAAAAGTATTTACATTCTCAGCTGAAAACAGTCAGAATGTTGACCAAAAAGGATAATGGAATGGCATTTCTATTCTTATCACACCTGTCTAAAGTGAAATGTGTGATGGGGGAGAAGACGAAGGAAATGACGGGAGAGGGAAATGGGGCCAGAGTATGTTTATGGAGGTGGTGATAGAGAGTGTGGTGGGGGGGCTACAGAGAGTATAGAAGTAGAATATATTGTTAATTTAGTGGTGGTGGTTGTGGTGAATTTAGTGTTTTAACTTTATGTGGAAAATGGTTGATCGCACTGAGGCAGAAGAGAGCAGATTTGCGGATGAGGAGACAGGAAGGAGGTATGAGATGGTGGTGGTGTTTTAGTGGTGGTGGTGTTGTGACTGGTTCTAGTGTGTAGTTGTGACTGGTTCTGGTGTGTAGTTGTGACTGGTTCTAGTGTCTAGCTGTAACTGGCTGTAGTGTTTATCTGTAGCTGTAGCTTTAGTTCTTTGTGTTGTATATCTATGTGACGCGAAAGCCAAAACTCTAATGCTAAAGCTCTGTTAAGGCTCTGTTAAGGCTCTGCCAAAACTCTGTTAAAGCTCTAATGCCTCATCCACTATCACATCACTGTCACACCTTCCAACCCACGCTACAAAACCTTTTGCTATCTCACACACTATATAAAGCTACTCGTCAACTTGAGATGTCTCGTTTCCTAACGCGATGTCTATAAGACAGGTGTATAATGTGTACCTGAATTTAGGGTTACGATACTTAAACCATAGGCGTGTTTTGTGATCCCAATCGAGTCTAGAGTAAGATTATTCTGATGCTGACATTGCTGACACTGCTGATACCACCAACACCAACCAACTCCAACCAACTCCAACCAACTCCTTCTCTAACTCCTCTTACACTACTACCATAAACTATACTACTCAACATTTGTAGTCAACGCTACTACTCTAATTCTTTCCTGTTGTCACTTCGTAATTACTAAATTTCTCCAACAATGAAAATTAGTCCTGTTAATCTTTGTTTTTCTTTTATTTTCTTTTTTGTAGTATTTCAGATCAATAGAGTCTTGTCAAAACCATTGGTTCTCGTCAACCGCTTTTTATGGTAATTTTTCTATCCGCGTCAATGGCGCTCATAACCAGATACCTATTTTAACATTGAAAGCCATGACATAGTTAACGACAGAGGGAATGGAAAAGTCAAAATAACCGTAATGGAGGGGTAGTGTTATAGTAGGTGGTGGTTACGGTGATTGTGGTTACATTGATGGTGATTATAGTGATTGTGATGATTTCGTAATTATTTGACTATTTTGGTAAGTGCAACCATTTTCGCCTTTTTTCACCTTTTTTTTTCACCCTTTTCACCTCTTTTTCATCTCTTTTCATCTCTTTAAGCGCATTTTTCCTTCTTCCCCAACATTAAAACTCACTAAATGAGAAGAAAGGTTATTGATAGATCAATATTGGAAAATCAAAAATATTTAGACACTGATGATCAAATAGATATTATTAATCAATTGAAATCCACCAATGATGGGAATTTCCAAATGTATTTAAAAGTGACTAATGGAATGACTTTTTTAATGATGATTGGGTTAGTAATTATATGGTGTGTTGGCCTAACAACTTTTTTCCAATTTAATACAGGATTTATTAATTTAATTGTTAGTTTTGCTATTTTTAATATTAAGCCAACAAAGTTATTAGTGGGGATAAATTTTGCATTATTATTTATAAATGGGGTAAGTCTATCTTGGGTGTGTGCGTTGCCCATAATCAGTTTTATTAATTATTATTATCTATTTTATCATTTCAATAGTGATAACAGTATATTATCGTTGAATAGCAAGACATATAAGTATAAAGATGTGTGAATAAAAGGTTATTGTTTTATATAGTATAAGTTAGTAGTAGGAATAGGATAATTGTATTTATTTATTTTATTTTATTTTATTTTATTTTATTTTATTTTATTTTATTTTTTTTTTTTTTTTGTTCTTAGTAGATATTATCAAAGGTCAATTAATGTTAATGATATAAATGTTGCGAAAAAGAGATCACTGATAAAATAAAAAACTAAAAATAATTTAAAATATATATAAAAAATAAAATAAATTAAAATAAATATAAAATAAATAAAATAAAATAAAATTACTATAAATATACAGCAACTCAATACATACCACACCATACAAGATTATAACAAAATACCTAGTCAATACCTAGTCAATACCTAGTCAATACCGCAATACCGCATATTACCATCAATTAACCTCGTAGCTACTTAACACCCTACCAAAAACCCTTTAACTCCAAGTTCTAGTCCCGTTCTAATTGAGCCCCAATTGGTACCATGCCACTACATGACGCCACAAACACCACCACCACCCCCTAGGTCCACATCTAGACCTAAATCATGCCGTTGCATGTATTCTACAGTATTTGCAGCCTGAGGCTCCACACCTGCACACAAGTAAAACACCCTGCACATAGATAATTCTAGAAGCAGAGGTCAAATATAGACAGAAGCACAAGCCATGGCAATGCCATAAACATAATCCCTAACTGTAGCCATAATCTACAATTGAATCCACAATTAAAGCCATAATCCAAATCAACAAATTACACCCCTAATTGCAATTTCTTGTACTGTGATCCACAATCATCGAACCACGATTCTCAATCGCACGTGAATCCCGGTACCGGTATTAGCTAATATTATGGCGAATCGCATTTCAATCACCGAATATAATTATCCTATGACTAACGTTTTTTGACTCATACTACACAGTCATCCACAATATTATTCATTTCTCTATACTATCAACAAAAAAATCCATGTAATGGCGCCAGTTTATGTACTCTAATAACCATATCATCTGCACCACGTTATTTCAACGTAATAACCACGCTATATGGTGCGGCCATGTGTGAGCAATTATAATTGTTTAAGGCCATGATGCTGCCATCGTGGTTCGGAGGGTCTCGAATTCCTGCACACAATCCAATGGCCCACAAGGTTAAACAATGTTTGAGAAGTGAGTCAATATTTATTTTTGGGTTCTTCTAGAAGTATATAAAGTATAAAAAAGTCCACATCAGAAAAATTTTTTTTTTTCTTTTACTTTAATATAAAAAATTATATATAATAATTAAAAATTATCCATAAATCAATCTGATTTTATATCAGTAAAAGAATAATTATAGTCAATACTGAAAGTAACAAACAACTACTATCGTCATGACTGATTTTGCTTTTGATAATTATTGCATCAATTGTGAAAAATTATGTGATGGGAATTCTATCTATTGTTCTGATGTTTGTAAGAAAGTGGATGAATCCAATTCCAAACAATTTGTTAATAATCAAGAAGATGTCCCTGATACTTCACCTTTATTAGCCCCATATGCCCATGATAGCCAAGATCATGCTATACCTCCATTAGATTATAGCAATACCTATACCTATGATAATCATACCAGTGGAATCGACTTGAATTATTCCCTATATAACACATCCAATACTACATCTACATCTGATGGGAAATTCAGTTTAAGTTCTACCAGCCATAATTACCGGAAATGGCTTACTGGATGTATTTGAAGAAAAAAGAAAGAACGGAAAATTTACGGGTTAATGATTGCTAATGATTGCTTTTTGGGATTACTGATATTGGGTTTAATAGAAGGTTAAAAGGGTTTTTTTTAAAAAAAAAAAGAGAAACGTCATAAAATTGTCATAAAGTCATAAAAAATTTACTAAAAGTCATAAATGTTCATAAAAAAAAAATAAAATCTATATAGTACAATATATTTCATACTATTTTAACCATCATCGCTTCACGTAATATCATTAACCGATTTTCGCATCTGGTAAAATTTCTCCACTTTGGTGTGTGTTAACCATAATCACGGTTTCTCAGACAAAATGCTGCACGATGCCCACTTTGTACTCATTAGCGCACTTTGTACTCATTAGCGCACTTTGTACTCATTAGCGCACTTTGCACTCATTAGCGCATTAGCGCAATCCTGCATGGACACTAAAAAGAGTCCGTTCGCACAAACGGTAATGACATCCGCTTTATTCCGCTTATCATGTCAAAAGATTTTGTGTTACATGATTGAATCTCATTTCTATAATTATATCTATTGATTTGAATTTTTTTTTTTTTTCACTCTATTATATTAGTATTGAATGGTGCTACTGTCACACGAGTCTAATAGGGATGTTGTACTGACAGCAGAAAAACCTGGAGAAAGTAAAGATATGATGACGTCGGAACAAACGTCATCACCATTCACTATATATGGACGGAAAGAAAAGCATATTCTTATGGGGATATTATCGATAGTGGGGTTATGGAGTACTATTTCCAGTCCGATTTTCTTTCCTGCATTACCTACAGTAGCCCGATATTTTGACATTTCAAAGAGCACGTCGGACTTATCGGTGGTGTGTTATTTAATCTTTCAAGGTCTAATGCCGACATTTTCTTCTAGTTTTGCTGATACTATTGGTAGAAGACCAGTAATCATTGCATCTTTGATTGGTTTCATTGCTTCTTGTGTTGCTTTATCTCAAACCAATGTATTTTGGTTATTAGCTGTTCTTCGATGTTTCCAAGCGGCAGCCATTGGTCCTGTGATTTCTATTACTTCTGGAGTTTCTGGTGATGTTTGTTCTCTTGAAGATAGAGGTGGATTTGTCGGGACTATAGCTGGTTTCCAATTAACTGGAAATGCCTTTGGTGGTCTTATTGGCGCAGCATTAATTGATCGGTTCAATTGGAGAGCCATCTTTGTCTTTTTGGCTATTGGGGCTGCTGTCACTGTAATCATTATGTGTTTTATATTACCAGAAACCCATCGTTCCGTTGTTGGAAATGGTTCCATTTCCCCCAAATCCATGTTTAATAAATCTCCCATATTCTTAGTCCCTAAATATCGTAATCTTTTAACTAATGATTATGATACTTTACAACCAAAAGTTCCTCTTAATATTTTGGCTCCATTTAAAATTCTTTTGAAATTGGATACTCTTTGTGTTTTATTCCCTTCTGGGATCAAATTTGCCATTTGGACTATGGCGTTAACTTCCATTAATATTTTAGAAGACCCTGATACCTATAACTATACCGTTCTTGAAATCGGTTATGTTTATTTGGCTCAAGGTGTATTCTGTTTAGCCGGTTCTATGATCTCTGGTCGATATTTAAATTGGTACTTTAAACGATCAGTTAAAAAATTTGAAGCCAATAAAACAGAACATGATAAATTTAATACTTTAAGACCCAGAGTGGCAGTATTTTTATTTCCTTGCATATTATTTGTAATAGGAGTAGCTATATTTGGTTGGTGCTTACAATATCGAATGAATGTGGCTTCTATAATTATATCATCATGTTTAATTGCTTATGGTTCCACTTCCACCATTTCTATATCTACTACGATTGCTGTTGATTTATATCCTCGACAAGCATCAAGTTCTGCTTCTTGTATGAATGTAGTTAGATGCATATTAGCAGCTGTAGGGACAGCTGTAATTGAAAAAATGACCAAAGCTATGGGACTTGGTCCTTGTTATACATTCTGGTTAGCTATGTCTCTACTATCAGATTTACTATTGGTGTATGTGGTTATTAGAAGAGACCGGGAATTAAAGAGACAGACATAATAGAAACTACAGGTTTAATAGAGAACACTTTTATAGACATTATAGAGAACAGTTTTACAGACGTTATAGAGAACAATTTTACAGACTTTATAGATATTACTTATATATGAAATACTAACTTAGGATTGAATATATTTTAAACCCAAAATAAAAAAAAAAAAGAGTTTTAATAAATAATGCATTCGGTTTCTATAATCAAATATTACACTATTTCCAAAAAAAAGCACATAAAGATAAAATCATTGAGATGCACATTGGACACCTGGACCACCAGCACCTTCTTCGTCTTCAGAATCGTAAGGATCACGTCTGGAAGAAGATTGATGCTTATAAGGATCGACATCGACTAAATCACATTCATCAACTTCAGCACCTTTAGGAACTTTAACTGGAGTTCTCTTTGGTAATATGGCTTCTAATTGTTTCAATTTGTCTTCAGAAGTGAAATTCTTTGGTGGGAATTTAACATTGAATTTAACAAATAAGTTACCTCTACCACCATGTCTATAAACTGGCATACCTTGGTTTTCAATAACTTTAGTAACACCAGGAGAAATGACTTCACCAGGTAAAATATTAACCTTAATGAAATCACCAGAAACATGAGTAAAACCTATTTCACCACCAGCTAAAGCAGTTAATAATTCAATATCAGCATCATAATATAAATCATTAACCTTTCTGGTGAATTTTTCATTAGGTCTTTCATCAACAACAAATACAACATCACCAGGAGTTACACCAGGTTCTTGATCACCTTCACCACTGAAAACAATTCTTTGACCATCTTTCATACCAGGATCAATATGAACTTGTAAAATCTTTCTTTCAGTTTGAGTCTTTTTACCTCTACAACTAGTACATCTATCTTTAGGATCACAAATATCACCACTACCTTGACAATCATCACAAACGGTTTGGAATCTTTGAATCATTGGTCCCATTTGTCTAGTAACAAATTTCATACCTTGACCTCCACAAGAGGAACATTGTTTAATCTTTCCTTCTTTACCACCTCTACCTTCACAAGTCTTACATAAAATGGTTTTGTTCAAGGCCAATTTAGCAGTTCTACCTTTATATAATTCTTCTAATGTACAACTAATAGAATGCTTAATATCTTTACCTTTACTTGGTCCTCTGGAAGCTCCACCTCCCATACCACCAAATCCTCCACCAAAGAATTGACTAAAGATATCTTCTGCTCCCATACCTCCCATACCTCCTGCTCCTGCTCCTGACAATCCTTCTTCACCATATTGATCATACATATCTCTTTTAGAATCATCTGATAACACTTCATAAGCATGACTTAATTCTTTAAATTTTTCAGCTGCTTCTGGCGATGGGTTTTTATCAGGATGATATTTCAATGCTGATTTTCTGTATGCTTTTTTCAACTCGGTATCCGAGGCTGAAGGACTTACTCCTAACAAATCGTAAAACTTAGAGTCTTTAACCATGGTGTCCTTTTATGTATTTGATAAATTTGGGGGATATCAAACTTCCTTTGGTTTTATATTATATATAAAATTTCTCACACTCATTTTTTTGCCTTTAATCTGTGGTTCCTGGAAAATTTTTTTTTTCCATAGGCTTCTATTGATTTTGTGTAAGCCGGTCACGTGTGGGACAACTATGTGAATCACAGAAGGAGATGGAAGAAGGGAAAAGGAGAATGGAAGGATTGGGGGAGAAGGGACTATGGAAGAAAGGTTATGGAAGGAGACAATAAGGAGAGGGAGTGGTGTTAAGATTTTCTGTCTCGTTTAAGGGTTTGGGTCTGGTTGTGGTGGGACAGGAAATGGTTGTGGAACGAGATTGGTGGTATTGATGGTGGAATGGATATTCGCAGCCTACGAATAGGGGAAGGAGTAGCGACAAGAATCAACTATTTAACAAGGGAATTGAACAACAGAAACATGGAACAACATCTTTGAAATAAGGATAGAGGAAGGTATGGGGAATGGAATTGAAATATATTTCGAAGTAATACCTTATGAGTTATAGGGTGTGGTATGCAGGAGAGAAGGAGGGAAGGAGAGAAGAGAGAAGAGGGAAGAGAAAGTGAGAGAAAAAGAGAAAACAGAACAAAAAGACCACAGAAACAGAACACAGAAAACACAACACAGAAAACACAGCACAGAAAATACAAAACAGAACACAAAACAGAAGGAGAAATAAAAACAACAAAACAAAACTAAGAACTCAAACCTCACAAAACAAACAAATCAAAAAGTTTACGAATATAAAGACATGCGGGTTACTAATACGGTGCGTAAAACAACAAACATAGGTTGATAAAACTGATTTTCAACCTTCGCAACCAAAAAAAAAGTATGTTGCAACTTGTAGGAGAACACGCCAATAAACAAAGAGAATAAACATGCAATGGGTAGATGCAATAGATGGATGCAATAGATGGATGTAATAGTAGAAAGGGTTTAGAAATAAGAAAGATATGTGATTCAACTGCAGTGTTTGAGGATCTGCTATGTAGCAGTACACTATCAACCCTACTATCAACTCTACTATCAACTCTACCCTTTCAAGTCTACAATATCAACTCTACACTATCAACTCTACTATCAACTGCACCACCTCCACACTTCATCAATCCCTGCACACCACCTAATCACCTAATTAGTCCCTCTTACATCCCATAACAGAAATTTACATCTAACCAGCTATAAAATATAATCAGTCAACAAATCCGTTTGGTTGCGACTCATTCCTATTATGGTAAACCCTCTTGATAGAAGAATCTCTCATTAATGTGAAAAAACCCAAAACAAAAATAAAGTTTAATTTAAAATGCACCCTGAGTTTCATATCGGGTTTAAACAGGAAACTTAATTTCTAAATACAGACATCCATCAGCTTAAAATTGACAATCCCCGACTTTCCTATTATGTCCAGGTAAATCTTTAGTTCTTTATTATAAATCTCTGGACCCTTTCATGAACCCCCGGTTTACATAACAAACTATTATAGTAAACTTTAAAATAAACTTCGATTTAAAAATAAACCCATCACTTCTACTTTATCCTTAATCAGGAAGCTTAATTTCTTAATATAGATGTACTACAGGTTATTTTTTAATGCTGACCTTCCTAAATGGATTAACTACAAGCTCACTCGGTAATTGTTGCTGTATTCTATACAGGAATAACAGAAATATTTTTTAATCCCGTGTCATTACTGTACAATATATCAACATCAGACGCATGTATATGTCCATCACTAAACCCTAATGACGCATTAAGCTATTGCACTAACATTAACTTAAAGATATCCTTTCACTAAGCTTGCAAAAAAAATAAAAAACAACAATCCCTCTATGTAGTTACCTTAACCTTGTAGAATTACCTTAACCTTAACCTTAATCTTAATCTCAATATCTAACGTTTAAGGTTATATTTAGACATGCTTAGATCGAGATCCAACATTCTCTCAACCCTTCCCATTTGCTCATAATACCGCCAAAATTAACATCAAGAAAGGCGTCCCCCTAAACTCTGGAAGTAAATAAATCAAGAGAATTTCTGGGTTCTAGACTATTCCCGTAATTTCTGGCCCTAGAATTACCTCAAGTGCTCCCAAATTCATTGTATAATTACAATCCCTTACCCTTTCTATTGTCTCTCGTGTTCCATTCGCGTTTATTTTATGGTGATTGTCTTTTAGTTTAACAAAGGGTCTATTTACGTTTTTAATCCTCGCACAGGATATTTTTCTGGCAACAATTTCCTAAAACAGTGAATAATGGTTACAATCAGGTTCAACTTTCTATTGTAACTTTTTCAACCCAACACTGGTTATTGTGTTACGAAGTGTTAGTTTATTTATTCTTCATGGACAATAGGAAGATGAATTTTCCCGTTTCAGCTCGTGGGTGTATTAGCAAGAAGTTAAAGTCGCTGGATTTGACAATATAAATAAGAGGAATATTTCCACCTTTTAAGTCCTTCTTTAATTAAAGACATTTTTCAAACCCTTTACATTCGCTTAAATTATATCTTTTGTCATTCGCTATGTTGTTATCTAAAACTTTATTAGCTTGCGCTACTACTATTGTCGCTCAAGCCAACGCTTTCGACTTTAACTTTGACGGTTACTTTGATTTCTCCGCTGATGTTCCAGACTTATTCGATATTTGTGAACTTAAAAACTTTTTACAATTTGGTTCCGATATCTCTTTAGATGTTGATCTTTTCAAGAGAGACAACTACTGGAAGAATGAAGAAATCGTCAAAAGAGATGATAACGTTCCTTTAGCTGACTTCACTGTTTCTGATGTTGCTAAAGTTGAATCTGATCTTTTCAAAGTTACCATTAACTTTGAAGCTGGTGCCTCTGCTGATTTATTCGATTTATTCGGTTCTAAAGCTGGTACCGCTTCTGTTAACAACTTAGGTGTTGACGGTAGCAAATCTACTTTAGTTGTTGGTTCTAACGCTGAAGGTGGAATTGAAAACTTATTCCAATGGTCCGCCACTGTTCTTGTCAAAGCTCAAGCTAAAGGTGATGGTTTATTCTGTTTACCAGATGACTTCTCCATTGACTTTGAATTAGGTGCTGGTGCTCAATTAAACACCACCATTGTTGATGCTTTCAAGGAAGTTTTCCCTCTTGACTTCTCTTACGGTTTAGACTCCAACATTGATCTTTCCCTTGGTAAAGAAGTTTCCAAGAGAGAATTAGAAATCTCCAATGCTGTTAAGAAATCTATCGGTGAAAGATCTCTTTCTTCCGCTGGTTCTGCTGTCGGTTCTGCTGTATCTGACTTTGACTTAGATTTCTTACCATTACTTGCTCCAATTCCATTTGTTTTACCAAACTTCTGTTGGTATGATTGTGACAGCTCTGACTCTTCATCTGTTGAATCAACCACCACCATTGCTACAAGCTCTGCTGTTTCTTCTGCTGCTCCAAGTTCTTCTGCCCCAGTTTCTTCTGCTCCAGTTTCTTCTGCCCCAGAATCTTCTGCTGAACCAACTACTGTTACTGTTACTTGTACTGAAGGTGGTGAATGTGAATCTACTTCTGTTGCTCCAGACTGTCCAGTTGTTACTACTACTATCTGTCCAGAATCTTCTTCTGTTGCTCCAGAAACCACTGTTCCAGTTTCCACCACTGTTGTTACCGTTACTTCTTGTGAAGATGACAAGTGTACTACTGCTCCAGTTACCACTGGTGTCACTACTGTTTGTGATGAAACCACTTCTTACACCACTTACTGTCCATTAAGTACCACCACTGATGTCGACACTACTGTTGTAACTGTCACTTCTTGTGAAAACGACAAATGTTCTACTGCTCCAGTTACCACCGGTGTCACCACTGTTACTGAAGAAAACACTGTCTACACCACTTACTGTCCAATCCCAGAAACTTCTAAACCAGAAACTGTTAAACCAGAAACTTCCAAACCAGCTTCTACTAAACCAGAAACTGTTAAACCAGAAACCTCTAAACCAGAAACTGTTAAACCAGAAACCGTTAAACCAACTACTTCTGCCCCAACTACTGCTGCTCCAACTACTGCTGCTCCAACTGATTCCTTGTCTACCAAGACTGTCAACAGTTACGTCACTGAATCATCTAAAGGTGGTAACGGTACTGTTGCTCCAGAAGTTTCTACTTACGAAGGTTACGCTAACGCTTTCTCAGTTTCCTTAGGAACTGTTTTCGCTGCTATCTTCGTTGTTTTCAACATCTAAGTTGGTTAGAAGTCAATTGATTTGATTTGTAATATTTCGTGATACCTTATAGTCGATAATATTCGGTTTTTGAAAGTTTTCGTTTAATGATTTTTTTTGTTTCATATAATTAGGAATGGAAAATTAATTCTTTTTATTTCTGTATTTTTTTAAGTAATTTTTCGGTAAAAGTAATTAAATATATTTTTTATTAATTCAATTTTATTGTAAGTTTTTGTTAGTGTAGATTTGTTTGCTTTTTTTTTTTTTCCTTTTAATTATGACTTCATACACATAAATACAATATTAACTCAATTATAGTTGTACATTTTATTAGTTTAAATCGTTATTTTCGTTAGTACTATGTTGTTCACGAACATTTTTTCTAGTGGGCCAGAATGAAGGTAATCGTATGACTTGAAATCTGGGCTCAACACATCTCTCTACAAACCAATATTTAAGCCTATCTTCAATTAAAGCCGATATTTTCGGTACATCTTCTAATTTGGCTCTTGATCCAATTAGGGATCTAATACTAAACTCCAATCTATAATCAGGAGAAAATGAAAACATAATAGCTGTTCCATTGGAAGGTTGTCCTTCAGTTTTGTTATTATCGTTGCTGTTATTGTTATCAGAATCATCATTTGGTTGTTCTTGTTTAGTCGACTTGATAAACTCTTGATCATTGGTATTGATTAATGACACGGTTAAACAACCAGAAAACCTAACCAATGATACTGACAATTGGATAGGAAGTGCAGCAGTTACGGGTTTAGGAGTATTAATCAATAATCTAGTTTCTATACCTAAAGTTATTACATCCGACAAATCAACATCGATTTTTGCTTGTAACCTTCCAGACTCTTGACCATCATATTTTATTCTACAATTTGATAAAATTGGGAAATCATCACCAATATCGATTTCAGTTATTCTGATTTTATCCAAATAATCAGGAAACGTCAGTTTCATTAAAAAATCATTCAATGAATGATAAATATTATCTGATAATAAAGCTTCCAGCCTTATTTGTGATATGGTTTGGGCAATTAATACATTAAACCAATCTAATGATTCTGGAGTATGATTATCCACATCATAATAGGTTTTCTCCAAGATGGTGGATACATTTCTAGCATGATATTTAGATTTTTCAAACCCTTCACCCTCATTACCATTGGTTTCTTTTTTCTGGTGGGTTTTCCGCTTGATTACTGTACCACTAGCATCTTTTAATGGTGGTGATATACTACTGGGGTCAGCAAACACAAAGAATTTGATAAATATGGCTATTACTACAATCACACTCAATTGTCCAATAATTAACCCCTGAGTGAAACTTTTTGGATTGTAGCTAGAACTAGATGTTGACGATGGTCCTATATTAACACTATTTTGATAAAGGGGATCTTGTGTTAGTAATTCTTTCTGTTTGGTAATAAACTCTTGTTGTAATTTGAATTGATTGTGTAATTCTTCAAAAGACATTAGATTTTCTTGGACATCATTGGTGGTTGTATCATAATTCATATTATCCATATCATGAACTCCTTCATTTGGTTCTTTATTAAACGATTTTTGACTAATGGCCAATATATTTATCATAGTTTTATAGATAAACTTTGAAGGATATAAAAGAATATAGACAAATTTTTCAGCGCGATGTACATACATAGATATAGATATAGATATAGATAGATAGATATAGATAGATAGATATAGATAGATAGATAGATATAGATAGATAGATAGATATAGATAGATAGATAGATATATATATATATATATATATTAATAAAATATTAAAGATTAACTTAAGCTTTAGATTTTCTACTTACAGGCTTTTTAATTTTTCTTGAGCTAGAAGCAGCAGTAGTATCATCAGACTTGGATTTGGATTTGGATTTGGAATTAGATTTTGTAGAAGTAGAAGAAGAAGTAGAAGAAGTAGAAGAAGAAGAAGGATTATTAGCTAATTTAGCCGACTTTCTTGGACTTTTTCTGGTAGTAACAACAGTATCAGATTCATTAGGACTAGAATAATCATCAGTATGATTACCATCACGAGATCTCCAATTTTTAACCACATTAGCAAAAATAGATTTACTATTTAAATCTTTATTATCATGACCAGTATATTTAGCAGCGAAATCAGCCACAGGGGATCTAGAAGGTTTACCAGAACTAATAGAATGATTATCTTCACTATCACTAGGGAAGATACCGTGGAAAGAATGGAAATCACCAAAAAGAGAACTACCATCAGATTTTTTCCCCTTAAGATATTCTCTGACTTCAAAATATAAATCCCGGGATACATTATTAATATTAATTTTATTTCTAGCCCAATAGGATCTAAAATCATTAACATGCTTTTTGAAATCTAATTCATTCTTCTTTAACCAACTAACATTCAATTCTTTTCTAGTAGCACCACGAGCAAAGTTTCTTATTAAATATTTATCATAATCTTTAATGATTTTAGTGATGATATCAGAAGTAGAAATTCCATCAGTTCTTTGTGTAGTTAAAAACATCCCCATTTCTTTAATAGGTCTATAAATATCATCCGATCCACTGGCAGCATAAGGTAAATCATCATGAGCCACATAATCGATTTTATGACTTAATAGGAAATCAGGGGTTACTACCCAAGGAGCATTGGGTACTACTTCATCGACCCATCTACAATGCTGTAAGGTTTCAATTCTTTGATTATCTGTTAATACAGTTAAACCTTTACGTTTATGAGTTTCAACATCAGAAGGAATCCCACATACTAATTCAACATGTTCAAACGATTTTTTGGCTTGTTCCAATTGTTTCATATGACCCAAATGAAATAAATCAAAAACCCCATCAGCATAGATTCTAATGGGTCTATCAGAAGGAGGTAAATTGAATTTAAACCCTTGAGGTCTAAATTTTCTTAAATCAGCTGGTAATTGTTCATCTAACTTCTTTTCATTGGCTTCAAACTCTTCATCTTGTTTTGTTTTAACTTTTCTCTTTTTGGAATCAGGAATAGTCAATTGGTCATCTTCTTGATCACTGTGAACATCACCATCACCATCACCATCACCTTCACCATCACTGGAATGAGAATCCATTTCTTTTGTACTATCATCAGAATCATCATGTCTCAATCTCTTTCTCTTATTGAAAAAAGAACTGATTTTAGGACCAAAAGATTCTACTGAAATACTTCTAGCCAATGGACTTTGTGATCTAGCTTTAGCTAGCAGTTCAGAACTTTCTGATTTCTTGACCATAATTGGAACAATAAATAAACAAATCAGAAGATTAAAAGATTTTTTTATAAAAAAAAAAAAAATAAAAAAAAAAAAAATATGTAAAAAAGTAAAAAAAAAAAAAAGTTATCTGAAAAACAAAACTATTATTATCTCAATGATCCTTTTTGTATGATTAAAATCACAACCAAATATCTGCACTTAAAATTATTACTTCAATACAGAGACAAAAATCACAGAAAAAAAGGGTCTATTTACGAAAGAAATAAATTGACAGTTGGAGGGTTTATTTGAGATAAAGAATTTTCCCTGTTGTTTTTGACTATTAGTCTTTGCTATTGTTTCACGTGAACTATTGTTAAGTGAGACAGGTGAGAGAGTAACAATGAGAGAGGGAGAGAAATAGAGAAAGAGAGAGAAATAGTGAGAAATAGAGAGAAATAGTGAGAAATAGAGAGACACAGAGAGAGACATTGTGAGAGACAGAGAGAGAGACACAGAGAGACACAGTGAGATTGACTTAGACACAGACATTGAGAATAAAAGCAACAGAAACAGCAACAGAAACAGCAACAGAAACAGCAACACTACACAACACTACACATCACTACACATCACTTCACATAATGACATACTCTATAAGTGACCTTAGATACCTAAAACCAACCACACTCTATTCCTGGTTTAAAGGAGGATCTCCTGGCAGATTTGCTGTGGTTGATGTAAGAGACAGTGATTACATTGGAGGACATATTAAAGGATGTTATCATTATCCTTCAGGGAACTTTCAAGAAACATTACCGGAATTAAGACAAAAACTAATTGACAATCAAATTAAAGATGTAGTGTTTCATTGTGCATTATCACAATCACGAGGACCTTCAGCTACGCTTAAATTTTTAAGATCACTTGAGGAAGTTAAGGATCAAGAACAAATTGAGTATTTTAATGGGGTTAGTGTATGGGTATTACAAGGAGGGTTTACGCGGTGGCAACAAAATTATGGAGAGGATGAGACGGTGACGGAAGGGTATGAGAAGGATATATGGTCATTTGGGAGTTGATGAGGGGGAGGTGGATAATGGAGAGGGTAGAGATTAATGATAGTGACATAATGGTTGAAACATTGAAGATAGAACATTAATGGTAGTAACATTAATGGTAGTAACATTAGTGGTAGTAACATTATGATAGAACATCATGATAGTAACATTATGATAGTGACATTATGATAGTGACATTATGATAGTAACATTATAATAGTAACATTATAATAGTAACATTATAATAGTAACATTATAATAGTAACATTATAATAGTAACATTATAATAGTAACATTATAATAGTAACATCATGATAGTAACATTATAATAGTAACATTATAATAGTAACATCATGATACTAACATCATGATAGAACATTATTAACAATAGTTTAACCATTATAAAACCTTCAAACACAATCCATCATTCACTCCTCCAAATCTCACTCCACTTAAGGTTTGGCGTATCCAACCTTATCGCTGGTTAATTACTCCATTTTATTAAAGCGCGTTTGAATCCCTGAAGCTGAGGCTATAACATGGCGGAGACATAATATAAACGCTTTTGATCATGAACATTTACGCTGGTTTTAGTACTGAATTGGTTTGTGGAATGAACGTTTTTATTTAACCTTTCGTTTAATTTTGTTCATCCCTTTTGTTGGTGGGTTTGTTATTGTGACTATTTATAGAACAAAGGGATATTTGCAGCTTATTTATGGATATATATAGCCAATATAAAAGGTAATATATAAGTCAATATATAAGCCAGTATATAACCAAAAACCAAAATACAAAAACCAAAATACAAAAACCAAAATACAAACTCCATCATATGATACCCCTGGTTTTATTATTATCGTTTATTACATTGACTCAAGCTGCTAATGGTGGTGGAGGAGGAGGAGGAGGAGGAAGCTCTTCTAGTATTTGTAATCCTCTTTCTGCTAGTTCATGTCCTCCAGAAGAAGCATTAGCCACAGATATAACTGTTGATTTTACATCAAAATCAGATTATTTTGAAGAAGAATTCACTCCTGATGGGATTTCTTACACTGATGATGGGTTAAAAATGACTTTAGCTGAAAGATTAGATCATCCTTCTTTAAAATCAAAATTTCATATTATGTTTGGTCGAGTAGAAGTTCATTTAAAAGCCGGTAATGGTCAAGGTATAGTATCATCATTTTTCCTTCAATCCAATGATTTAGATGAAATTGATATTGAATTATTAGGTGGAGACCTGACTCAATTTCAATCCAATTACTTTGTTAAAGGTAGTACTGAAACTTATGATCGAGGTGAATATCATAATACTGATGGTCCTCCTCAAGATAAGTATTATAATTATACCATTGATTGGACCAATGAAAGAATCATATGGTATTTTGAAGGTAATGCAGTAAGAACTTTAGGTAATGATTCTTCTCAAGGATTCCCACAATCTCCTATGTTTCTTCAAACGGGGATTTGGGCTGGAGGTGATTCTTCAAATCAACCAGGAACCATTGAATGGGCAGGAGGATCAACTGATTATTCTAAAGCTCCTTTTTCAATGTATGTGAATAAGTTAATGGTTAGTGATTATTCATCAGGGAAGAAGTATAGTTATGGAGATCAATCAGGGAAGTGGACGTCTATTGAGGCAGAAGACGGAGAGGTAATGGGGAGGATGAATGAGGTGGAAGTGGGTGGTGGTGGTGATAGTGGTGATAGTGGTGATAGTGGTGATAGTGATGATGATGATAGTTCTAGTTCTAGTTCTAGTTCTAGTTCTAGTGATAGTTCTAGTTCTATTGATAGTTCTAGTT
The DNA here is from genome assembly GCA_030573955.1 of Yamadazyma triangularis. NCBI lineage: Eukaryota > Fungi > Ascomycota > Pichiomycetes > Serinales > Debaryomycetaceae > Yamadazyma > Yamadazyma triangularis. The sequence continues at coordinate 228,536 of JAJMEC010000006.1, forward strand.
CTAGTACTAGTTCTAGTGATAGTTCTAGTACTAGTGATAGTTCTAGCGCCAGTCCAGATTCCAGTTCCAATTCTAGCTCTAGTGTTAGTCCAGATTCCAGTTCCAGTTCCAGTTCCACTTCTAGTTCTAGCTCTAGCCCTAGTCCAGATTCCAGCTCTAGCCCTAGTAATCCCAGTTCCAGCTCCACCACCACCTCAAACCCTTCTTCAGCTTCTCCCTCTACTGAAACTCAACAAAATGACTCCTCCATATCATTCATCAATGCTCTTGTCTATATACCAGTTTTCATAGCTTTCATTATTTAGTTAATAGTTATTAATTATTAGTTATTAGTTATTAGTTAATGGTTAACTACTCACTATTAGTTAACTACTCACTACTACTTTCCAATCTTTTACTGTATATTTTATCAATTTATAGTTACAACTTTTAATCTATGCAATTATTCTCATATTAAGCTTGGCCCTTCATAAGTACTAAATGACTGTTGAGGTTGACCTGTCTGTTGAGGCATTTGTTGTGGAAATTGTTGAGTCATTTGTGGTTGGAACGAATTTGTCATTTGTGGTTGGAACGAATTTGTCATTTGTGGTTGGAACGAATTCGTCATCTGTGGCTGAAATGAATTCGTCATCTGTGGCTGAAACGAACTCGTCATCTGTTGAGGCATCTGTTGAAATTGTTGTGTAGATTGTGGCTGAATAGACGCCTTTGCATTATTTAAATAATTCTGTCTTTGTTGTTCTTGTTGAGTCTCTGGAAATACTGCTATAGTTGACATATTCTCTAATCCACCAGCCGTAGCTTGAGGACGTAATTGTTGAGCTTTAGAACCATCATTGGCTCTATTAAACAAATTACTAGTAGAATCAGATACCTTAAACGGATTAGAACCTGTAGAAGAACTTTTCAATGGTTGAGGTTCATTCGATTGTCCATTACTGGTATGATTAAAGCTTAAAGCTGTGGTTCCACTTCCTGAGGCAAAACGACTATTAGCAAAAGGATTAGTTGATCCTGTAGCTGATGGTTGTAATGTGTTTGATCTAGACAATGAATTGGCTGTCATAGAAGAAAAGGGGTTAGTATTTGATCTTTGTAATCCAAATGATTGGGTGTTTTGTTGAGACAATGGTTGTTGCTGTTGTTGTTGCTGTTGTTGTTGCTGTTGTTGTTGAGGAGCAAAGCTTTGTGAAAATGGTGTAGGTTGAGTTGCTTGAGGTTGAATACCGTTTTGAAGGAAAGGATTACTACCAGTAGCTTGAGGTTGTTGAGGACCATAGCCGCCAAATCCAGAACCAGTAAACGCTGGATTGATAGCTTGGGGTTCTTGTTGAGGCTGTTGGAACTGTTGTTGGAACTGTTGTTGAGGAAACTGTTGAGGTTGTTGAACTTGTTGAGGCATTTGCATTTGTTGTTGTTGAAATGGCTGTCCTTGTGTGATTGAAGGCATAGCAAAAACACCACCAGTATGTGAAGAGTGTAATTGTTGTTGAGGTTGAGGTTGTTGCTGTGGTTGACCATTGAAAAATGGTTGGTTGATAGCTTGTTCCCATGGATTATAACTACTTGGTTGCACAACTAAAGAAGGGTTTCTTTGTAAGCCGGTGGATTGAACTTGTTGAAGTTGTGGCTGTGGCTGAGGTTGTAATTGTGGTTGTGGTTGTGGTTGTGGTTGTGGCTCAGGTTGTGGTTGAATTTGAGGTTTTGGTGGAGACTTGGCTTGAGCATTAAATGAAGGAGGTTGTTTTGAATCACCATCTTTGGTATTCTTCTCATACAAATACTGTCTTCTATTAGTTTCAAAATTAGGATCATCCAAGTATTCTTCTAAAGAAGAAGTCAATGCAGTAGGAGCATGTTTTATCGTAGGAACATGTAACTTTGTTGCATACTCCAAATGCTTAGCTACTCTTAAATAGTCAATGACATATTTAGTTTGATCAACAAACTTTTTATAGATCTTTAAAGCTCTTTCAGCATCATATTTAAACATTTCAAAGTAATGTTCTAATAAATTAATAACTCCTTCATTCAATTCTTGAAATAATGCTAACAAATCATTAACCAAGAGTCTAAATGATGTCAATACTACATCATTATTAACATCATTTTCCATAAAGTTATTCTTCAATAAAGCATCAATTTGTTTTTGAACACTTTCACATTCTCTTAATAATCCTTTTTCTACTGATAAATCTCTTAATCGACCTACATGATCCGTCAGATTACTAGATCTTTCATCTCTAACATAATCAATCTTCGTCGCCTGGAACTGTTGAACTCTCGTTTGAAGATATTTAGCATACTTAAGTGTCAATTTCACATCACTATTATACCCAGACCCCCGAGACACCGATGATTGATTCAAATTAAGTAATCCTGGCATTCTTTCTCCAATATATCTCAAGGTGAAATCTTTATCACCTTCTCTGATCATAATATGAATGACAATTAATGATTTATAAACCACTGACCAGGCACTATCTTGAAGTCGATGCTGTAAAGATCTCATTATAGTAGTGAAGTTTTCTGCTTCTGTTGGATGATGAGCCAGAGTAGCTAAAAGAATAGGTTCAATATATTTCAGCTTTGGTGCCGCTACTTTGACTTTAGTGGCACCTTTAACGATTTTTTCGTAGGTTGTCATAACAATTTATTGGGTGAAAAAGACTGGAGATTTCTATAAACAATGCAACAATTCTATGAGATGATATTACAAACACGAAAAAACAGTTAAATGAAGTTCCCCTTTTTAATAGGATTTGATGGAAAAATCGGTGTTTATCGAGAGTGAATTAGGGAGACGCACGACGCTTCTATTTAAAGGTTGTGAAATAGGGAGAGGAAAATAGTGCGAGTGGACTGAGAAATAGGTCTATTGGACTAAAAATAGTGCGACGCGAGTAGAAGTAAGGCGGCGCGGGTGACTATCTAAAACCAGAAATTCATTAGTCCCTACAATCACTAAATATACCTTCAAAAAAACAAGAAAACTTCTCCTACATTATACCACAACAAAACCAAACATATCCCCCCTTTAACCTCCCACTTCATCTCCATTTTCGTAGGGAATAAATGTCCTACCCCAAGCGTCCTGCATATAACTAAACGTCTTCATCCCGGTCCATCTTCGCACGGTGCTAGGTCCATTTTTCTTGTGCTGGACCCATGCTGGACCCATGCTGGACCTACAACAAAAACTAACCTATTGGCTCTCTATTTTATTCATTCTATTTACAAAATTACTCACTTCTTCTTCATTCCTCCCCTTTTTTCTAAGAAATCTTTAGCTTCATTCACTTTCGTAGCCAAATAAGCTGACCCCCCTTTATCCGGATGATTAGCCATCATTAACTTTCTATGATGTTCTTTAAGTTTGGCTTGCGATAATGTAGACTCTTTTAAACTTAATATCTGTAATGCTTCCTTAGCTTCCATCTTAGCTCCAAATCCTCCTTTAATAAATGTCTTTCCATTATATCCTGGTTGTTTGGACTTGAACATTCCCGATGCAACATATGCAAACCCAACTAATCCTACTCCTGTGATCCATGGATGGTCTCCCATCCAGTTCGATGCTTGATCAAAGTACCATTCTGCACTTCCTTCTGGTGCCTGTTTCTTTTGTAATTGTCCTGTGTAATATTGTTGTTGTTGCTGTTGTTGTTGTTGTTGCTGCTGCTGTTCTACAGTCATATTACCTCCAATTCCGGCTACTGCCAGCGTAGGCATTTCCATATTTGCCGCCATTATATAAGCTTAGCTAATTTTTTTTTTTTTCAGTTTTTTTCAGTTTTTTACATTTTTCTTGAAAAAAAATGCGATATTGTAATATGACCTATCACGTGATGAACTCTGCTTCACTTTCGCATTATTTATGTTTATGTGATGTATAACGTGTAATTGTGATTCATAAGAGACTATGGATAATGTCACTGTAGAACAACTTGTTGAGTTTGTTAGAGAATTAGAAGTGGGAAAGAGAAATGCAGTGCACAGTGTGGATAATGACACGTCAGCAATTGACGTTCGGTACGATGAGAAGGTGGTGACGGCGTTTATCTCCAGTTATATATCAGATTCGTTATGGGTATCAACTATAGATAACGCTGTAGTTATTGATAGTGTTGATAACTTAGACCGCGGAGATAATAGGGTGAAGATGACTCTTTTGATCAAACAGAAGCGTCCTGTTACTAGCATGGATCAAATTGATACGTTGACTTTCCCTACATCTGATTCTGGTGATGTGGGAATGTTTGATCAGCTTCGAGGTATTATCAATCAAGGTCTTTTACCTATTTTCGAAGGCTTGGCCCTACAGAATAAATACGAATCGGAGTCGTTTGTGGCGTTAACTAGGAAAAAATTCAATGAATTGTCTTTGTCGTTACAGAATTTACAAGAAAGTGTTCAAGTTCCTGATCTATTACTTTCTGTTCATCCAGCTGTAGCTCATTTCCCCCAAGAGACCAACGAATTCCCTGACGATTTGGTTAATGATTCCATAGTACTAAACGAAGTCACGGCTATTGTCAATAGCTGGATCAAACAGATTCAAGCTGTGACTAATCTTAGTAGTGATTTGGCTTCTCAATCTTCCATAGTAGATGAAATCCAATTTTGGTCTTCTATGGACATTTCGTTAACTTCCATTGAAAGTCAATTGAATAACCCTCAAGTGAAAAATTCTGTTAATTTATTAAATCGAGCCAAGAGATTCCATATCACTTTGAGTTTTAAGAATGATACTAATCTTAGTACTAGGATTTTGGAAACAAAATTAAATTTATTTTTATTAAAAGATATCCCTATAGATGACTTAACTAAGATTTCTTATAAAGATCCTCATTGTTTGGAAACTTTTGATACTAGTGTGTCTAACATCTTTAATCATTTAAAAAGATTAAGAACCATAAATAATTTCCCCCTCGATAAAGCATTAATGATTATTGAATTGATATTAAAAGATATACTATCCAAATTAATCGATATTTTGGATAATTATGGGATTTTACTCCTTGATATTAATGATTTTTTATCCTTACATGAATACATCATTTCCACCATTTTCATGACTATAGATATTAATGTAAAATTCATGGTAAATCTAATCAGAGAATTATTAAGAAAAAGACAAGAGAAATTTTTTGCTGTTAGAATTAATCAAGATAATGTCGATGAATTAAGAGAAAAATTAGACAATGTTAAACGTTTGAGAGTTCACCATACCAGTCTTGTATTTATAGTTCGAAATTTTCTTCAAGATGGTGATCAAGAGACTAAATTAATAGAAGAATATAATCGATTGGCCATAGTTAGCCCCTTTGAATTTTCTAAACATGGTAATTTATTGTGGTCAAGTGGAGAAAGAAACTATCGCTTAATACAATCCAATATTCAATCCATAATAACCGACAAACTTAACAATTTGTTTTCCGATTGTATCCAGTTCAGTGATTATGTTTCTGTTGCTGATAGATATAGGTATATCACATCAGAAAGCAATTTTGATTTTCTGAATTTAATGAAAGAAGATTTGCGTTTACGTATTCTTGATGCTGCAAAGATTGAACTTGACAACTTAGAAAGGTTCATCATCAAAAATGGCTCTCAAACAATAAAAGCTATTCAACAACAATGTAATAAAAAACAAACTATAGCTAGGGTAAACTGGTTATTAACTATTAAAGATAAATTAAAATTTTATCAGACCCAACTTCAACTTCTTGTGGGGACTGAATGGCAAAAGTACTCCACAGGTAACAAATTGAATAACAGAATCACTTCAATATCATCAAAAGTCAATTTGGAAGAGATTTATGATAGTGTTCTTGATGAAGTTTCTCAATATTTCCTGGATAATAAGTTTCAAGCTAAAGGTAAGCTTTTATCGGTAATCGATACCCAAAAGGGAAGTGATATAGTTTTGAATTTTAAAGAAAAATCCATCGATTATAAGGAAATTATTCATTTTTTCGTGAATAAAGGATTCAAAGTTCCTATTAGCATCCAATTACAATTTCAAAAATTTGATAAATTATTACCAATAATAAATGATCTATCAGAGAAGATTACTATAGTTCAACACATTTTCAATAACACATTCATCAAAGATTACGGTAAAAAATACGAGCTTTTAATTGAAGAAGATAAAAAAAATCTCAAGTCGTTATTTAATGATATGGCTACTGTTGATTGGGAGTTTATATCTCAAGCTTTGGATATCGAAGATATAGAACAAGATAGTAATTTAATCGAGGTAAGATCTTTTAATATTGTCCAAGATTTCCAAAGCGTTGCTGATGATTTTATTCGCAAGACTTATAGTATTTCCAAATTAGATTTATTTTTATCTAATAAGATTTATTATAACCTTCGGACTTGTAAGTTTGATTTCCATTCAATCCATTCAATTTTGGAACATTTATTTTCCACAATTAACGATAATTATGAGTTTCTTACTATTTCTGCATTATGTTCAATGATTAACAACGACATTAGTCAAATTCTTAGTCAAAGATGCAATGAACAAATTGTTTCTTTTTCAAATTATTTGATAGATAAGAATGAAGATGATCAACCGACATCATCATACTTTCCTTTAGTTGAAGCTTCATTATCATTTAAAGACCAAATCATTCAAATGGATCCTTGTCTAAATTCCTTAAAGGCTAATCTCTTTGAATTTGCTAATACCATTACAGCTACTGTTGAACAACAGCAGGTGTTACAGAACTCATTCTGTCACCTTGAGAAAGATTTCATGTCAAATTCCATGTTAGTGTTATATTCAAGTATAGAACAGGTTTTATCAAGTATTAATGACTACTCTCAGTCTTGGAAACATGTGTATTCGTTGACAAACCTTGATCTTCAATCAGAAGATGATATTAAATACTTAGCTCCATCTGGGTCACTTGAAGAATGGTTGCATACCATTACTGACGTAATAAATCTCAGACCTTTATTTGATACACCTATAAAGAAGTTAAGTAACAGTGTAATATTTAATCTTGATAGAATTCAATCCAAGTTGTCATTAAGATTTGACAATTTTCAAAAAGATTTAATCAAAGTCTTTGGCAGTGTGTTCCAGCATGAGGTTCAAGTATTTGATCACGATTTACTGGAAACCATGAAATTATTGAACTTCAATACATTGGATTCAGTGAACTTCTTAGAAAATATTACCAATTATTTGCAGCTGAAAAGTAAAATTTCTGGAGAATGGAAAACGACAAAAGAACAATTGAATAAATCAGTTCGTGTATTCCTGAAATTTAATTTCCAATTCCCACCTCAATGGATATTCATTGATCAAATAGAGAACAAACTTTCAATTTTGGATTCTATTTTAGAAAGGAAGGAAACAATCATCCAACAACAATATGCGTTTGTCAAATCTACAATTGAGTTGGAAAGTAAAACTTTATTAGACTGCATTTTAAGATTTAAGGATGATTGGGCCGTCAAAAAGCCAATTGAAGGTGATAAAGATATATTGATGGTTTTAAATCTTTTGAATAACATGTCTACCAGTTGCTCTACTTACAAGGATTCTTCATTCAAGATTAGATCTATTTCAGAACACTTTGACATCAAAACCCCTCAAATTGATGATAATATTCTCTTGGAGATAAGTAATGAAATTCAGGATTTGATTCAAGTATGGACTTCAATCAACTCCATTTATGGTGAGTTAGGCAAGTTAAAAAATATTCAATGGACAGAGGTTAAACCAAGGGAAATAAGACTTAAGCTTGAGCACTTATTAGAACAATGCAGGTCATTGCCTATAAAAGTCAGACAATATAGTGTCTTTGATGAGTTACAACAAACGACTAAATTATTGATTAAACAACATAAATACTTGGTCGATTTGAAGAATGAAAATATGAAAGATCGTCACTGGAAAAAGTTACTTGAAACTCTTGGAATCCAGAACAAAAGATACCATACGCTATTGTTGGGAGATATTTGGGGGTTAGATCTCGCCTTACATGAATCTTTAATCCGAGCAATCACTTCACAAGCAAACAATGAAAATACAATTGAAGAAAACATTTTGAAGATAAAACAAAAATGGACCCAAGTTACATTTGAGTTCTTCAATTTCAACAATAAAATCCAGTTAATTAAATCATGGGATGGTTTGTTTGAGCACTGTAGACAAGATTTGAATGAATTGTCAAGTATGAAAAATTCAGAAAGTTCTGGGGCTTTCGAATCAGACATTGTAACGTTTGAAGGTAAATTGAATTCATTATTCATAATTCTCGATGTGTTTATAGAGGTCCAAAAGCAATGGGTCTACTTGCATGGTGTTTTCACCTCCACAAACAATATAACCACCATTTTACCATTAGAGTCTTCAAGATTTAATAACCTGAGTTTCGAGTTTTTTGAGTTATTCAGAAAAATTTACAAAATAGATTTAGTCTTGGATTTATTATTGATAACGGATATTGAAACCAGCTTAGACAAACTTCTAGACAGTTTCGGAAGATTAAGAAGATCATTATCAGATTATCTCGAGAAACAGAGAGACGTTTTCCCCAGGTTTTACTTTTTAGGAAACGAGGATTTACTTGAGTTAATTGGAAGTGGTAAGAACTTCGACAGAATCAATAAACATGTTAGTAAGCTCTTTTCCGGAGTTGCTAACATTGATTTTGATACTAATAGCTCATCAATTATTGCCGTTTCCAGCAGCGAAGGAGAAAGAATGCAAATTTTAGAACCAGTGTCATTAATTCAATATCCTTCTCTTATTGATTGGCTATTGGTATTAGAACGAGAGATAAAATTGACTTTATCACAAACTACCAAGAACACAATACCTTTACTTGAAAAGCTCTATTCTGCTCCTGATTTAGAGTTATTGAAACACATTTTAGACACAACTCCAAGTCAGGTGATTAACTTGTGCTGTCAAATTACATTCACGAGATCATTAGAAACAATAGATAAACAATCAGACTTGGTAAGCCGAATCAAAAACATACTAAACATACTTGCTGACATCAATAAAGATTGTGGTACCCTTCAGAAAAAGATCACAGAGGGAATGATAATTGACATTATCCATCAACGGAATATAGCCTGTGAGATTATAATGTCCCCAGACAATAGAGATTGTGTGTTTGATGGTGAATTACTGTACTACTATGATAATGAATCTTCAGACTTGCTTGAAGCTTTAAAAGTAAAGCAGTTCAATTTTGAATTTACATATGGATTTGAATACGTGGGAGTGATGGAAAAACTAGTCTTTACACCTTTAATGTCAAAATGCTATTTGGCAATGACCCAGGCCGTAGCACAGAAACAAGGGGGATCACCATTTGGACCAGCTGGAACTGGTAAGACAGAAGCCATTAAAGCTTTAGGCCATAGCTTAGGTAAAATGGTTACTGTTTTCTGTTGTGATCAAACATTTGATTTTCAGGCTGTTAATAGAATATTCCTAGGGATTTGCAAAGTGGGGTGTTGGGGATGCTTTGACGAATTTAATAGATTAGACGAGAAATTACTTTCAGCAGTATCATCTCAGATAGAGAGTATTGAGTTGGGATTAAGAGATGAATCTAAAAAGGTTGAATTGTCTGATAGGAGTATTACTATCAATCCCGAAACTGGTCTTTTTGTCACCATGAATCCTGGTTATGTTGGGAGAAATGAATTGCCTGAGAATTTGAAGAAGTTATTCAGAAGCTTTTCTATGCAAAAACCCGACAAGGAAATTATTGTTGATGTATTATTGACAACTCAAGGATTCTTAAAGACTAAAGAGTTGGCTCAAGTAGTAGTACCATTTTTTAATGAGTTGGAATCTTTGTGTTCACCACAGACTCATTATGATTTTGGATTAAGAGCCTTAAAGGCCATGTTAAATAACTGTGGTAAGATCAAAAGAAAAACGAAAAAGGCATTATCAGAGAAAGATGAACTTGCCATAGTATTACGAAGCATTTATGATACTACACTTCCTAAACTAGTGAAAGAAGATCAGGTTATTTTCTTCTCTTTAAAGGATAAATACTTCCCGGATATTCATCCAGATAATAACGATTATTCGGAATTTATGGCTAATTTAAAGGAGTATGCATCTAAACATGGATTGTGTTTGCTGAGTGGATGGGTGCAAAAAACATTGCAGTTGTATCATTTGCAACAAAATCATCATGGGATCATGTTGGTGGGTGAGTCTGGCACAGGGAAAACAGAATGCTGTGATGCCGTTTTAAGGTCTTTGTATAAGACAGAAGGTAAAGAACATACAAGTTACAGAATAGATGCAAAAGTTTTAGCTAAGCATCAAATTTTCGGTCATTTGGATGCCGTTACCAGAGAATGGACTGATGGGTTCTTTACAGGAATTTTAAGAAAAATAAGAGAGAATTTAAGAGGTGAAATGAATAAGGAATGTTGGATCATTTTTGATGGGGATATTGATCCTGAATGGGCAGAAAATCTTAACAGTGTTCTAGATGATAATAAGGCATTGACTTTACCTAATGGAGAAAAATTAGGAATTCCTCCTAATCTTAGAATAATATTTGAAACCGATAACTTGAAGTATACCACTCTTGCTACTATTAGTAGATGTTCCATGATTTGGTTTGATGATTCTATAATTGAAGATTATGCATTGTTTGAAAAGTTAGTCTTTGATTTAAAGTCGGAAAATATCATCTACAACCAAGGCCTCAGTATTGACACGATGACTTTATCAGACTATCAAAATAAAGTCTCCAGCAGAGTTCATGACATCGTGAAACCAGATGTATTACAACAAGTTACAACAGAGAGCAAAAAATTGGACCATATTATGGTTTTTAGTTTACAAAGATATATCTTTTCCTTTGGGGCTTTAATGAAATCCTATATGAGAAAGATTTTGGATCATGCAGTTGCTACTCAGACCAACATAGATAGTTATAAGAAGTACATTGATAAAGCAATTTTACTTTCATTAGTCTGGTCTTTTGCTGGTGACACAGAACTTACTTTGAGAGAAGAGTTTGGGAAAGCTTTGTCTTCGTTTAATGCTTTTTCTGCTATCGACATACCTGAAAAGCCAGTTATAGATTATGATATAAGCTTACCGGATGGAACATGGATCTCTTGGGAGAACAGTTTGACATACAGCGAACTTGATCCTAATCAAGTTGCTAAGGCCAATACTGTCATTTCCACCCTTGATACTGTAAGACATGAATCATTTGTTCAAGCAGTTATGAATGAGCATAGACCATTATTGTTATGTGGACCTCCAGGATCAGGGAAAACCATGATTCTTTTGGAGTTTTTAAAGAAATCACCTAATCTTGATATTTTGCAACTTAATTTTTCTAAAGATTCATCTCCATTATCACTTATGAATTCATTAAAGCAACATTGTGAATATCGGAAGTCAACTACCGGTAAAGTGTTTGCTCCTAAACTTACAGGAAAATGGGTTGTAGTGTTCTGTGATGAGATCAATTTACCAGGAACTGATAAGTTTGGCACTCAAAAAGTCATATCTTTTATGAGACAAATGATTGAGAATGATGGATTTTGGGATCCTCATGAAAGACAATGGATTAAAATTGAAAGAATTCAATTTGTTGGTGCCTGTAATTCACCAAAAGATCCCGGACGTCATGCCTTGGGCCATAGGTTCTTACGTCATGTTTCATTATTAATGGTGGATTATCCCGGAGTGTCATCTTTACACCAGATTTACGAGACGTTCAATCGGGCTGTCATGAAATGTGTTCCTGATTTAAGAGGTTATACCGATTCCGTTACTCATTCTATGATAAATGTCTATTTAGAAAGCAAAGAGAAGTTTAAGCCTTCAATGCAGTCCCATTATGTTTATTCTCCTAGAGAGTTAACCAGATGGTGTAGAGGACTCTTGAATGCATTAACAAATAATGACTTTAAAGATCTTCCCAGCTTTGTTAGAATGTGGTACCATGAAGGACTTCGGTTGTTTTATGATCGATTGATATTCGATTCAGAGAAACAATGGACAAAAGATCTCTTCAAAGCCACTATTGAACAACATTTCCCTTTTATAGATATTGCTGATGTTGTAAAGGAACCAATATTCTTTTCTGATTGGCTTTCACTGAAATATGAACTGGTAAGCAAAGACGATATTCAACAGTTCTTGTCCCATCGTTTGGGCACTTTCTGCGAGGAAGAAATTGACGTTGATTTGGTGTTCTATGAAGGATTATTAGACCATGCTCTTCGTATCTATAGAGTCTTGCAGCAACCTCAAGGCCACATGATTTTGGTGGGTCCTCCAACAACAGGAAAGACAACTTTAACCAAATTTGTTGCTTGGATGAATGGTTTAAAGACAATACAGTTATACGTTAAAAGTGGTTACACAGTCAATGACTTTGATAAGACTTTACGTCATATTCTTCTCAGATGTGTCAAGGGGGAACACATCTGTTTTGTCATCAATGAGTCTTCAATCATTGAAACATCTTTCATAGAGAGAATGAATACTTTATTGGCTAATTCCGAAATCCCAGGATTATTCACTGGTGATGATTATCGAGAACTAATGAGGATTTGTCTAGAAGAATCTCAAGTACAAGGATTGTTTTTGGATTCCGATGATGAACTCTATAGTTGGTTTTCTCAACAAGTATCTATGAATCTACATGTTGTGTTTACCGTCAATGAGTTAAACGGGGAGAAGAGATTACAAGCAGTGTCATCGCCAGCTTTATTTAATAGATGTGTTTTGAATTATATGGGTGATTGGGCTCCCGATACTTTGACTGAAGTAGGTTCTAAATTGGTCCAAGGATTACCTATTGATATGCCAGATCATCACATTCCACCATCATTTGAACCGGTGATCAATAAACCAATAACCACCTACAGAGATATAATAATCAATTCAATTATTTATATCCATAATTCTATGTTAGATTGGCTTCCTGAATACAGACAAGATAATTCTGTAGCCAAGTTTTTGACTTTTATTAACAATTTTGTTTCCATATTCAGTTCAAAGTCATTTGATATGGAAGAGAATCAAAGACACACTACAAATGGACTCAATAAGTTAAGAGAGACTGTTCTTCAAGTTGGAAGACTCAAAGAAGAGCTTTCGGCAAAACAACTGGAATTAAATAAGCGTGATAAAGAGGCAAGAGATATGCTAGATGTCATGCTTTCCAGACAAAATGAAGCCGAGAGGAAACAAGAGTTTTCTATAACTGCACAAGAAGAGTTGAATAAACAGGAACATGAAATTGAAACTAAGAAACAAAGTGTTATTAAGGATCTCCAAGAAGCAGAGCCTGCTTTAGTTGAAGCCAAAAAGGGGGTTCAAAATATCAAAAAACAACATCTCACCGAAATCAGAAGTATGGGTAATCCACCAGAAGCTGTGAAATTAACCATGGAATCGGTATGTATCTTGGTTGGGTATGATGTTTCTTCGTGGAGAGATGTACAGCTTGCTATACGAAAGGATGATTTCATTCCTAGTCTTGTTTCTTACGATAATGAAGAACAATTGACAAATGAAATAAGACATTACATGGAAGAAACTTACCTTTCAAGGCCAGACTACAATTTTGAAACCGTTAATAGGGCCAGTAAAGCATGTGGTCCACTTGTACAATGGGTAAAAGCCCAATTATTGTATCATTCTGTATTGAAAAATGTGGATCCTTTGAAAGAAGAGCTTACTATATTGGAGAATGGAGCTCGAAAGACTAAGGCTCAAATCAGGGCCCTTCAGCAAATGGTAGTGGAGCTAGAAGAAAGTATAGAAGAGTATAAACGGAGTTATAGCTCGTTAATAAGAAACACAGAACACATCAAAACAGAGATGGAAACCGTGGAGCTGAAAGTGAATAAGAGTTTACGATTAATCGAAAACTTAACTTCTGAAAAAGACAGATGGAAGAATAGTATTGCAAAATTTTCTGATGAAAGACTGAAGATACCCGGAGATTCCCTTTTAGCAGCAGCTTTCTTGACTTATTCCGGTATCTATGATCAAAGAGTCAGAGAAGAATTGATAGAAAAATGGAGAAAATGTCTCCAGGATTCAGGTATTAATTATGATAAAACCATTTCAATTTTGTCTTTATATCCTTCCAATGATAAGTTCAGTCTTGAAGATAATTTTAACGATACTCTTGACGAATTGACCAAAGAAAATATGTTGATACTAAAGTTAAGTAAATTCCCACTTTTGATCGACCCATCGTCAGAGTCAATTCATCTATTAACTCGTCAATTGAAATCCAAGGTCATGGTCACCAGCTTTTTAGCAGAATCATTTGTGAGGGACTTGGAAAATGCTGTTAGATTTGGTGGATTACTTATTGTCAAAGATAGTGAATACTATAATCCCGTTTTAGATACTGTGTTACGAGGTGAAGCGTATAAGAATGGAGGTAGAATGTTGATAACTATTGGTGATCAGTCTATTGATTATAATCCCGAGTTCAAGCTTTTCCTTCATACCAGAGATCCTTCTCCAGTATTGAATCCATTTATAAGGTCCCGGGTTTCTATTGTCAATTTCACATTAACTAGTAGAAGTTTAGAGAGTAATGTTTTAGACTTGGCTTTAAAAGAAACTGACCCTGACACTGAAAACAAGAGAGCCACTTTAGTGACATCTCAAAACAAACTTAGGAAAAGGCTCAAGAAACTTGAAGTGCAACTCTTGGATTCACTTAGTGATGTTTCGGGAAATGTTTTAGATGACGATAAAGTTATCGATTATCTCGAGAAGCTTAAAACCGAATCTAGAGAAATCGATAGTCAGATAGAACAATCAGAAGTTGTTCTTAAAAAAGTTGATGTTGTCAGAAACAAATTTTTCACTGTTGCATTGCATTGTTCACTGATATTCAACATCTTAAAGGAACTAAGTCAATTCAGTAGTTTTTATAATTTCCAGCTTCAAATTTGCACAAAAGTGTTTTTGATGGTATTGAATACCTTTAAGGATTCATTAGATGATGATACTGATCTAATAGTGGAATTCTACAAGGAGATCTATGCTATCGTTTCCCATTCTTTGACCGGTCTTCATAAAATAGTATTTGGTATTGCATTAACAACCAACTACTATAATATAGACATCGGACAGAATTTTACCAAGTTTTTCCGTCATTTACTTGATGTATTTGCCGAAAACAGACCAATAGAAAGTTTACCACCAGTAGTAGAGCAATTAATAATTGATAAACTGGTTGATATCAATAACATGGAAGAGATCATACACAACAATGGTGATAATTTAATACTTCAAAAACTTAGTAAATTGATAACTGCTTCAATGAGAATGAATACGAATCCTAGTGCTGTTATCAATGAATGGAGTAATTATGCTTCGTTCTTATTTACAGGGGTAGGTTCTTTTAGTTCCAAATACGATATTGAATACTTTGTTGACCAATCACCAACAGATTCAGTACACCCAATTGTTTTAAGTTCAGTTGAAGGATTTGATGCTACATTTAAAGTGGAGCATTTATCAAAAACCAAGAATCAAAATTTAACTATAGTTTCTTTGGGGACAAAAGAAGGAATTTCTTTAGCTAAGAAAGAACTTCAAGCTGTTTCTAGTAAAGGAGAATGGTTATTAGTACAAAATATTCAAATGTCCAACGAATGGATTCAAAATTTGGAAAAGTTATTGGATAATCTTGATGCCAAACCAAGTTTCAGACTATTTTTAACATGTAATATTGAATCTAAAGTTCCAGTAGCATTAATAACTAAATCACAAGTTTTGGCATACGAAAATCAACCCACATTGAAAAATATCTTTATGGAAACATTTGCTACGTTACCCGATTCAATCCTTACATCAAAACCTCCAGAGTACAGACATATTTATTTCCTCTTTACTTGGTTCCATTGCATTATTGTTCATAGAATGAGATACACCCCAGTTTCATTCACCAAGAAATATGATATCAATGATTCCGATTTCAATTCTGGAATGGTTGCAATAGACAATTTACTAGCACCATTAATGAAGGGATCAGTAAGTAACATTTCCTTGGATCGGATTCCATGGCAAAAGATTAGTTACTTAATTGGAGAAATTACCTACGGAGGAAAGATTGATAATACCAAAGACTCAGAATATGTTATTAATCTTAGTAGAAAGTTATTCACCATTGAAGGGTTTGAGAACGATTTCAATTTAGTTGGAAATACAATCACCAACAAATCAGGAATCAAAGTATACAGACCAGATGGAATTGCCTTGACTGCTTATAAAGAGTGGATAAATGACTTACCTAATGAGACGCCATTATCATGGATTGAATTACAAGAAGATGTTAATGATCTTATGATAAAGAATGACAATAAAGCCATAGCATCCAATGGGTTACGAATAAGTTTAGAGTAGTAGTAATTGGAGGTCAACCATGTAAATATATTTAATATCAATAAACGTTATAATAGATTAATCTAAAAGAAAAAGACAACTTTCTGTACTAATTATGTATTGAAGCTACATACATAGTTAACATTATAATTTACAATGCTTTTTGCTTTTTATAAATTTAAATTAAAAGTGGGAAAAATATACCAATCCTATCATTCATGGCGATTTGTTTATTCATCGTCTTCTAAGGTTTGAGCAGCAATACGGTCTAAATCTCTTTGACCATTTTCAGAGATCTTTCTACCACCCTTTGGAGCGATTTCAAGAACACCAATTTTTTCTAAAGATTGTAAAACTTTTCTGTTAACGGAACCAGAGGCATCAGCGTGTCTGTGTGGTCTGAAACCTCTGTTGACGGCACCACCATATAATTTATTTAATTTACCAACACCAACTTGTTTTCTTAAGTAGATGTGTCTGGCAATGGAGGCAGCTCTGTGGTAGAACCAAGTTTCAGCTTGTTGAGGTGGTAATTCATTACCAGCTGAAGTCTTGACAACATCAACGTAACCTGGAACTTCTAATTTACCTTGACGTTGTAAAAATTGAGCATAAGCATTGATAAAATCTTGAGCTGGGACGTCTCTAAATGTATTGTTAGTATGATATTCAGGTGGGGTTTTATTTATAGGGGAGAAAAAGTTATTGTGATTGACTATTAAGCTTCTGGATGAAATATTTTGTATGTTAAAATGTATGATTTTTAATACCTGGTTTCTTTTGTATTCTTGACAATAACTTGTATTACTTTTACGGGATCATTTACTTGGTTGATATAGTACCACTTTCATTACATGTTTTCATGTACAAATTTTTCATGTCTATTCTTATGATTGATTATAGGACTTCATGTTCTTCTTCTTTAGAATATATGATGGTAAAGAATACTAAATATACTCTAGAAGCTCAATATTATCACGTTATACTTTGTTATTTTACTTACCTAACTGATACACCGGCCATGTTGTATTACTATTTAATCAATAATAAAGTCTATGTGAAGTAATTTTTTTTCAATGAGAAAATTGTTAATCCAAGGACGTTTTGTGTAATTTTTAATTTTTTCAATTTTTTTGCGAGGGACGAAGAAGAGAAAACAGTCACAGAAGTCACGAGCCTCACTCTGTGGACATTGGGTGAATATATTTGACAATATGCAGTATTTAATCTACACTATATTTCATACATACTATTACTATTATTATTACAGTTATTATTATTACTATTATTACTATTACTATTATTACTATTGTTTCCATATGTTACTTAAAGCCTTTTGTTTTCTAGAATATTGTTCTAACTCAATAAGAGAGCTCTCTTGGCTCCAAAAGGAAGACTCAAGGTTTCTATCATCAACTTTCAACTCTATTTGATTCTTGTAACTGACTTGAAACGTAACTGGCATTCTAAATCGAGGTGAATTGAACACTGACCGGTCCCAGGGTTTAGAGCAATCTAGTTTTTGTTTCAATTTTCTTGCATTATTGGAACCGAGATCTTCTTGATCTTCATTTGGTGTAAGAGGATAAATTAGATCTTGAAGACCATTTCTTATGACTGACTCTTCATCTGCACTCCAACATTGTTCGATATTAACTGATTTAATGTCTCTATAATTAATTCCTAATGGATCAGCCAAGGTTTTTATTAAGTCTAACATTGCTTGTAATGCAATTAAATGAGGCTCGTAAAACTTACCATTGTATTTGAAACTAATATGATTCACTTGAAGTGATGGAATAATCTTTAAAAGCTTAGCTTTTTCAACACCCTGAAACAAAGTCACCGCCAGCGATGACTGTAAGAGCGTTAGGTGATTATTTTGGGTTGATGGTGTGGAATAAGCCTGAATATTTCTATCATCAAGAGCCAAATACTTGAGAAATACTGTATCTATGGAAAATCGTTCAATATTGGAATAAATTAGTGGTTCCAAGAAGTTTGTGTTTTTTATCGTATCCCAATCAGAAGCTTCATAAGTTTGAAATTTCCTTCGAGTAAGCCTTAAGCTTAATTCTTTAAGTGTCTCATTAGTGCTAACATATCGTAGTATATTTTCAATGCATTGATACTTGATAGACGATGTTTCTGTTAAAAACAAGTTTAACACAGTTAAACGTAATGGTTTATTGAAGTTTTCAATGATTGTCGTTAACAAGTCGTCATGTAATTCATTGAAATCAATAAACAAATCCAATCTAGTCAATTGTGGTAACATACTAGCTAATGGAGGGTTCTTCAATTGTCCAATATTCATAGACACCATTTCTATCGTGGAAGGAATTGATAAATCGATTTCTGATAATTCAAAGATTTCATCTAATAACTTCAACTGTTTAATATTGGGGAATATACTAAGATAATTCGAAGTCATTAAAGCCCGATCACATTCCAAATATTCAACATAGTTTACTAAACTAAACTGTCTTTGGTATCTACTTTTAAAATTGGTATCACCATTAATGATCTTAAATCCGGTTTTAGCCAAATCAGAAACAGAACAATCATGGAAATTTCTAAACAATACTTCTCTTATTAATTCTCTATAATATTGATCCTTAATGCTGAAGTTTTCAAATGATTTGGGTAAGGCAAAAATAGCATCAGTTTGGTTTTTCCTTATCAAACTCAAACTTCGGAATACTACTTTACCTAGATATATTCTCAAGGCAATACATGTGGATGATAATGCTAATAAACTAGAATAGTTTGGAATTAAATGATTCAACTCTAATGTGAATTCTGGTAACTTGGATACTTGATTATTATATTTTTTACTACTCAAATCAATTACCCCTTGGGTAAGATAATAGATTATCTTATCTACTATATCCTTAGGGAGATCTAAAAGGCTCACTGATGGTGTCACAGAGTTATATTGTCTCTCATTTGAGACACTATAATGATCAACACCGTCACTTACTCTAATACATGTCATGGTATTTGATTTAATTTTTCATCTATGGTTTTTTTTTTTTACCCTTAAACTTCAGTCATCCTTTCCTTATAAGGAGTTAAGGTGTTTCACACCAATTTCGCATTCATTCCGATAAGAGGTAATTAGCCAGCAAGATAATTTTTTTAATTGTTCTTTGTTGCTATTGTTGAGTACATTATAATTATATTTATCGATGTATAAATTGTAACATTAAATTAGGTACTATGTATAGAACACTACTTAACTTAGACCTTGAAAGCCTTTGATCTTCTTCTACCTCTAGCTCTTTCGAATTTTCTACCGTTAGATAAGATTCTTGGAGCCTTTCTCTTGTGAGGACCGAAACCGAAGTGTCTAACGGCTTCTCTGTGACTTCTTGGACCTCTAACAATTAAGGTGTTTTGACCTTTTGGAGCTCTTAAAGCTAATTGATCTAAAGTGATGGTTTCACCACCAGCTTTTAAGATGGTAGCTTTAGCACCAGCGGTGAATCTCAAAGCAGCAACAGTGGCCTTTGGCATATCTAATAATCTAGAATCGTCAGTAACAGTACCAACAACAACGATGGTTTTGTCACTAGCACCTTTTTGACCTAAGGCTTTAGCGATTCTAGAAACAGATACTGGTGGTCTGTTGATCTTTGACAAGAATAATTGTCTCAAGATAACTCTGTTGAATGGAGCATCAGTACGACCTAAATTATATGTTAGTATTTCATCCCCACTTATAATACTCTGATTCTGCTCAGAAGACGCACAATAAATGTAAAATTTTGAAATGCACTCGCAGAAATATTCTTCAGTAACGGTAGAGTTATTGACTACTCTCAATGTCAGTATCTTCACTGACGATATTGACTATGGTGATGATAATGATTATGATGATAGTGGTAGTCATTATCACCATTATCATTATCATCCCGTCAATATGGTAGTAATAGACTCTATTTGGATTGTGTTGTCCACCATCCAATCTCGTTACTTTCCAAACATGTTATGAGATATCCTGAATAACTGTTCTGCAGTTACAGGCAATAATGTTTGAACTTTGAGTTTGTTCCTATTGCATTTTGTTATTGATACTTTATATTTTGTTTTCTTTCCACAAAAAAATTTTCAAATTTCAATTTATCATGTCATCCTCTAGACTTCAATATACATACGAGCTAAGAAAGTATATAACTTGACTAATAACTTCAAGTAAACATTGTCAGATTTTGGAGCGGTTCTGTGTCCCGACTTTTTATGTTGGGAACTCAAAAGATCTTTACCCATAGTTACTTCAAAAGGTGGTTACTTCTAAAAGATTTTTTTTTTCAGTGAGGTTTTTTTTTTGTGAGATGATGAACATGGAATTTGGTTACACAAAACCCGAGAAAATCTCATTCGCTCACGGTCACAGTCGGTGTGCGTGATCACAAGGGGCTATAGCCCTAGAGATATGCGAGGAGGCAACTAATTGACTATGGTTATCTCGTATTACTATAGATCTATAAAGTAGTAGTTGACTAAGATGGCACAACTTACCCCGATAAGAGGGTTTGTGAATATGCCTGTGACAAAGAATATATGTATATTTACTACTGTCAGTGCATTGTTGATATCGATATTACAAATCAAGTATATATTGAAGTTATCCATTGATCCATTTATATTGGAATACAATCAATATTGGAGAATAATAACCTTTCAATTGTCGGTAATAAATGAATCGGATTACCTTCTTTGTATAATATTATGGTTTCATTTCAAAAACTTGGAAAGATTTTATGGTTCGAATAAATATTTATCGTTAATTATCATATTTGCATTGTATAACTGTGTTTTATTATTCATGACTATGAGTTTGGGTCAATTATTGATAAACTTTATTGATTACCTATTGATTAAGTTTCTTAAATTGGGTATTTATAAATATTTCACAACTTTTTTAAATACTGTTGCCCCAGGTCCTTTAGGGATATTATCATCATTATATGTCTGTTATGGCTCAGTTATCCCTTCCTCATATCAATTTAAGATCGTATTGACTGATCCTTCAAATTCTGATGGAACACCAACTGAAGAATCCCAACCACAAAGTCAAGGCCTTTTGTCCAAGCCTAAAGAATTGGTATTGACTGATAACTTTCAAATTCATATCTTATTCACAGTATTGTTATTCAACAATGGCTTTGCGTCTCTATTACCCATGCTTATAGGATTAGTCATTGGGAAATTGTTCACTAAGGAGTTATTACCAGGATCCAAAACATGGTTATTACCTTCAAGTGTGTTCAAGATATTCATCAATCCTTTTAAATACACCATGAACTTGTCCAGTTCATTAAGGAGAAGATTCACTGGTTATCAACCCGTTACCACGGAAATGAATGAAGGTCAAGAAGATGATAGAGAAGAAAGAGAAGAGATTGTTGACGATATACGGAATAATAATGATAACGTTATTAGAGCAGAGACTCCAGTAAGACCATTAGCAAGTCAATTCTTGGATACTTTTAGAACAGGTAACAATTAAGACTACGATGAATTATGATGCATTCTAAATACTTACAAAAAAAAAAACATACAAATTAATATTATATTAACATTAATATGAGTGACAATACTTTTAATTTTTATCCTCTACCTTTGTCTTTCTTCTTCTTTCAACATCCCAGTTATATAATCTAGCGGTATTCACTTCCATAGTAGTGATATTTTCTTTTAAAAATGCCAAGTCCTCTTTTACAATTTTAAACTCTTTGTGATTGTTCTTTAGTCTTTCATTTAACACATCTACAGCTTCATCTAAGGGATACTCCAACATAACCTCAGCTCCTAACCACAAGTAAACTGAGTTCAAATTTTCAACTTTTATACTAGCTTTAGTGTATAAAGTGTCGTTAAGTTCATAATTAGTTTCTATTATTTTGTTATCTTCATTGTCATCGTCATCATCTTCATCATCTTCATCATCTTTCTCATTAGACTTCCTTTCCTTGATATGATTTATGATAGCTAGATTCTTCTCGATATCTGGTATTTTCACATTCAAGTCATTCAATTGCTGTCTTTTCGATAATTCCATATATTTATATTGCTGTAACCGGTCTTGGAAAGCTTTCATAACTGGATCAAAATCATTTTCTGGATCTTTTAGAAAGTTTTCCACCTTGTCTATAAAAGGAGATTGAGGGATTCCCCGAGGATTTGTTTTTGATGTTCTAAAATAATTGTTAGTAAAGAGTTTCTATTGATAATATCTTCTTCTTATTCTTCTTTTGTGCACTTACTTTAATAGTTCAGCCATTGAAAGAACGTCAGATTGATTTACAGAGATTTAATGATAATTTCCAACTTTTCGCATTGGAAGTAGAGGTGAAGTTACACAAAGTCGCTTAAGAGTATAATCGTGTGTGGTTGCAAAAAAGACAAAAAAAAAACAGAATAAACTACAATAAAATATGACTTTAGAGGAAAAAACTAAGTTATATTTCAACCTATAAATAACTTAAAAAAGTAAGAAATTCACAATTACTTAGTTGGTTTGAATTGTTTGTGGTTAGAAGCTTTAATCTCAGCATCATTTTCAGCCTTTCTTTGATCATAGACATTCAACACTGATTCAGCAGCTTTAACACCAGAAATAGCCATAGCACCAAAAGTTGGGCCCATTCTGTTGGAACCGTCAATTTCAGAAAGTTCCATTCCAGTGACAACTAAACCAGGAGCAACTTCTCTGGTTCCTTTAACAATAGCATCTTCAGCACTGTTCATATCAAGACCTCTCATGTGACCTAATTCAATAGCTGATAATTCGGCCATACGTTTAGCGGTTCCAGCCCCTAATAAACCATCATGACCAGAAGCTGATAAAACCACATTACAATTGATGGTATTTGGATCCATACATGATTGAGTATCATGATTTAAAGCGACTAAAGTCCAGTTTGTCACAACTCCAGATAATCTTAATTTACCAGTTTCTTCATCCCTACGAGTGATTAAGTCTTCAACAGCAGTGGCATTGAATAACTTAACGTTAGGGAATGATAACACTTTAGATAATAAAGTTGACATGAAGTAAGCAGCATGTTTAACAACAACATAATCACCTTCATCTTCATAGTCTAACCCCAATTCATTTAAAAACAAATTAGCAGGTTTTCTTAATACCATAGCGGAGAATAATTGACCTCCTAACCAGCATCCACCACCAGGACTAACACTGGCTTCAATAATAGCGATTTTCAATTCAGGTCTATTCTTAGCTAAAACATAAGCAGCACTTAAACCAGCAGATCCAGCACCAACAATAACAACATCAGATTCAGCGTATTTATCTAAATCAGCAAAATAACGTCTAGTCATTGCTCTTGATACTGAAGATTCTCTAATAGGATTGAATTTAAAATTCTCCCAATCAGCAAATTGAACATCTTCATTAGCTTCTGCTGCTTTTAATGAAATACTGTTGTTCAAAGGTAATGTTGCTTCCGGTTGTAATTCGGAAACAGTTCTTTGTTGAAGCATAGTTGGAGGAGTCATTTTTACAAGTTTAATAAATTAACAAATTATTTAATTAATTAAGATCGAGTTTAAAACTGAGATCTCTATTGTTTATATAGTCTATTGATTCCATGACTAAAGCCCAACAATTGTCCATATTTCCATTCCTTTAACTGCATAATTTAAATCTTAAAGCAATTGATCCTTTATAATTTCTATAATAAGTAATGTGGAGAGTAGTAATAAACTCTTAGAAAGCAGGTTTATAATTTTCCTCCTTTTTGCATAATTAGGTTCTGCTCACTATAAAGGCTGCAAAATATGCCAGAAATAGATTCTCACGGCCTTTTAAGTGCATAATTTAGTATTATATTTAGATAAGAGAAGAAAGCAATAGAAGAAAAAAAAAAAAATATAATAATAATAATAATAAAATGTACATAAGAATTATAAATTCTAAATCACAGAAAGCAAAGTAACACATTAAAATGCAACACATTAAAATGTATAAATATAAATTACAAAATTAGTATTCTAGTCACACTATTTACCATTACCATTACCATTCAGGTTGAACCCAGTGAAATACCGGTTTCTGAAACTAGTAATATTATTAGTTTTTAATCCATTACTTGTTATTCCTTTATAGGATTCATCTCTTTTAACATATACAAGTAACCTTCTAGACCATTTATTGAAATCTTGTTGTAAATTATACAACAATTCAAGATTAGCATGTTGAGGGATTTGGTTTATTTCATAGTTATCATTAGCTGTAGGCATCCAGAAACCAATTCTTCCATTAACCGGTAGTCTATTGGCAGCAAAGTTTAATAAATCATCTAATAAATCTGATAACTCATAGGCCTTTTTAGGAGGAATATAATCCCGTCTTAAATGGGCTTTTTCCCCCTCAATCATAATGTTTTCTTGGTTTTCTGCTTTGGCAGCATCTTTAACTCCACATACTTTTAACCCTTCTCTAACCCCATAAGGAGGATCACAAACAATAGTATCTATAAGAAAATCATCCCGAAGAGCATTATTAGTAAAATCCATAGCCACCACATCAATATATTTAGAATGAATTCCATATTGTTTAAAATTGGCATAAATATTACAATTATTCTTTTTCCCCTTAACCATTCTAACATCAATATCTGATCCAAATGATATACCACCATAAGTAGATGCTGCTACTAAAAATGATCCCGTACCTGAGAAAGGATCATAAACAATTTTCCCATTATTAACTTGAGTTATATTACAACTGACCATCGCCAATTCGGCATCAAAAGAAGTGGTACCAATGTATTTCCTCTTCTTTAAATTATATTTATCAAGAGCATTTTTACTCCGAGCGCTTAATTCAATTTGACGTCCAAACCATAATCGTTGTGGTATTGTACCTCTAATGTTATGGAAAGCTTGAAATTCTTCTATCACGGTAAATATTTCATCGGGATTCTTCATTCTTATGGGTCCTTTTAATGCTAAATATGCAAATGATTCAATAACTTCAAATCGATTCTGATCTTCTCTTCCTCCCATATAACTAACAAAGTCAAACTTGAAAGAGTTTTTTTCATACTTTTTAGCCTTATCAAGAGATTTGGATTTTATATCCTCATGTAATTTGTCATAAGTTTCACCATACCCCCATATTTCATATATGGCTTTTGATAAAACGGAACGTTCCATAATGAGCTTAGCGTCATTATCATTGTCAAGTTGAACCACTAGAAATGGTTTAGTTTCATCATGATGACTAAAGTCAACTTTAATATTATGCATATGAGCCAAAGACTCCAACTCAGCTATCCTAAAATTAGGATGGGCTTGAGCAAAGTAGATCAAGTATTCCTTCATCAATGAGTGTAGTGAGTGAGTGAGTGAGTATACTGTAGTGTTTGATGTATAGTGAAAAATTTACTAGTGATGGAATTGAGCGGCTCAGCGATGAGAGACAGGAGGAATTGGTGAAGACAAAGGAACAACAAAAAGAAGAGAAAAAGAGGAGAAAAAGAGAAAAAAAAAAAGGAAAAAGAGTGCCAAAAAAGAGTAACAAAAAGAGTAACAAAATATCCACAACTTTAACAAAAAATCACACACACACATAATATTCTATCCTCTAATCACACTTCCCATACTCTACTAAAACTCTGCTCTCTTCTCTCTTCTCTCTGCTCTTAAATTAATTTAACACAATGTAGTGCCCCTACCACCCTCGCACCAAAGTCGTTATTTCTTCACCTGACAAAAAAAGCGTTGAAAAAGGGGGATAAAACTACACATATAATCTTTCCTTTTAATTAACTCAAGTGAAAAATTATCATCAGGACACAATCAAGTATAAATATAAATCTATTTATATATATATCGTGACTGTAATAGAATAATTTTTTTCTTTTTTTTTTTTTTTTTTTTCTTTTTTTTTATCAGTTGAAAATTAGAAATATTTGATTAAGTTTAGTGGGTAATCCATATTGGTAAATTTGTATTACTACATAGATTTTGTTTAATTTTTTAGTTTTATACGATTCCATATAATCAATAAACTAATCGACTGTTAACCAAACATAGTATTTCACCGCACGTTCTTTTTTTTTTTATTTAGTTAGGTGTTCCATAAAAAATTTCAGAAACAAAGTTAGAAAACATGTCTTCCCTTGATGATGATGAAGCCCTTTTTGAAGATATCTATGGTGAAGATGATAATAAAACCACTTCCACTAAAGATGAGTCAGTGAATGAGAATAAGCCGGAATCAGCTCCTCCCGCACAAGATTCTACTTCTCAATCAGAACCTTCTACTGAAGCCAAGCCTCAGTCATCAGAGACTGCTGGTAGTAATTTACCACCACCACCACCACCACCACCAGCGGCCCCAGCTTCTGGTTCAGGACCAGAACCAGAACCACAAACACAACCAGAAACTCAACAACAACAACAACAACAACAACAGCCTTTAGCTAATGCCGCCACTGACACAAACAACGCTAATGCTATGCCAAGTATGCCAGGGATGCCAGGGATGCCGGGAATGCCAAATATGCAAGATTTTGGTCAATTTCAGCAACAATTCCAAGCAGCAGCAGCAGCTAATGGAGGAGTTCCACCACCTCAACCACCTAATACTTTCACCCCATCAAATATGGGAAGAGAAAGTGGTAAAATGTTCATTGGTGGTCTCAATTGGGATACTACTGAACAAGGATTAGTGGATTATTTTTCCAAGTATGGTGAAATCCTTGATTACACTATTATGAGAGATAATTCTACAGGAAGATCTCGTGGGTTTGGATTCTTAACGTTCCAAAGCCCTCTTGCTGTGGATGAAGTTATTAAAACCGATCATGTTTTAGATGGGAAATTAATTGATCCCAAGAGAGCAATTGCTAGAGATGAACAAGATAAAGTTGGAAAGATTTTTGTTGGTGGAATTGATCCTATGATCAATGAAATAGAATTTAATGAATTCTTTTCTCAATTTGGTCATATTATTGATGCTCAATTAATGATTGATAAAGATACTGGGAGATCAAGAGGGTTTGGTTTCATTACTTATGATTCTCCTGAAGCTGTCGATAGAGTTTGTGTTAACAAATATGTCAGTTTCAAAGGTAAATCTATGGAAGTCAAACGGGCTGAACCAAGAGGTCAACATCAACAAACTCAACAACAAACTTTACAACAACAACAATACGGGTTCAATCCTTATGGTCAATACGGTCAAATGCAATACGCTCAAGGTATGAACGGAATGTCTCCAGAAATGATGCAAGAGTACTGGCAAAGAATGCAACAATGGTACATGTATCAACAACAACAACAGCAACAAGGTGGTGGTGGTGATTCCACAGAAGGTGGTGAACAACCTGGTCAACCTTTAAATCCTCAACAACAAACTCCTGATGAGCCTGAAGGTAACGGAGCCAAGGAGCAATCTAATAGTCGTCATTCAGGTCCTCCTCCTCCTTCAAGATCATATGGTAATTCTCGTGGTCAATCTGATTATGGAAGTGGTAGAAGAATGAATATTCCTAAAGGCCCAAGAAGAGCTCCTCCTTCTGGTCCTGGTGGTTCCAGAGGTAGAGGTGGTTATCATAACAGAAGCAGAGGTTATCATCCTTACAGTAGAGGTGGTGGTAGAAGATAAAATTGATCAAACAAAACAACAAAAGCAAAAAAAAGTTACTTGTCTATTAAATGTTATTAAATATACATATGTTAATTCATGGAAATCAATATTTCCGCTTCTTACTAGGTCTTGCATTCTTTTCTCTTCTCTTTTCTTTAATTTGTCTGGCTTTTCTAATATCTTCAGTTGATTTAAGTTCTTGTGTTTGTCCTGGTTTACTATGTCCTTTAACAGGAATCCCAGCACTGAGAGCTTTATCAACTTTCTTCTTTTGTTTATGATAATCATCTCTATACTTATCAGGTAATTGAGGTGCCTTAACCTTTTTGTGTTTGAATTTCTTATTACCCAATTTTTCAAGACCCAGACTATCATCATTATTAAAGGAATTCCCATGGATTTTCTTCCATTCTTCATACTTACCAGACTTATAAGTAGCAGGAATTCTTTGTCCTGATTCACTAATGATATACTTTTGATCAGTGGAATAAGAATTGGTATACTTACCTTTCTTTTTATTCCATTGATAAACTTGCTTTTGCACTTGACTTTTATCATCATTATCTAAGTCAAAAGCAGCATTGGCAGCATTATTAGAGAAAGATGAATCTAATGCTAACTGTTTATCTTGAATATCAGCTGATGGAGCATAATGACTAATGAAAAACTGAGGATCTTTAAAAGATTTCTTTCTTTGATTTTCTTTATTGGTTAACATCTTTTCACCATCTTGGAAATAATTCTCTAATTCTTCATTAGGAACACTATCATCAACATCTTTAACAGAATATCCTACTTCTCCTTCTTGATTGAAGATTTCATTTTCAATCCCATGAGTTAATCCAGCTAATCTTTCTTTATCTAATAAATCTCTTCTTTCTTTGGCTTTTCTTTGTACAGGAGCCAATTGTTTTCTTCTTCTATTCATAAATTCAGTTAATCCACTTTCATCCTTTTCATTTGCTTTCCGATTAAATTCAAACACAGTTTGTTTGGAATTTCTATTAGTCAATTTATTTAAGAATGCTTCTTTTTCTTTTTCTAAATTAGGTCCAAATAATACATGTTGATCATCCCAAGCATATGTTTGAACTATTTCTTTTGCTCTTTTAACCGATTCTGTAGATGCTGCTTGTCTAGTTTTATAAAACAACTTTTCCCCTTTGACAGAAACTTCCCGAATAGTCTTTAATTCATAACTATTTCTCATTAAATTTTCATAAACTTCTTGACAATTCTCTAAATCTAATCTTGGGACCGATCCCAATACTAGTCTATCAGTGTAATTAACTATAGGCTCTTTATAATCATTACCTAATTTGTCTTTTAATATTTGACATCTTTGTTCATGCATGGGAGTTAATAAAATTTTCTTCCCCAAAAAGATCTCCAAGTCCAACATATAAGGTAACTCTTTTTCACTGATTATAGAATAGGCCCAACCTTTGTTACCAGCTCTAGCAGTTCTACCAACTCTATGAACAAAGATTTTAGACGAACTTGGGAATGAAAAGTTAATAACATTAGCCAACACAGGAATATCAATACCACGAGCAGCAACATCAGTGACAACCATGATCGATGATAAACCACACCGAAATTGATATAATTGTCTATCTCTAGCTCTTTGATCCAAAGATCCATAAATAAATGATACTAAATAACCATAATTCTTTAATAAATTGGTAATGAATTCAACATGATGTTTGGTAGGAACAAATACCACAGTAGAAAATTCTGATGGTAATACATTAGCTGGAGGTAATCTTTCCTTTTTGAATTTTCGGTTCTTGAATTTTGATTTGCCTTTCTTATTCTTATCGTCATCATCATCGTCATTATCACTATCATCACTATCATCAGGATTATGTTTAGAAGTTTGTGCTTCTATTTTATCTATTTGTTCACGAGTAGGTAAAGGCATCTTAATGACTTCTTGTAAGATGTAAAGTAAATTTGCTTCCCGTTCATTGTTTTTGGTAGTAAAGAAGGCCATTTGTAATTGATCGGAGATTTTCGTTTCAGTATCTAATCTTATTAATGTGGGATTAGATAAACCGGCTTTGGCAAAATCCACTAAAGTTCTAGGTAAAGTAGCCGAGAATAAAAGGGTTTGTCTTGACGTAGGTAAAGAAGAAATCAATTCATTTAATTGTTCAGCAAACCCCAATTCAAATAACCTATCAGCTTCATCAAAAACTATATATTGTATGGATTTTAACTCCAAACTCATTTCCACTTTCAAATGCATGAATCTCCCAGGAGTAGCAATGATTATATCAGGGTTAGACATCATAGCTGAGAATTGATCTTCTAAGGAATCACCACCAACTAATAATATAGCTCTAAGGTTAGTTTTGGAACCAAACTCTTTAACCAGTCTAAAAGTTTGCATGGCCAATTCTCTTGAAGGAGCCAAAATAATGGCTCTAGCACCACTTTGAGCAGAATGAGTCTTTAACTTTTCAATCAATGGTAATGTGAAAGCAGCTGTTTTACCAGACCCGGTTCTAGCCATACCCACCACATCACGGTTATCCATAATTAAAGGAATAGATTTACGTTGAATAGGTGTAGGTTGTTTAAATCCTTTTTTGGCAATATTACCTAATAACATCTTAGAAAACCCAAATGATTGGAAGGTTCCTGCTTTAGCCTTTTTCACATTAGGATTATGGTTAACAAAGTATGATGATAAATCGGTAGCCATAGAGGATTTTTTTTGTCCTTCATCTTCGTCATCAGACAATTCCAAATTGGGGAAGTTATCTGTGGAATTATTTTGTTCTTTTGTTGATGGTTTAGATGGAGGTTTAGCTTTGGTTTTATTATCTTTAGAGTTATCCTCATCTCCTTCATCATCACTAATAACATCTTGAACTTCACCTTCCAGACCAAATCCACCATCAGAATCCGATCCAGAGCCTTCTGAGTCTGATTCGGGGTTCAAAAGTGACTTTGCAATATCAAATTCTTCATCCGACATGGTATTTATAGTGAAAAGAATTGATTTAAATTATAGACTTTTTTATAAAAAAAAAATTGTTACTCGATGAGCATCGTCACGTGAATATCTAGAATTGTGAATATCTACAAATTGAGTTGCGTAGACATTGTTAGAGGATTACCAATAAGAGATACACAACACAGAAAATATTCCATATATGAAATCGATATAGATACTGTATATACAGCATACTGATAGAAATATTCTCCCGAAGTTTGAACAAGTTTGCTTATATAAGTAACCAGGTAGAAGAGATAGTGGTTCCAATAACGGAAAATATACGAGATCTACGTGTATGCAGGAACCTTAGGTATCAAGTAGTTTATATGAAGAAGTTAAACAAAAGCAATAGTTTAATAAAGAAGTTATAAAATTAATACATTACATCACTCAACACTATTCAAGTGTCATTAGAATATCATTAAGTTTTCATTAACCTTTCATTTAACTCTCATTTAACTGGATTTTAACAGTCACAGGTTTTCCGTGGAAAAAAGGAACAATATATACTGCTAAAAAAAGCACCAAACGCGGTGTATAAGAAAAGTTCTACATCGACATTGATACTAACATAAAGTTCACATAGTCACCATAGACGTCATAGAAAAAGAGAAAAAAAGATCAAAATTGGTGAAAAGATTACTGGAAATAAAAAAAAAAAAAATTATGAACTAAAATGAACTTTATTAATAAGCTAAGATGGTATCGAAGAAGATACAAACTATCATTTGGACTCACATTATTTATGATTCTAATAATCATAATGATCCTTAGTAACTTCAGATTTCATTTTGATGAATCTGAAGTAGAGATGCATCTGAGTTTAATTGATTTTGATAAGTTGAATGTGTTTAATTATTGGAAAGGAGAAACAGTACCTTTTTCTAAAACTAATGCTGCTGCCACTAGTGAAAAGAATTTGAATATTAATAATTTTGATAATTTACATGATGGGAATAAAATAATGTTAATTGATCAATATAATGGAGAGAATGATCCTACTACCACTGATTTTTTCCGCAAGATTTTCAAGATTTATGATCAATATAAACCAAATATATTACGGTTAAATAATTATAAGAGTGATCAAAGAATTTATCATGCTCGTTATAATTCTAAGGATGATGACGAAGAAGATGATAGAATTATATTTAGTGAGGCATATCTTTCAAGTTTCCTTCAATTAAGTGAACCAGAATTAAAAGCCATGATGAAATCTCATAAGAATGTGGTGAAGAATTTACCTTCAAAAGCCCCTAAGGAGGTTTATTCTGGTAATGGGATCGTATATGTTGGAGGTGGTAAATATAATTGGCTTACTTTATTATCCATTAAATCAGTTAGAGATTTAGGATCTCAATTACCTATTGAAATTTTAATCCCTTCTTTAGAAGAATTTGAATCTAATTTGTGTTTTAAAATCTTTCCTCAATTTAATGCCAAATGTATTTTATTACCAAGAGCTTTAAATAAATACCCGGGACCTAATCAGGCAGAAGACAATGAAAATACTGATGATGATATATTCAAAAAATTCGATTTTAAAGGTTATCAATACAAAGCTTTAGCTATTTTGTTATCAAGTTTTGAAAATGTTTTATTCTTAGACTCCGATAACATTCCAGTAAGAAACCCTGATCCCTTATTTGAAAGTGAACCATTTACTTCTCATGGGTTAATAGTGTGGCCTGATTTCTGGAAAAGAGCCACCTCTCCTCGGTTTTATGACATTGCTAATATCAATATAGATAAGACCAAGTTTCTACCTCGTTATAATGAGATTAAGAGTGATTATGAAGACGTGGACTATAGTCAATACAAAGAGAATGAAATACCCTTCCATCAATATCAAGGCACCATCCCTGATCCTACAAGTGAATCGGGTCAATTAATGATTAGTAAAAAATCTCATCTAAAAGTATTATTATTATCATTATATTATAACTTATATGGACCCAACTATTATTATCAATTATTTTCTCAAGGATCTGATGGAGAAGGAGATAAAGAAACCTTCTTAGCCGCATGTGTAGCCCTTAAAAGTAAGTTTTATCAAGTTAAAAGTTTCCTTAAAGCATTGGGATATTTTGATTCCAACATTAAATTCATAGGTACTGGTATGGGTCAATTTAATCCTATTACTGATTATGAGTCTAAAGGTCATGATTTATTATTTATTCATGCAAATTTCCCCAAATTAAATCCTTGGCAATTAAAACAAGAAGAAAAGATTTTCGATAATGATAATAGAATCCGATTATATGGTAATGGAATTAAGAATTCCATCAAATTTGATTTTGAATTAAATCAGTGGTTAAACATGCATAATTTCTTATGTGATTTAAACATAAATTTTAGTATTTTCAAAGATGTTGATCATGAAGAGTTATGTAATGAATTACGTGAGCATATTGCATTTTTAAAGTCCACAACTGATATCATGGAAGACGCTCTTTGAGCGATCATTAATAGTAACTATTTTGTATATAAGAAACACCGATTTTGTAAATAATGTTGAGAGCCATATTTTGGTGCGAGCCATATTTTGGCGCGCGATTGAGTGTAACTTTCCAAGTCTCGATTTATAAATCCATTCTTAAAACAAACCTTTCTTTTATAGAGAACGGAATCCCCTCCACAAATAGAAAAATGACAATCAAATTCCTCTTTTTAATATCCAGACAAGGTAAAATCCGGTTAAATAAATGGTACGAAACCATAAGTCAGAAAGAAAAGTTAAAGACCATGAAGGAATTGACCACGTTAATATTGGCCAGAAGAGCCAAGATGTGTAATATTATAGAGTATAAAGATATGAAGGTGATATATAGAAGGTATGCATCGTTGTTCTTTATAATAGGGGTGGATAATCATGATAATGAGTTGATTGGGTTAGAAATCATTCATAGGTTTGTTGAGCAAATGGATAAGTTGTATGGTAACGTTTGTGAGTTGGATATTATATTTGGGTTTAATAAGGCATATCATATATTAGACGAGCTATTAATAGATGGGTGTATACAAGAGTCTAGTAAGAAGGAGGTATTGAAACGAGTTAGTCAACAAGATGAGTTGGAGAGTATGGATGAATTTGAAGGATTAATCAACTAAGTACATTGATAAAATGAGGAGTACAACTTTGGAATCCAAATGAAAAATCATATTGAGGATCACAAATGCATTTGTTATTAATTCTAGTCAATTCATTAGTAGGACATTGTGAATAAGGAGGATGATAATACCCAAAGTCGTTTAACCATATCAACTGTGATTTATTTAAGTATAAGGCAATAAATAATGAATGTATTGGAGCATCCCCCCATCTCTCATAGTAAAAACCACCTTTTTCATCGAAAAAGTTGAAAAACTCTTGGTACTGCTTAGATTTAAATATGGATAATGATGCAATTTCAAAGTTGGACCAAATATGACATAGATTATAGGAATTATATTTATCGTTGTTTTCTATTAATGCAAGGAGATCACCATTGAATTGGTGACTTAATTTATAATCCTTATAGTTATCCCATAGACTAGGAATAGTCTCCGGGTATTCAGGCATAGTTAAAGTAAAAGCAAACAACTTCTCATGGTCAATTAAGTATTTAAAGATATCATAATTGATATCACATAGTAATTTAATTCCGGGTTCTACTCTCCAATAGTAATCATATTTTTGCAACAATGCATGTCTATAGAAAAACCCGGAAAAATACCTACACATATGGCGGTAAGATTCACTATTACCGTAAATGACATTGTGATGTTGTTCTCTAACAGCTTTGGCTTTGTGTTGATCAATGAAGTCAGGGTATGACCAGTGTTCTTCTGGAATCAAGCCAAAATTTAAATTACTATTAGGAAGAAAATGATAAACCGTTTTGATAAAGTGTTTGGTGAAAAGTTTATCGTTCAAAAAGGTAAAGTCATAGTTATAATTTCGATTAAATCGATCTTGGACTGATTGTAATGTTTCCAAAAGTTCATAAAGTTCATAGTTTCTAGTCACCACCAAAAACGTAGACTTAGTATCAGTAGTAACATTTCTATCGAAAACAAGTTTAAACTCGGGTAATGATAGTTGATAATCAATAATGTCGTCTAAATCGGTTCCATTGTAGTTCTCATAATAAGTATTTGGTGATAAGTCTATAGGAGTCACATCAAGAGAACTAAGTTGCAAAGAAAAATTAGCATTTTCAATTCCAATCGATTTACTGTCCACATTCTCATTGCTTGGAAATTTCTCCAACTCCCAACCTAAAATCCCCCACGCTATCAGGCATATAAATGACCCTAAATGCATGGTCCATTTACTTAGTTAACTTAGACACTTTGGCTGCGGCTGGGTTAAAGAAAGGTGGGGGTCGTGCACCGGTACAACCCATGAGGCCATCAGGGAAAGTGATTTAAAAAAAGCGTGAAAAAAGAAAAATAACTAAAAACAATCCATCACACGTTGCAGGTTCGACCCATATGGTTTAATAAAACGAGGCCAGGTAAAATAGTAATAATAATAAAAAAGAAACAAAAAACCAATTAGGAAGGCAAAGTAATTATATATAAATACAATGAAGAATGACAGATGGGAGTAAAAAAGTATCTAAGTCGTTGAAGATTGTTGATGATGCAAACAAGGAAGACATGAGTATTAGTACACTCCTGGAGGCAAAATTATATGATAAGAAAGTAATACTAAAAGATTCAAATAATGCGCCACCAACAACAAAGGTTAATGTCAATAGTGAAGATATTGGAATGCCACTATCGATCGAGTTGAGGCCGTTTAAAAATAAGGTGGGAGGTCACAGCGCCATCTTTAAGTTTAATAAGAAATCTGTTTGTAAAGAATTAATTAATGATGAACATCTAATGTATGAACTTATTGAGGAGAAATATCCTCAGTTGTTAGAATTCTTAGCCAAATATATCGGTATACTTAATGTTCGATATTCTACTTTGGCGGAAACTCTGGATATAATTGATAACTTTGAAATTTTAATCAAAGATAATATTCATTTAATTCCCTCTTGGTTTATCGATAAATATGGTGGAGCAATAGATGATAGGTCCAAGAAGGATGATGGAACCAAACCATCAG
This sequence comes from Yamadazyma triangularis, assembly GCA_030573955.1. NCBI lineage: Eukaryota > Fungi > Ascomycota > Pichiomycetes > Serinales > Debaryomycetaceae > Yamadazyma > Yamadazyma triangularis. Next base: position 264,666 of record JAJMEC010000006.1, read on the forward strand.
ACCACGGGAAAACTTCAGTTCATGAAAAATTCCATGAAGAAATAGTGGAAGATTTAATATCCAATAGTAAATTTACACCAGTGACAAATTATAGTCATAAAGAACGATTTTTATTATTAGAAGATTTGACCTGTGATATGGCTAAACCTTGTATAATAGATATTAAAATGGGATCAAGACAATATGGAATTGATGCTAATAAAGAAAAGATTATATCCCAAAAATTAAAATGTAAAAATACTACATCATTAAAATTAGGAATTCGGTTATGTGGATTACAAATTTATAATAATGTAACAAAGAAATTTTTCATTTTAGATAAATATTATGGAAGATCAATAAGTCTGACAGGGGCATTTATTAATGAACTCATTAAATTTTTAAATAATTCTGATTCATTATATGATATTTTAACCAAAATTCCTATAATTTTAAATAAATTGATAAAATTATTCAATTTATTGAATACTATGAATTATTATCGATTTTATGGATCATCAATATTGATTATTTATGATGGTGAAAATATGTCAGATGTTAAAGTTAAAATGATTGATTTTGCCAAATCATTTATTGTTAATAAATATGATTTTTTAAATATGAAAGGTGAAAATTTACCCAATTTAAATCATGGTAAAGATTATGGGCATCTTAAAGGATTAAATAACTTAATTGAATGTTTTAAAATCATATTTGAAACATTATCAGGAATTAAAATTGATAAATTTAATGAATTAAATTTACAATCTATTGTTAAATCCAAACAGTCTGAGTTTCTAAAACCATTTAATTGTAATATGATAGATGATTTAAACTTAGACTTGGATTTAGATTACGAATATGATGACTACATTAGTGAGTGAATAAAAAACTAAGGGCTCAAGGTGTATAATAGTGAGTAATTGCATTTATGTAGATATAGCATACAAAAAGGTAACTGTGAGACAAGGCAAAGGCTCTTGGACCCCTGAAATAGGCCCCCTTAATTAGACCATGTGTCTCCGTTTATAGTAATAGCAAGTGTTTTTCTAGTTTTTTTTTAGTGCTCTGCAGTGCTCTGTCACAGCAAGGGGTTCCTTTAATCTTAGCTGCAAAAGCAAAACCAAAAGCAAAACCAGAAGAATAAAAATAAAATAAAAGAAATAAAAAAAGAACAATACTTAACCATCAAAGAACATTTAAAAATACCTAAATAGACAACTTACAAGCTTAATATATACAAATATATTAGAAAAGTAAACAATTGCACCCTCAAAGGAAAAGTAGCAATCTATGTTGATGACTTCGAAACAATGAATTATATGTATGGAGTCGTGCGCGATAATGAACCCTAGTCTATTTGACAGCAGTCATACGACAAGCCCTACAATAAACCAGAATGACATAGTCAAAAAAAATGCATGAACAGCAAAGCAAAAAAAAAAAAAAAAAAAAAAAAAAAAAAAAAAAAAAAAAAAAAAAAAAAAAAAAAAAAAAAAAAAAGACTAAGAACTCCGACTTTAGAAATGTCACGTAAAACTCAGACACAGAAAGTTTAAGACAACCGGAATTAAAATAAAGTAGTGTATAAAGAGGTCATTAATAGTTAAAATTAGAGGTGGTGACGGGGTTTATATTTTTAAAACAAGTTGAGTTTTTATTTGTTTATTTCCCCTGAAAAATAACCAGATTTTATGATGTAATAACACCGCTGTAACTATAATCGCCAATAAATGTGGGTGAATAGATTTTTGTCTTGTTCGATGTTTTGTTCTCTGCACACATTCCTATAAACACACAGTAAACTAAACAATAGTATTTCTCCAATAGCATTCATGTTATGATTGGCGTAACAAAACCTGGCTCTTTTCACAATACTTCAGGCAGAAAAATCTTACCTAATGCAGTAAAAACTGCATTAATTAGTTAGGAGACGTCGTGCCCGTACCGACCTATACTATAGAAAAGAAAGTCATATTGAGGAACCAAGATAGAATTCCGGTATATAGGGGGGAAATGAGTAAAAATTACCTCAAACGAAAATTTTTAAATATATAAAGACGAGGAATCTCAGATTTTCCAAAGTTTTTTTTTGTCAGTTATTTGTATCTTTTTCAAATTTATATTTGTAAATTTTTAAGAAAGAAAAAAAACAAAAACCAAACCAATAAAGTTACTTTAGGGTTACCAGTAAGCCGGGTTTTTTTGATTAGAAACTTAGTTTATTCCCAGTTGTTTTTGAAAGAACTGAGAAAAGCTTAATTTACGCTTTTTTGTTTTCTTACAAAAATTAACTAAACATACACATATAAAAAAAAAAAAAAAAAAAACTACTTACCAATTTTTTTGTTTGTTTCCTTTTCCCATCCTGTTAGCATAATATTAACTATGTCTTATTAATATCTAGTGTATTAATAAGAGAGAATTAGTTACTTGTTTTTTTTTTTTTTTTGTATACTTGAAAGAGATTATTATAAGTAATAAGATATATTACTTGTTAGTATCGGTTTCAAATTTCATTCATTTGTACCCATCCCCTCCCCAGATTAAAGGATCTGAAAAGAAGATATATCATTCATTATGTCAATGTTTAATTTGAACAAGAAGAAGTCGTCATCATCGACGTCTTCCTCATCTTCAAATTCTTCTTATGCATCAAATAATTCAAATCATGGTTCTTGCAAACATTCAAACAATTTTGTAAAGTTTGATGAGAAAAAAGATTACGTTAAACGATGTCATAGAAAATGCTCAAATGAAAAGAAATCTCCTCTGGCAGTTAGTTTTTGTTTAAGTAAATAGGTTTTTTTCTTTTGTATATTAAAAATGTATTATAATTTGTGTGGAATTCATTATTCAAGTGTGAATGTGAGTGAGACAAAAGTGGTACTTTTTATGCTGGCAAAAGGAAACAATGGGGGGAGCAAACAACGGGACAGCAAGATACTCATTGAAATAACATAATAAGAAGTTTATTTCAATAGCAATAGAACCAAGGATCTATTATTACTTAAGGTTCTATTGTATTTTCATCTCGGATTAAAAAATATTGGCTGCACAATTTAAAACCTCAAATAATATTCACAGGAGGTGAAATTAGTGAAAGCGTGAGCAGGTGAGAAGCAAAGAGTGTTGAGTCATTTCTAAGTAAAGTGTCTCTAAGTAAACTTTCTCTAAGTAAACTGTGAATAAGAAAACATCTCTAAGTAAAACATCTCTAAGTAAACTGTCTCTGATTATTCTCTGAATAATATTTGACTAAACCAAGTTCATGTCTGACTAACTACTACTGTACTTGTTTCACTTGGCAGGGTCCGATGACCTAACAGAAATGAGAAGCAAGTAGAGATATTACAAGTGAGAGATATTACAGGGCTATTTCATGACTTTCTGTGACAAATACTTCCAATAACAGTATTATGAATACTACCCTTTCAGCAGATTCCAGAAGGTCATGAAAGCATTTATTCACCTTTAAAGACACAAAATTAGCGTCAAAGTTGGTCTTCAGAGTCATCCTACAACTAGGCCCTTAGCTTGACCTATTGATATATCTGATTAATTGTAGAATTCAACCTCACTACTCTAAGGTTAAATTGAACTTATAATCATATTGATATCCCAGGTTAGAGAGTACGATACTACTAGGGATGTATCATCCGGCATTACCGATCAATTTGTCCTGGTGAGTAACGATAAAAAATTTTTACTTTTTCAATGACAAAGTCAATTTATACGCGAGACAATTGAGAAAATAAACATTAACCATGGATTTTGAAAAACATAGGGATTTATTAATTCAAGAGATATCCAATTCGATTAATTCCATTGTTATTAATTTGAATACGTTGAACCGGTCATTGAATAATTCCATTCAAGTTGGTAAAGAGTTTGATAATGTTAGTAATTTGTGGGAGAACTTTTATAATGGGTTGAATCAACAGGGGGAGAAGGATGAAGAGAAGGATAAAGAACAAGACAGAGGAGAAAAAGAACAGGACAAAGAAGAACAAAACAGAGAACTGGAACACAGAGAACAAGACAGAGAACTCGAACAAACTGATCAAAATAAAGATCAAACAGAGAAATCCCTGAACCACCCAGAAATCCTAGGGAGCCCTCGCTCTGATGAAATATGATACGACTAATGATTATGGCCTTTTTACATTATGTAATGATTCTATGTTCAGTTTTTTGCTGAGACCAATTCTATAGGTCTTGTTTGTAGTATTATTTACTTTTGATAGAATATCCGATAGCTTTGACAGTTTACGACTTGACTTGGTGACTTTACGCGTCTCTTTTGCTTTGGGTGTATGTTCTTTGATATTAGTCGAAGGTTGTGATGAAATTGAATTAGGTAAAGATTCAGGCAAACCCTTTGGTGAAGAATTGTAATCTTCCTTGTCATTTGGAACTTCTATCTCTTTACCGGCTTGACTCAGCTTTCTATCTTCACTTGATAAGAGAACCACCTCATCTTCACTATCATCTATAACACTTTTGTCAGATGCAGCATTCAGCTCTTTACCAGGACTAGTAGATCTAGACTTATAGTTTAAGTTTAGCTCATCCAAGGGAAGGTTTCTCATATAGATATAAAGACGCGATCTCAACTTTTTTGTTTTTCTTCTTTTCTTTTCTTTATATTATCTTTAATTCATAAAGTCAATTACTTCAATTCAAATTACAAAGAAATTATACGATATTAACAAATCATTTTATTCCAAGGACTTGATAGGATTTTGGAATATCAGATTGTGAATTTATATTTTGATCCTTTAGTTACACCACTACACCACAAAGCAGTCATACCTTTTTTTTTTTTTCCCGGTTGATGTCAAACATAAATCACAGTTAACTGATTTATTATCAGGTTAAATTTAGAATTGTACCATTTGCTTTCATAAGGATTAGTCATCAATTTTTAATAATTGTTAATGCTATGGTAATGATTCCGGCCCAATTTGACCCTCATTAGTTAACAGGTGGTTATATGGTTGATATCACCAATGATAATTGTATTATCACTTATCCTTTAGTAATTTTGGGAATAAAACCATAAATAAAATTACTTGATTGAAGTATTATCACTTTCATTTCCATTAATTATATCATAGTCTACTACATGTCCACAGGTGTTTCATAAGTTGAAACATGTCAGTATTCCAATTATCGGGTACATAGTGAGAGATTGTTTTTTGGAGTAAATTATTTGTTAATGGTTGCAAAAATTCTTGTAATATTGAGTAATTGATGAATTGAAGTTATAATTTTATTTTGTGTATGTATTAAAGGTAATAATTACTTTTTGGATTAAAACTAACTAACAAATGGGTAATTTACATAACAATACAACAACCAGACTTCTCTTTAGTGTCATTGGCTTTAGCTTCGGCACCACCGGCTTTAGCCTCGGCATCACCGGCTTTAGCTTCGGCACCCTTTTTAGCATCGTTAGCTGGTTTGGAACCAGCAGCTTCTTTACCGGTTTCTTTCACAGTTTCTTTCACATCTTTAGCAGGTTCTGTCTTCAGTGAAGAACAAAACTTCTCAGCTTTATCAATAAATTCAGAAGCATGAACATTAACAATCTCTAGTTCTAATTCAGAAGGAGATCTGGATCCATCAGAACCAGCAAAAGCTCCTGCCCCCCATGCAGAACCTCCATGAACCTCATCAAGGTTGGTTAATAATGGGAAACTCCCCCCACTATACCCCAAAGGAATATAAATCATACCATGATGAACAAAACCACTTAAACTATTTCTAATAGTGATTTCTTGTCCACCACCTTGACCAGCAGTACTAACCATAACAGTAAATGGTTTACCAACAAGAGCACCCAGAGCCCACAAACCTCCGGTTTGATCCCAGAATGTCTTCCATTGAGCAGGGAGATTACCGTATCTGGTAGGAATACCAAAGATAAACGCATCATATTTAGTCAATACGTCAACCGTAGCTTCAGGATAACTGGGTTTTGGTGCTCCATACATCTTCTCCAATACTTCCTTGGGTAATGTTTCTGAAATTTGATATATATCAGCTTCACCTCCTTTGGATGCAATTGACTTTTGTGCTTTTTCAACAAGGGTCTGCATATGACCCCATGTTGAGTAATAGATTATGGCTACTTTCATTGATATTTGAGACTATTAGCGTGAATTGAGGGAAAATACAAAAAAAAAAAAAAAAAACAAATTCTTTACAAGAAATCAAACCAATTTAAACCAATTTTAAATTATTAATAAAATTTCAAAAGAATTAAAAAGAATCTAACAACAAAACAATTATCTCCGATTTATACTCCAAAATTACTAAGCCAATGGTGTGTATTCTTGGAGAAATCCAGCAATTATTGGCAATGCGAAATTATTAATATTTTACTAATGGAACGCCGCAAAGGTATATAAGCGAGCGCAATTCCAATAAATTATTAAATCATCAATTGAAACAAATTATTCAATAACACGAATTATTTAATAACACGAATTATTTAATAATGTCACCAAGAATTGCAATTATCTATTATTCTACCTGGGGCCATATTTACAAAAATGCCTTATCTATTCAAAAAGGAATTGAAGCTGCTGGAGGTAAAGCATCTCTTTTCCAAGTTGATGAAACCCTTCCAAGTGAAGTGTTAGAAAAGATGCATGCCCCACCAAAACCAGATGTTCCAATTGCTAGTATTGATACTTTAAAGGAACATGATGCTTTCTTATTTGGTATTCCAACCAGATATGGTAATTTCCCAGCCCAATGGAAGGCTTTCTGGGACCAAACCGGTGGTTTATGGGCTCTGGGTGCTCTTGTTGGTAAGCCATTTGGTTTATTTTTCACCACTGGTACTCCAGGTGGTGGTCAAGAAGTTACTGCTCTTAACTCTTTAAGTAGTTTTGTTCACCATGGTATGATTTACGTTCCTTTAGGTTACACCGCTGACACTTTCCCATTATTGACCAACTTAGATGAAGTTCATGGTGGTTCTGCATGGGGTGCTGGTTCTTTTGCTGGTCCTGATGGTTCAAGACAATCAACTGAATTAGAAACCAAACTTCACGAAATTCAAGGTAAAGGTTTCTTTGAAAGAGTTCAAAAATTCTAAGTATGATTATATAAAAGAAAACAATAGATGTTAGGTTCTTTATTTTATTTTATTTGTTTCAATTTTTTATTTTATTTTATTTTATTTTATTTCTTTTTTATCACAATGTTATTTCTTTATGGTGCTAATCTATTTACTTGCCATTGATCTTGTAATTTATCTCTAGTAAATGTTATTCTATCATGTAACCGACTATTTCTTCCTTGCCAGAATTCGATTTCTAATGGGAGTATTTTCATACCTCCCCAAAATTGGGGGCATTTGATTTCATCATCTTTAAGTTGATCAAATTCTTCTTCCTTGGACTTAACTAATTGTTCCAACAGTGTCCTGTCTGATATCAGTTGTGATTGAGGTGATGACCAGGCCCCGACTTTACTTCCTCTAGGCCTTAAATTAAAGTATTTACTAGAAGTTTCATAATCAACACGTTCCATTATCCCTTCGACTCTAACTTGTCTTTGTAAATGAGGCCAAAAAAATGCTAATGATGCAAACTTATTACTAGCAAAATCCTGCAGTTTCTTTGATGTCAACCAATTAGAATAAATCACAAACCCTTCATGATCTAATTCTTTCAACAACACTACCCGGGATGAAACTCTACCACTAGGTAATCTACACGTGGAAAAAGTCGTAGCCTCTGGTAATATAGGAGAATCTTTGGTTAAACTCAGTTTAGCATCATCAAACCAACTATGAAATTGTTCAAAAGGATCCTTTTTAATATCACTTTCTAAAAGTTGTCCCTTATTATATTGATAAGTCTCTGGCGCATAGATAATGGTATCAGTATTCATTTTACTTATTCTATTAATGATTCTTCTAATCATGAATGTGTATCTACAAAATGGAATATAATTATCATCCAATGCGAAAAAATGTGTGTCATTGCTTTAATTTAATCAAATGAGAATCCAAATGAAAAATTAGAATTTGCAGTCAAATCACACCATAATTTTGATTTACCTGATTTTTCATATTGTAATTTATTTTCTAATTTTTCTAATTGTTGTAAGGAAGTGTTTAAAGTATCTTGTTTACCATTTTTAATTAATAATTCTTTAAATAATTCAAATACAGGTAATTTTGGTAAATTTTCAATTTCCCCACAATCCTCATAAAGATCAATATTTAATTTTTCAACGTCTTTAACAAATTGAATTAAACTTGGATTGGATTGATTTTCTTGACAAAACTTATGAATAATTTGTAGGATTTCATTAAGTTTAAATCCACTTATTTGATCAGATTTATTCTTTAAGAAATTTAGGACATTATATAAATTATTTTCAGGAACAAAGTTTTCTGTTATGGCAATGGAATCTTCCAAGTTAATAACTAAATGCCACCATCCATTAGGAACATACATACATTCACCAGTAAAAGTAATACCAGTTTTCACTTCGTCTAGTTTAATAATATCGTTATAAAACCCTGATAGTATCCATTCTCCAATACCCACGGGGGAAGTGACTTCTTTTTCTTCGTTATCAACAGATACCCCCGGTGGTGTTATATGAGAGGGTAACATGATCCACAACTTTTTCCCACCAATATTCGTATTCCAAGCACTGGTACTATTAGGGTCCTTATGGAATGTTGATCCACTACCTTTAGACCCAATGATCAACCAACAATGATCTGGTCGACAATCTATATTTTGGAAGTTTAAGTACTTGAAATAATCTTTTCTGAATACTTCTGGTGTCAGATATTGTGTTGCTAACGTTTTGATGGCTTTACTATCACAATCAAACAAGTATAATGGACTTTCATCTTGATTCAGTTTTAAATAGCTAATAAATAAATGTAATGGCCACTTGACGGATTCTTGAGTGAAGATTTCATTAGGATAGTGGGTTAATAAATAGTCCAAATCCCAATCGGGCCACCTATTTTTATCTGAATTAGTTATTATAAAAGGAGTATTTAGCCATTCATCATCGAATAATGCTGATGTTAATGATGACTCTTCGATTCGGGTGATTCGTTTTGGTCTATTCTCAATAGGATTCATTCTATCATTTTCTTCATCTTCAATTAAATTATGGAACATTTTCATATAATCAATATTGGACACTTGAAACGGTCTGTATAACAAGTCACTAAAGAGAGTAACTTGTAATTTGGCTTGCTGATCAAAGGGAATGTGTAGAATAGAGCTTCGCCAACTGCCTTCCCACTGATTTATGTCAATATCCTTCCTCCCAACGTATAACTTCTTCCATAATTCTTCATCATATGTATAGGCATATAAGTAACGGGAAGTATGAGCCAAATTTTTCAAACTTTTCACATCGTTTATTTTGATAATTATATCCATTATCAACTCATCTGATAAAGTAGATAATAATCCTAATTGACTTCGCCTCTCCTTATTAACATGTTTGCTATCAGCTAAGAATATATTCCCCATTGGTTTTACACCAAGAGGATGTGGAGTACTTTGAGAGTAAATCAGAATAGCCAAAGGATCCACTTTTCTTCTTTTAGATTCTGCCATAATGAAAAGTTACAAAGTAAATTTTTTTTTTAATGAAGTCGCCTTTTTTTTTTTTTTTAATTTTTCGCTACCATTTCATTGATAATGATTTTTATCAATCGCTATAAAGGCTTTGTCTATTGATATGCGCTTTTGCTGAATCTATCTATTAACATACATAATATTTACAAGTATTAATTTATTACTTTTTATACTTAATTTGATTTTTATCATAAGGTAAAGGAGCTTCCCGTACAGGAATCCAATCTTTCTTGTTTAATCTTCTTTCATATTCTGACATTCTTTTACCCGGGTAAACGATTTTTTCATCGATTTCACTTAAATCTGATTGGGGTTCTTCAACAGGAGGATTTTTGGATTTTTTCATTGATTTTAAAAATTGTTTAATTTCAGCAAAACAATTCATACACATAAAATGAGATCTTTTAACCGATCCACATGCTGGACATCTGACCAAATTATTCAATGGTTGGATCTTTTTGTTTCCTGGAGCATAAAGTTTAGCTCTGGTTTTACCATAAGATGGTTTTTTCTTTGGTACTGCTCTTAATATAGATTCGTTATCCCATAAACTTGGTAATGGTGGATTTAATAACCACTCTTTTAAGTTCATTAACTTTTCACCAAGGGTTTCATTATTCACTGTAACCCTTATTTGAGGTAATCCTAATGTTAACACAGATTTTTGTACTCCATATGACATATTAGACCCCTGTAAAGCTCTCCATATAGGTGAGTAACCAGCTCTAGACAAAGACATCTCCTATTAAATACTTTTAGAACATTTGAAAAATTTTGTGAGAATGTCTACAACACAGGGTCGTTCCAATACCGATCAGGCCTCTTTTTTTTTTTTTTTTTTGTCTTCCAACGAAAGTTATCTCACCTCAACTTTTGTACGCGTAGGAATTTTTACAAAGTAAACAACAATTCTTGACAAGTTTTGAAGATGTCAGAAGATTCTAATTACGTTCAACCTCAAAAATATGTGGGATTTGATACTATCACCACCCAAATTGAAAATAGATTATTAAAAAGAGGTTTCCAATTCAATGTGATGGCAGTTGGTAGAAGTGGATTAGGTAAAAGTACTTTACTTAATACGTTATTTTCTTCCAAATTAGCCGATTCTAATGGTAGACAATCAGCGGAAGAACCTATTGAAAAAACCACAGAAATCAAAGTCAGTAATCATGTTTTAGTTGAAAACAATGTTAAATTGAATATTAATATTATTGATACCCCTGGATTTGGTGATCAAATTAATAATGAAAAATGCTGGGAACCATTGGTTAAATATATTAAGGAACAACATAGTCAATATTTAAGAAAAGAATTAACTGCTCAAAGAGAAAAACATATCAATGATACTAGAGTTCATTGTATTTTATATTTTATACCACCAAACTATAAAACTTTAAAACAATTAGATATTCAAGCTTTAAAAAAATTATCCGAAATAGCTAATGTGGTACCGGTTATTGCTAAAAGTGATAGTTTAACATTAGAAGAAAGAGCTAACTTTAAGAAAATATTACAAAGTGAATTTCTTAAATATAATTTTAACATTTACCCTTATGATGATGAAGATTTATATGATGATGAAAGACAATTAAATGAAGATATTAAATCTTTAATTCCTTTCGCCATAGTTGGTTCTGATAAAGAAATTGTAATCAATGGTGAAAGTTTTAAAGGTAGAAAGACTAGATGGGGTGCTATTAATATTGAAGATGTTTCTCAATGTGAATTTGTGTTCTTAAGAGATTTCTTAACTAGAACTCATTTACAAGATTTAATTGAATCCACTTCTTCTGTTCACTATGAAACCTTTAGATCTAAACAATTGATTGCATTGAAAGAAAACGCTTCTAATCCAAATAGACAATCTAATGCCACTACTGCCACTGGTGCTCCTTCAGGAATTAAAGCTTAGAATTAAGCTACATTAAAAATGGTTAAATGTTTTTTTTTAGAATAGTTAGTGAATATATGAAGTAATAATAGAGGAATGGTAGAGAATTATATGAAGAGAAACAGATTAATTACCAGTTATTGTTTTGATTTAGCTTTTGTAAAAAAAGTAAAACATGAAAAAAAAATAAATTCTGCCGGTCCCAGGAATCGAACCTGGGTCTCTTCGGCCACAACGAAGCGTACTCACCACTATACTAGACCGGCTAATGTATGAGTACGAAAGACTATATGTGGGATAAGAGGGAGACAGGAAGGAAGATTCCATAGATAACTGGATTAAAGTAGTAGCTAGAACCATCTTTGCGTAGAAAGTTACAGAATGACAAACTACAGACTATTTCCTCTCCCAAGTGCAAAACACTAATCACACTCTTTCAATCATAAATTAAAAGGACCCCATGTTAAAAGAAGAAAACCAAGAAATCATTGATCAATGTTTAAATAATTAATGCCCAATTCTTCGTATTGTATATACGAAAGGACTCAATATAGGTATATACACAGCAAGTTTCACATCTAGATTCATCAATTTAAAAGCAACAATAACAACAACATAGTGGTTTTAGATACTGTAAATGTCAGCATATAAGGAAGCTAAAAGAATTTCACCCATTTAAACACTTTACACCATTTAATTCCGAAATCTCCTATAATTTTTTCACTATCGATTAAGTTTATTATCGCTAAGTGAGATAAAGTTGCAAACAAAATGTGGGATTTTTTTTGCGGCTTAAATAATAATGCCGTAAGTGGTCGTACTAAAATAATTAACGGAAAGAGATACACATGAGAATGACGAAGGATGGAAAATAACTTAAGAATATAATGCAAATGACAATGACAGACCAAACATTTACGTTTCCTGTAAGAAAAGGAACGAGTATTTCGGCGACATCAGTAGATGCTATAATTCAACAGAGAATAACTAGTGCTAGACAGGAAGCTAGAAATTTATACACAGAAATCGAGTTTCTTAAGGATAGAATTAAAGATACAACCCTTGCTGAGGCAAGTCAAAATATAGAGATGATTTCTAATCATTCCATAAACCCAAGAATGTATAATAATTTGGAAGGACATCAAACTAAAATAGCTAAGATTGATTGGTTATCAGATTCTAATCAGATATTAAGTGCCAGTCAAGATGGATTTATGATCCTTTGGGATGCAGTGACTGGGTACAAAAAACATATTGTAGAATTAGAAAATCAATGGGTATTAACATGTAGTGTATCACCTAAAGGTAATCTAATTGCTTCTGGAGGGTTAGATAATTGCTTAACTATTTATAATATTGGTGGTAATAATGGTCCATCACAAAGAGAACAAATGTCTAATCATTTTGGAAATTCATCGAAATCAGTATTTAAGGGTCATAGGGCTTATATCAGTGATTGTAAGTTTTTGAATAATGATGCTGTACTCTCAAGTAGTGGAGATATGACTTGTGCTTTATGGGATGTTCAAAAGAATACAAGAGTGTGTCAGTTTGTGGAACATACTGGTGATATATTATGTATGGATACATTTTCCGGAAACAGTTTTATTAGTGGTAGTTGTGATGGATATTGTAAGATTTGGGATATAAGGACGAAAAAACCAGTACAGAATTTATTTGTATCTAATTATGATATCAATACAATAAAAGTATTCCCAGAAGGGAAATCATTTATTTCAGGATCTGATGATGGGAATATCAGGATGTTTGATTTAAGAAGTGACTGTGAAATGGCCAATTATTCCATTATGAATGAATTAAAGAAGATGAATAATAATAATACTTCTTCAGTCAATTCCATCAATAGAAATAGTCTTACTTCCATGAGTTCATTAGATTCAGTCAATTTATTATCAGTTGATTTTAGTAAGAGTGGTCGTTTAATTTATGCCTGTTATAATGATTTTGGATGCCTTATCTGGGATACATTAAAGGAACAACTTGTTGGTTCGATAGGAGGTCATTTGAACAAAATAAACCAAATTAAAGTTAGCGGTGATGGGATAGGAATCGCCACAGCTCTGTGGGATTCTACCATTAAGGTTTGGTCAGTATAGATAATTTAATATAAATAAATGAAATAAAGTAAAAAAAAAAAAAAAAAGAAAAATACCGAAGGTAAATACAAGAGAAAAATATAGGACCCTTTATGCACATTGAAAAATCATCAAAAACTATAAAATAATCATTTATTTTGCTTTACATTTACTATGTAATAAGAAAAATATATAGATCTAATCAGTACAAATTAAACGGTTTATTATTTCATTCTCTGTTTTTCGTTTTTCGTTTTTCGTTTTCACTAAGCTTCACCAGTTTGTTTTTTAACATAATCCCATAAACTCTTTAATAAAGATTCAGGTAATGTATACAAGTCCATAGTGAATTCACCATTATCAATATCATTTTTAATATTCATTTCATTAGTCTTGTTATCAGTAACCATTTGAACAATTACAATTAAATCATCTTCATTAAGTTTAGTCAACCCATTAGCCAATTTCTCTAAATCAACTGACCCTTTGAATGAATTACCATTTGAACTCTTCATTTTCTTTTGTTTATTATTAGCATTGGTTATTTCTTCACCAGTTTTCCTCTTGTTACTAGCAGCAGCATCTTCAGCATTTGGTATTGGTCCCGATTCTTGCAACAATTTATTTAATATGGATGATTTGTTAGTTGGAATTGAAATCTGATGATCAGCTATGTACTTTTCTTGTAAGAAATTCAAATCATGATTGAATTTTCTTTCTCCTAATTTCCCATTTAACCCTACTAAATGAACGGCAATTGGTATATCAAATTCCCCCCATCCTTGCTCTTCGATTTTAAATGGTTGTGCTTTGACGCTTCTTATAGGATTAGAAAAGGTTGGGTGTAAACTGTAGGTCACTTTATCCAATATATTAGCTGGGATTTCATTACCATCTTGGTTCAATAATGAAATTTGAATTGACCATTGTCTCATAGGATAATTCTCAACTGGTGGAATATCTTTCAAGATATGTTGCTCAGTGGTGATTCTTATAGTTCTTTTAACCTTTTATTTTGTTAGTAATTGAATTAAGTATTGTGATTGATCGTTTTTTCTTTACTTACTTCCGACATGTTGTGAATAGTTTACTGTCAAGTTCGACTTTGGTTTTTTTTTTCTTCCAACTTTATGAGGGAAAAAGAACGCGCATTTTGTCTTAAAGAATATGGTTTAACTATGGACTATAACGAGAGCACGAAAAGAACAAATAGCAAGAATGAATCAATGATATGAGAATTGGATCCATTGAGTATGTTGTTATGGACAACAAGACTGAAACTTTTGGACATGGAAGAGATTGAACGAGGAAGTGGAAGTGCAGTGGAAGAAAGATAGGTGGAAGGGTTTGTGACCATGACCAGGGAGGAAATTGAAGGTTTAGATTTTGTTGATTTAGGTGTTTGGAGGTTGGAGGGGATAAAGTTTGAGTTAGTAGATTTGGAATTAGTGGAAGGTTTAGTAGTTTGTGATTTAGACGTGCTAGGCTCAGGTGGTTTGATTGTAGAAATAGCCGCTGTATTCTCAGTAATATTTGTATTCTCAGTAGTATTGGTTTCGGTTGATTTAGTTGTAGTAGAATTAGTTTGAGTAGAATCGGTTGTGATTACCTCAGTTGCAATTACCTCAGTTGCGGTAGAATCAGTATGAGATGATTGACTTACAATATTGATTTCAGTTGGTTCAGTTGCAGTTGCAACTGACTCAGTTTTAGACTCAATCTCAATTGACTCAGACTCAGACTCAGACTCAGTTTCAGAATCAGACCCATAAGTGTCGACAGACTTATATTCATGGATCTTTTTACTGGAAACTGGGGCTTCAGTTACAATTCCTTCACTTAACTCAGAATCCGTTTCTGAACCTAAAAAGTTGTCTTTGTGACTAATGTTTGTTTCAATAGGAAAAATAGTTGTAGACTCGACAATAGAATTTGACTCAGTTAAGCTTTGGTCAATGTAGTAATCAAGACTTTTAGTACTGGGTATAGTAGAAAAGGTATCATTTTCATAGTGATCAAGATCCCATTGACTGGTACAATTCTCATCATAATCCCATTGACTGGTATAATTCTCATCATTAACAATAGTACTATAACTATGAGACGTTAGACTATTGTTCAAAAAATTGGGCGTTGGGCCTTGTCCCAATTGTAAAAGACCTTCATTGTCAAATTTAAAAGAATAAGTTTTGGGATATTTGGGTTTCCTTTGTGGGGTCACTTTTGGGAATAATTGAGTGGTAAGATCGATGGAAGAGTCAAGAGTCGTATAATCAGTCGGAGTTAAATTTTGATAGACAGTAGTCGTTAAGGTAACGTATTGAATTGAAATGGCATAACTTACAATTACCTTCGTCAAAATTGAAACAATTCTTATCAATTGCATTCCAGATTAAAATCGATTTAAGCTTTATTTTTTCTAATTTCAGAGATTGTGTTTTTGTGCTTATTTGTGACATATCGGTAAAACTATCTACTCGTCAAATACTTTATTATTGTGTCATTAACAAAAACAAAAAAAAAAAAAAAAAAAAAAAAAAAAAAAAAAAAAAAAAAAAAAAAAAGATAACAGAATCCTCAATAAAATAATTGCAAAATGCAAGACAAAAAAAAAAAATAATTTTTATCATCATGTTTGCTAATACCACCAAATTTTGCTGACTCGCATTGTTTATTGTGATGTTTATTATATTAAGTCTTATTAATTTGGATAATAACTAGCCATTAATATACCCAGGTCCCATGCTTTAACCATATTCGGTTAAATAGGCTGCAGGGTGATGGGGTGCGATTACATAAGCCAACCAGCGGTGATTACCTAATACCAGCCGAGCTCAGGGCCCAGGTCGTCAAAAAAAGGTCTTTGAATTCCTAATTCGTCAAAGGGGTCTTTATTGTTAGGGACGAAAGTAGAAAATAGACAGGAATTTGGCAACATTAAGCATATTTTCACAGGAACGGTCAAGTCATAAGAAATATGGGTTTATTGTTTGATAGAAAAATTAAATTTTGCTGCATTGTTCTTTTATCAATTTAACAATAGCGTATAATAAGGTGATGAATTGATTATAGTGTTTGTTAAAAAAAGGTGTAAGAAATACTATTATTCGGCTGGTATTTCTTCTAGAATGTCCAGGCTAGCTTATAGTTAACCTCGTGTAATTATTTGATAATGTTTTTTTGGTGATTTTGTAGGCGTCTTATAAAACGGAGTTAATTTCTCTTGCTACTCCACACTATTTTTATTTTATTTTTTTTTTTTAGTATCGACTGTTGAAATTTCGTTATACTTTTGAAACTGAAATTTATCATTACATATTGAAGAGCTAAATTTCATTCTAGTCTCTAACATTAAATAATATTCCTACCACTTACATTCCCTTACATAAATACTCAGTGAAAATTTCACTAGTGGCAGCTAAAGTTTAAATAATATTGTTTTAAATAATAAAGTGAAAAAAGAAAAAGAAATTGGTAATTTTGAAGCTGATTTAAGGGACAATCAGTTAAAGACATCTATTATTCGTTATATAAAAGAATACTCAAATACCCACTTCATTACAGAATAGCTGCTAATTATTGGAATCGTTATCATTATTATTACTATTACTATTTTGTCTTCTAATTATTATTATCATCATCATTATTAATGTCAGCTATATCTGTCAAATCAAAATCAACTAATCAAATTAGTAATGATAATATTTCTTCTGATATAATAAAAAATGAAGATTTGTCTTCGAATTTGTTAGAAAAATATAATAATTTAAACTTATCTATTGAGTCGGTAGGTAGTTTATCCAGCTTTGATAGAAGGGATTCTGCTCAATCCAGTAATTCCATTCAAACTGATAGTTCCCTTGGTGATAACAATTCTCAAACATTTACTTCTTTATTTAACAGTAAGTTGAAAAGTTATGGTAAAAATGTATTTATCATAGATTCAATTCAACAATTAGTGGAATTATTGGATTTTTATTATAGTGATAGTTTAAACCCCATTGATCATCAAAACTATTTCCCTTATCTTCATGGATTGACTAGTGATCGTCAAAGAATCTTTTTCAATGATAAGTTTCGTAATGCTGATAATGATAATTTCAATATCGATGATTTTGAACATTTAAATTCATTTACTTTACCGGAAACATTGCATTTTAATTTGATGACTATCAATACTGATAACCATATACTGGACCATGCTAATGGGGCTTACAAATTAGTCAACTCAGTTTCTTATGAGGACATTAAAGGATTCGATACTGTGAATGACTTAACTTCTATTAATGATTTAAATAATCGAAATTTCAAGGATCAGCTTAAGCTTATGGCTAATTTATCCCATTTTTTGATTTATGATCATCATTGTAACTTGAACAATAACTTAAACATTGCTATGAATTTGAAGAATCATACTTCCAAGAACATATATGTGGTTAACTTTAGTAAGTTAAATTGGGAGTACGTACCAGCATATTATATTGATGATTACAATTATAGATTGATTGACAATTTACCCATTAATTCTATTAATAATAGGGAATTCAACTGCAAATTATTGAAATGGGAACAGAACTATATATGGAAACACAATTCAATGACTTGGTTAAACAAAAACATTTGCTTGGGGAATTTGATTGATTTTAATTATTTGGCCAACAGTGATCATGATTTTAAGTTGATCATTAATTGTAATGAATTTGCATCAATACCTGCCATATTCAATATGTATATTGAATTCCCAAGTTCAGGGTATCTCAATTTCGAAGCATTATCTTCAAAAGAACTATTAAACTTTTTGAACTTATTGAAGCATATAAAAGACTTGATGGAAAATGGAGAAAAGATCTTTATTTTTTCCTTTGACGGGTTCACAGGATTATCTTTATTAACCATAGCCATTAGTCTTATTTTAGATATCCAACTGAGCTTACAAGATGTCATATTGAAGTCCTATAGGGATGATATGAAGCTTTATTTTTTTAAGCAGGATTTAATATTTTTAAAGAAATTTGAAGGGTTTATGAAGAATGATATCTGTAATGAAAAAAGATATCGGTTTCGGTCTTTGGAAAGTTTAAATATGACATCTCGTCATTATTCTTGGTTTAATTTTGCTAAGGATAACAATTTTCCTTGTAATATCTATAAAACTTTGTTTTTGGGATCCATTAATCATGCTAATAGTCCCGATATTTTGAATTGTCTTAAATTCAATAAGATTGTGTCTATCGGTGAAAAACCAGATTGGTTAAAAGTTAATGATGCTCCTATTTATAGCTTTTACAATAAGCAAAATGACAAAGTTGAAGTATATGATATTAAGATTCATAAGAAAGAATTTCCCCACTTGAAGTCAGTAATCTTCATCAAGAATTTGAAAGATGATGGGAAAGATTCTATACTACCTTTGTTAATCAATTGTCCTCCACATATTCAATCGAAAATCTTACATAACCCTAACCAAAACTGCAGAACATTATACCACTGTAGAATTGGAGTATCTAGATCAGCATCATTGGTTATTGCTAGTTTAATGAAGTTTCAAAAGATGTCATTAATGGAAAGTTATATGATTGTTCGAATCAATAGATTCAACATTATAATTCAACCCAATTTGAAATTGTTCTTTGAGTTATACATTTATGAGAATTATTTAAACCGTATTGGCGGCAATACTAGAAGAAACCATTGTTGGTGGGTCATGTGCAACGAAATATATAAATTAAATAGAAACTACATTGATTAGACATATAAATAGATATAACAGTGAACAAATTACGTTGTTATGTAGATTGCAAAAGTGGCTGCGAAAGACAATAACGTCCGATGACCACAATTAACACAGCACCATAGTTAAACGAGACGATATTCTTGGTGTTTCCAAAATGGCAATAAGAGGAAAAGAATAATAATACTTACAGTTTCCATCTTTATAAGTTCTATGGTCCGGGTTTAAGCGGATAGGTGCGGATTGAAGTTGGCCTTTTATGGCCGAGGTAACTACTTACTTAGTATATAAATATTTATATAGGATGATGTTTGGCATAACTAATTGGAGATTCTTCTTTTTTTGTTTGCCTTTTTTTGTTCTGTAATTAAGTTACAAATATGAATAAAACGGAACCATCACCAATTACAGTTCAAGCTAAAATGTCAATTTTCAAGAAACTTCTCCTCAAGATCAATACCGAAGACAAAAATGAAACGGTATCAAGATCAGACGCTAAAGCTGGGAAAAAATTAGCTACTAGTCAGTCTCAGTAATAGAGTGTAATGATAATCAAAGCCATTTTCTTGGAATGATTCTGGCATGTCAAAGCCAATTAAAGAACTTAAATCATGATTCAGATTCTTTACCCATTGTCCATTATTTAGATCCCATTTCAACCAAGTATCTATTTCTATAGGAGTCTGGGACTTTAGTTCAGTTAGTATAATTTTATCAACGAGACTACTATTAAACAATTGATTATAGATCTCTGAGCCACCAATAATGAATATTTTATCCAAACTCTCATTAGTCTTCAATTCCTGTAATTGTTGCAAATCACTAATATGATCGACATTTTCATCATCAATGCCATGATCTTTAGCTGAACTTCTACTGATAACGATATTCTTTCTATTGGGTAAAGGTCTAAACTTGGGTGGTATAGATTCCCATGTTTTACGTCCCATAACCACAGCATTTTGTTTGTCACTGGCGGAATTTGTAGTGATTTTTCTAAAATTAATCAATTCATTTTTCAACCGCCAAGGTAACTTACCTTGGAAACCAATTCCCAAATCCGGCATTAATGCCGCTACTATCATTATGACTTGAGGTTTAAACATGATGATTTAAGGAATCCAATTTTGAGAAACAAAAAACAAAAAGAAAAACGCGATTTATCAATAACACCATCTCGGAAAAACAAACCATAAGCTGCTAAAAAGATGAGAAAGGTTAAACAATTGTATTTCTTTACATATTACACACATTTAATATACAAAGGAAAAGAAACATAAAGACATTTCCTGATATAAAAAAAAGAAAACCATCACTGGGGATATAAGAAACTAAAAAAGGGGGGAAAAAACAACATATTTTAAAGTACAAGAGTAAGAATGGAAATCACACACCAACTTAGGCTTTAGTTTTCTTAGTCTTTGGTTTAGCAGGAGCTTTCTTAGTTACTTTCTTGGTGGCAGATTTCTTGACAGGGTTCTTTGGGGCAACTTTAGTGGTTTTCTTAGTGGAGGTCTTTGGTTTGGCAGCAGCCTTTTTAGCAGCAGGTTTAGCTTTGGTAGCAGTAGTAGCTTTCTTTGCTGGAGCGGCGGCTTTAGTAGTTTTTGGTTTGGTAACCTTAGCAGGTTTAGTAACTTTCTTTTCCACCTTGGCGACCTTAACAGGACCAGAAGGACCTTTTGGTTGTAAGAATTCACCAGATTCAACCCCTTTTCTTAAGGCGGTGTTAAATAAAGCATCAAAGTTGGCGGTTTTGACATCAAAGTTAGATTGAACATACTTTTTAATACCTTGACGACTACAATTAAGTTAGTATAAAAAATTCCACTACACTATGTGTGTGACTTCTTAAAACATACCTTGAACCATTTCTTTCCTTTAAGGTAACTATGGCTGATTTAATCATATCTTAATATTAGTTAGTATCATTAAATAAACAAACAAACAAAACAAATGAAATGAAACCCCATAATCATTCTCTCATTTACATACCTTTATAAGTAGCCTTAGAAACTGGGGCAGCAGATTTAGCTTTTGGAGCCATTTTTAATTGATAATTGGTTATAGAATCTGTTTTTATGATGTCGTTAAAAAAAGAATTAACAAAAACAAAATAAGGATAATTTATTTATTGGGAATTTGTTTGTTTTTATTGCAAAATTACAGTCGCGAAAAATTAATATAAGCCATATGACTTTATGACTGGTTCTTCCACTTAATATGTTAGATTTATATTAGAATTATTATTAAAAGTCATAAACACCAAAAATATATTGTAAGAGTATAATACAGTTATTTTTATTTTTTTTATTTTGTTGTTACATTTTTTCTTTAGTTATTACTATTATTATTATTTTTTTCTTTTTTCTTTTTTCTTTTTTCTTCTTCTTTTTCTCTTTTCTGGCACTGACTCTATTTACAAGATACCTCCCCACTTCTAAGGACAAACTTCATATTCTTTCCATAAATGATAGCTATCCTTCTCAAAGATTACTCGTTTATCTTTTTCATTATCAAAATAGTCACAAGACTCAATGAACAATCCTATAACGGCAAAATTCTTTAACCCATCAATGTCTTTCTTCCCATCAACTCCTCTATGGATAGAATCAATTAATTTAGCATTATCATGATTCATAACGGATTTAGGAGGAGGCTTTCTAAACGTCTTTTTAAGATGCTTAGATAAACTTTCCCATTGTCTTGAAATCTCTTCATCCCATTCAGTATCAGTTGGTGGCAGAAAGTTGACTTCGGGAAGACTACCGAGGTTACTAAAGGACATGTTCTTTTCTTGAGTAGCCGAGTATAGTCTATGGACCAAAGCTGGTGATACCAAATGATGGTTAATAGGTTTGTTTTGGACTGAAGTGGTTAAATTGAGTTTTGTTTTAACGGAAAAGGAGAGATTGTCATCTTTGGTATTGTTATTGGTATTGTTATTGGTAGTGTTATTGTCATTATCATCATCATCATCATCATCATCATCATTATCATCACCCTTCTGTTTCTTCTCTTCCTTCTCCTCCTCCTCTTCCTCTTCCTCCTCTTCACTATCATATCCACTGCTCACATTCCTTATATAATTCCGGGGTTGAATGGTACTCAAGTCAATTATAGGTTTATACTTGGAATCAATTATTCTTGCTCGTCCCTTAAATCGGAATTGCTTCTTCACACTCATTAAATTAAACACCGCTTCCACCCGATCATCCGCCTCCAATTCCTTGTACTTTTCCATCCGAGTGTCTGTAGTGAAAGTGAGAATATTGTTGGTTTTATCGCTGAACAAGAACCCTCTGTACACTACGGTCCTGGCTTTGGGGAATCCATCGGTTCCAATAGTACTTAATTGAAATGGAATGTACTGCTCACTGCCGATATTGAGTTGGTTTTCAAGTGCTGCTTTGAAAACTGGCACCCAACTCGCCATATGCTGACTCTGGATCATGTTGAAATATCGAGGAATTCGTCAAAGAATCAGAACTTTGTTGAAACAGGTCTTTTTAGAAACAGGAAATCGTTCAAGTTTTTCTTCCTTTTTTTTTTTTTTTTTTTTTTTTTTTTTTTTTTTTTTTTTTTTTTTTTTTTTTTTTTTTTCTTCTCTTTTCTCTTTTCTCTTTTCTCTCTATGCTTTATTTTTGTGTAATGCGTCTTTATTACTGAGAAATCGGTTTCTCTTCACGTTTCTCTCATGGTTAAAGTGTCCAAGTCAGGAACGGATAAGTTACTCAAATTGGTGTATGAGTCAGCGGTTGGAGAATCTAAGAAAGGAACGCCTTCAGTGACTAATTATTTGTATGAAAATAGTAATGTTTCCGGGTCAACTCTTGATAGTTTGAAAGCTAATCAGTGGAGACAGAAACCATGGACTTCGGCTGTAGAAGATGTAAAACAATTCAAACCAATGACGTCAAATGTACTTAAATTTCCTACGCCGATATCGTTGCTTACCAATACAGACTTCTATAGTCTTTATCCGGTGTATAGAGACCGGAAGTACGAATTACCTAAGCATTTAGATACCACTGGTATTAAGTTTAACGTCATCAAGGGAAGAAATCCTATGAATTTATTGTTTAGGAAATGTTATTATCTTGTATTTCCTGACTCTCTTCAGGCAACGGTTTATTATCTTGAGACGAAAAATAAATCTATAAATGGCGCTTCATTGAATTTACACTTTACTTCTATCAGGGATGAACTCAAGTACATGTCATCCCCATGGCTAGACAGTAGTGTTCAAAACATTCCAAAAGAAATACATCATAATGACACCACAAAACTATTTCAAATGTCACCATCAAAACATCATCTTTTATCAATGATGCTTAAAGAAGACAAAGACCCTGATTATACCACTATACAAGCATTCATTGACTTTGATACTCGGAACGCCTCTGTTCTTGTGAAGAATCTTCCCTTTGGCTTGTCCAAACATGCATTACCACGGTTATTATGGGATTATGACTTTCCCGAACACTTGGACCTTGAAGACTGTTTCACTTACTTGATACAAAACCCGGTGCATCAGCTTAATTTTGCAACCATTAGATTTAAAGATCATGATAATGCCAAACGATTTGTTACCACTTTCCACGGTAAAACCTGGCAAAACTTCCAATCGGAAAAAGTTAAACGGATTTATGAACCTCTTTTATGTGAAATACTCAATTAATTCAATAATTCAATAATTTTCTTGTAAATATTTCTATATAAATATATATATATATATATATATATATATATATTTGTACTATTACAATGCAAAAATGTTAACATTAATTCCTGGGAAGTTCTAAACTTTTCCAGCTACTCCGAACAATAATCCATTTGGATGATGTTTTGTTCCTAACATCAGATTTAGGTTCTTCTATAATCAGATACTTTTCCCAAATCTTTTTTACCTTCCAAACCAAAATAACAACATCATTACCTGTCCAACCTATAACACCAGTATCTTCAGGAGCTTCGGCATCAACTTCATGATACTGATTAGTATTTACAGAACAAAATGACCATGTAGAATTGAAATAGTTATTGAAAGGAATAAACGGGACTTTATTCAATAAATGACGTCTGTTGACTTGAGTGAACTCATTAGTTATAGTTCCATCACCTGAATGTTCACTTAAAGCGTCAGAAGAATCAGGAACCAGGGCCAAGTTGAAGATATGCAATGTGTTTTTATCGGAAAGAACAGCTAGCCTGGAATCATCAGGAGAAAACTTCATTGAAGCTATGATGGCTCTATCTAAACCTCTTCTGAATTCATATAATAAAGCTGTACTATGAGTGGAATGGATTCTAATTAATGTTCCTGTTTCTGAAGCCGATGCCACCATAGACCCTGACCGGTTCAAACATAAACATCTAATCTTTGATTTATGGGCTTTTATTATACTAATCAAGTTCTTTTCTTGTCCACTTGGTGACACATCGACTATTTGTAATTGACCCACTGATCTTCCTGGGAATGCTAATGTTTGGTATCTGATTTTTTCTTTGTTGGAGGAACCGGGGGTCTTATTATCATTGATATTTGATGGAGTTCCATTAGTAGAAGGGATAAACGAATTAGCTTCAGTAATGGAAGATGATAATGATGATAATGATGAAGATGAAGATGACAGCGGAGATGACGTTACTGATAAATCAGCTAATCCATATTCATTATCAATAGTCTCATAAGTAGTAAACTTCTTTGGTGGAGACGAAAACCCATACACCAACACCTGATTTTTAAGCACCACCACTATTCTTATTCGGGATAATAACACATTGACAATGGATGACATAAACTCCAAACTTAAACTATTTTTCCGCTTCAAATCATCCCAAATGACTAACTTATTATTAGGGAATTTGGGGTTCTTCCCACCTCCTACTAATGCTAAATAATTGGTCCGATGAAGCATAGTTACTAGGCCTATTCCAGTTCCACCACCACCACCACTACTACCACTACTACTAGAACCAGTAAACATTCGTTTAACCCTAAGATCAATAGGATTACTATTAAACACAAGAAATCCGTTTTCATGTCCCATAGCAAAACATCCTTGATCTTGATTGAAGTTTAGGCTTAGGATTTTAAAATCCGTCTTGTTACTCGATAATGGTGATTGTGTGTTCATGATTAAGGATGAAGTGAACGACCAAACACTGAGGGGATATACTTTGATGTTATTCAACTATAAACACACGGAAAAAGGAATTCCCGTCCAATTAATGCGGCGATGTAGTTACGTAACTGAACAGGGCTTTTTGTAATAGATTTAGGTATCTTGAACCGAATTGTTGAATGCGAATCGTAAATGGTTATCTGTTGATATAAACAAAGGGATGAATCACGAGGGAATGTGATGTGTTTACTAATGAGATGTTTTTGTATATGAATTTATGAGGTTGAATCATTAGAGAAGTGAATCATTGTAGAGTCAGCGACTGTGTAGAAGTGTATGGAAATCTATAAAAGTGTATATAGTTGTACTCTCTATATCCATTACCTAACCACTCTATCCATTACGTAATCTCTACACCCATTAATCACTCTCTATATCCATTACCTGCTCATCCTCGTCACTGGAGTTTTCTCCCATCTTTAAGTCGTGTGCCAATTTATCGATATCGTGGTTTTTGTCGCTGGTCGATGATATCAATCGAGGATTGGTAGGACTTCCTGATGCATGGTTAACAAGAGATCGTATCCCTTTGTTGTTAAGAGTGTTGATTTTGGTTCCAACCCCATCAAAGAACTTAGTGCTGTTGTTCTTATTTGATTCCAATGCTCTTTTCAACAAATCTGTGGCTACAGGATCAGAAGGAGCTAATGCTAAAGCATCATGAAGTACTGATATGGCTTTAAAATAGTTTCCTAGTTTCAAATATACTAACCCCACAGACGCCAAAAGATTAGCATCGTTTGTATTACTCATTCTTAGCACCTGATTAAAGCAATCAAGAGCCTTAAATGGTTCATTTGATTTCCGGTACACATGACCAAGGTTGGCATGTATAGATATCCAGGTTTTGGAATCAGAATTTAAATGCTTTGCTGCTCCTAAAGCTTCTTTAAAGAAGGCTTCAGCTTTTAATAAATCATTTCTATGGAAATTTATTACTCCCAACTCATTTAGTAATAAAGGATCGGTATTGCATATTTGATATGATGCTAATAAATATTCTCCTGCCAAATTGACATTATCCATTAATAGGTGTTGCATACCTAGAAATAAATTAGGTAAATGGGTTCCCGGGAATAATCTAGCGGCAAATGCATAGGCACTTATGGCTTGTTCATGTTCACCTTCAGCAGTAAAAGTATGAGCAAATCCAATCCAAGCCTGACCAAAGTTAGGATTTAATAATGTAGCTTTACTGAAGAATTTCCTGGCTTCTAAGATTTTATTAATGGAAAGATAATAAATCCCAATGGCTAACCAAGTTATAGGATTAGTAGGATGATTTTCTGCTAATTGATGAGCTTTTAAGAAAAGTTTATTTTTCCCACCTAATTCATGAAGACAACTTAAATAATTGGGTAATACATTGAAATTATAAGCATCTTTAGTCAAGATCTGTTCACATATTTCCAAACATTCATCAAAATTACACTGAACATATAAATGATCCGCTCTAGCTAATAAAATATCACAATTATCCCCAAGATCATATTCTTGTCGTAAAATATATTCTGCTTCATCAAACTTATGCATGTTGACATATTTACTTAATCGAGATGAATATAATAACCGGACCAATTCATCATTATCATCAGCATCTCTATAGTTCAATTGTGACACAAATTCCCATTCTTCTGTAGGAGTCATTAAATTATTAGTTATTAGTTCATTAAACGCCTCAAAGCATTTTACATCTACCATTACCGCTTCCTTGTAGGAATCTTTAGCTCGATCAAAGTTGTTTTGGTTGGCATAAATCAATCCTCTTAAATAACACATACTGGCTTCTAATTTAATCCCACCATCACTATTTCTAACCTGATAATTAGAGTCTCGTTTAAAAGGATTGGTTTCTCCTATAAGATCCAAAGCATCATCCCATAACTCCAATTTGATCAAACAATGTGCTGCCAAATACCGACAACACACAGACTTCTCAAATACCGGTTTGGACGTCAATAACGTTTTGGCCCGCAAATAATTGCCGCTGTTAAAATACACCTGAGCCAACCAAAAGGCATCATTAGCATCATTTGTTAACGCCAACACCTTATCTCCTATAAACTCAGCCGTAGCATATTGATGTTGAGTCAATGCGTCATGACGCCAAAGCCTAAGCTTTTCTGCCGGTGACAATTGATGTTTTTCATCTTCAACATTAACTGAAGGTGCATTGGCATTACTTTCATTCTTTAAACTGTTGAAAAACAGTGTCGTGTTGGACCCTGGGCTATCGAAGATGGTGTTACTGGGGTTCGGAGGCGTGACGAAAATCTCGTTTTTTCGATTATTCACCAATGGCGATATATATAGTGTGGAATTGTGCTGTGAGGGAGTCTTTTGATGTTGAACCATGGTGGTTTTGAGACTATTATTACAATGATTTATCTATCAATTGTGTACAGAAGTATGGGATTTAAAAAAACACAACTTTGTCGCGCGCTCTGGCTATGTACAGGGCGAAAACGGGAGATTTTTCAATGCTCATCTCATCGGAGTGAAGGATTATGGATAGAAACACAGGAGATACCCAATTTAGAATTATTGTGGGATCATATGAACACAACTTGCTTTGTGTATCGGCATTGCTTAATGAAAAGAGTCCTTTATTTCAACCAGTTTTCCACTTTGAGGCCCATTCGTTGTCGATTAAGTCTATTGATGTAGGAAGACGATACTTGGTAACAGGATCTAATGATGAGCATATTAGGATATACGATTTACAAAAAAGAAAAGAATTAGGAAACTTATTGAGTCACCAGGGGACGGTAACCACGTTGAAGTTTTCAAGTGAGCAAAAAGAAGCAGAATCCACTGAAAAATCAGGTAAATGGTTGCTTTCAGGATCTGAAGATGGTAAGATAATTATATGGAGAACCAAAGATTGGGAAGCTTTTGGAACTCTTAAAGGACATCTGGATAGAGTTAATGACTTAGATATTCATCCTACTGGAAGAGTTGCTATTTCTGTTTCTAAAGATAGTACAGTACGATTATGGAATTTAATGACAGCTAAAAAAGCGGCTATTCTTAAGATTAAAGGAAGAGATTCTCTTGGACAAGCCCCTGAATTTGTAAGGTGGTCACCTGATGGAACTCATTTTGTGGTGGGATTATTGAATAAGGTATTTCTTTATGAAACCTCCAATGCTAAAATCTTTAAGAAGTTGAAGTTTAAATCTACCATCATGTGTATGGAAGTCATTCAAGTTCATGATAAATCATGGTTAGTTATTGGTAATGGTAGTGGAGCCATTGAATTCTATGACTTGAAAGTACTTTGTGAAAAAGCTGCTGATTTCAATAGTGAACAAGATCAAAGTACTTTACCTCTTGAAGATGTGACACCAGAATTCAGTTTAAGAGGTCATACTAATCGTATAAAAGATGTTACATTTATTTGTCATCCTACAGAAACCAAAAACGTTCCTTACTTGGTTTCTGTATCTTCAGATGGTAAAATTGTCATTTGGGATTTAACTGAAGACATAAGAGATCAAGTTGCTGTTTATGATAGTGGTGAACGATTAAACTGTGTAGCTGCATGCTTTGAAACCATTGAAAAATCTGATACTATGAAAAGAAGACTCGATTCTACTGAAGGTGATAATAATGATTTCAGTGAATCTGAATACGAAACTGATGGTGAAGAAGTTAAAAAGGTATTAAATAAAAGAAGTAAAAAGGATAAGAAGAAGAATAAAAAGTCCAAGATCACTGTTACTAGAGAATAACCACTTGTTTTTTAGTGATTTATATAGTTCAATAAACACCATGATAAACTAGTACCATTAGTACTTCTAATTTTTTTGACCCCGTTTGGTGCCATCTCTATATACATCTACAAACTCTTCATAGTATTAACTACATAATCATGAAGCTTAGCCCTTGCAGTATCCCAATTATCGTCTTCCCATACTTCTCCATAGACTTTAAATAGCTTCTTGATAATGGTTATTTCCTTATCATCAAGCTTGTTTGACAGATCAACCTTTTCAAAGATCACTTGAGCAAACTCCCGATCTTTATTATACAAGTAAGATAAGATTAATGACTCTGTTAATAATCCAGAAGGTGATCTTCCTGAGAATTCATTCAACTTCGTACCAACATGATTAATATACTTATTGTAGATACCAAGACACTCTTCAGGATTGAACTGAGAATGAGTTAATATCAAACACTGGATAAGCTTGATAGGAATATTCTCCACCATTAAAGTGTTTATGATGTCAATATATACTGGGTCCTTTTCAGCAAAACACTTTAAGCATATGGCATGAATAACATCAGCTTGAACTATTTCAATACCGAATTTAGCATGTGTTTGGTAGTGATGAAGCTTTTCCATGATCTTTTGGAAATCAAGTCTTTCCATTCCATATACTTTGATCAACTTAAGTCTAATCAAAAGTGATTCTGGAATTTCATTTGTGTCGAGCTTATTAACTTCTATGTGGTTAATTAAGTCGTTACTGAATGCTTTATTAGACACTTTTGGTGGCTCTGATACCAATTGGTTATAAGACAGCACAAACTCAATACTAGCTTCACCAGGTTCATCCTCTAATGTAAGCAAAGCTTTGGCGTATTGATCTAAGTCAAATTGAGCTCCTTTGTAAAATAACACTTTGAATACCGCTATAAATAAACTTCCTTCGGAGTCATTAATACATGACATTAAAGCTTGAGGAGTAAAGTTGAAATATGGTAGTAGCGATAGATCATTATGTTTTAATGCTTCAAGTACTGAACTCAGAATATCAGAAGAATTTTCAAGTTTGTTGAACAAATAAGCAATCTTGGCCCATGTTGTTGGATCTAATTCTTCTTCCAATAACTTATGAATCATAACAGAAAACAATCTATCGTCGTGAAATTGATTTCCATGACGTTTATATAAATCCCATGCACTATCTACTCTCCCAGGATTATTCTCTATTACATTTATCAACTGATCTAAAGTCAACTCTTTATTCTTCACTAGATAGTAAATGGAAAAGTCCTGAGGAATATACTTGACTAAAAGTTGTTGAACATTGTTATCAATGAGTGATTGATTCTCATGGAGAATGGTTTTAAGAGTAGTGAACTCATCTTTATTAATGGTTTCTTTAATAAAATTTTCAGATATAGGAGTTTCTTTTGTTAAAATTCTTGATAATGAGTTCCATCTGACATATTTGGTGGTAATTCTAGGACCAGAGTTACCACCAAACTTCAACATTGATCTCATCAACATAATGTTAAAGTTGAATTTTTCACGTACAAAAAAAAACCAAACGCTCACTTTTCATATATAAAAAACGTCTATAAATAAAGTATCTAATCGTGTTTTAAATCTTCTTCCATTTTAGCTAATAAAGCCGATCCCACAAAATAATCTTCCCAATGATCTTCAATTTGAATTTGGTCTAAATCTTCAAAGTTGAACTTTTTATTTAAATAACTATTGAAGTCAACCAATTGAGATTTAGATTCACAATGATAACTCCAACTAGCCTTATAAGCACCACCAAGAGCACATGCATTAGGGATTTCGACTTTGTAGTTTTTATTGTGGGCACCTAAAATAGATCCCATTTTCTTCAAAATAGACATGTTATTAGATCCACCACCAACATAAAAGGTATTATTGGGTCTAGCAGTAAGAGAATGGAAGTTTTGTTTCTTACCATCAGTGTATAAATCACCAAATTGTTTATGGATGTCATTATAGATATCATGTAAATGGTTTTCTGTAGGAGTTGGGGTTGATTCTTGAGAATCAGATGAGTTGGATAACATAGGACCAGTTCTTAATCTAGAACTTAAAGTTTGTGATTCAACAATGGCACTAACATCAACCTCAACATCCCAAGAATCGACATCAACAATCTTCCCATCAGGTAACAATTTGGATCTTTTATATTGAGCAGAAGCATTTGGAACAATTTCTCCCAATGGGAAATAAATCCCCAATTTGTTTTGAAATTTAGAAGAATTGTCTAAAATTTCATTAAATTTGTCCCAGGACTTCTCTTCTACACCATACTTTTCATTAACAGCATCTCTGATTCTTTCTCGGGCTAAGGATCCATTACAATAACAAATCATCCCCATATAATGATCAGGAATAGTTGGATGTTTGAACAAATGGTATTGAGATGATGGGTTATAATTCTTGGTGATTAATAAAACAGTAGTAGAAGTACCTAAAGAAACCAAAGTATCATTAGGCATTAAGGGCAATGAAATAATAGTAGCCAAATTATCACCAGTGAAGGCATAAATTTTACAATCAGGGTTGAAATTATACTTATTAACAAAGTAAGGAGAAATTTTACCATCAGCTTCATAAGTGATTGGTTTAATATCACCTAATTTTTGTCTTAATTCTTTAATCCCCTTATCGGTTTGTTCTTGTGAAACTCCATCGATTTTAGGATGAACTCCTGCAGCTAAAGCTAATAATTCATCATTATAATCATTGGTGTGTAAGTCATATATGTTCATACCACAAGCATCAGCTTCTTCAAGATGAGTGATTTTACCTAATAACACAGAAGCAACAAAACTAGAAACCAAAGAGATTCTAGAAGTATTTTTATAGCCTTCAGGATTAGTTCTGGTAGCGATTTTTCTAATCTGTAACCCAGTGAATCTATAGTGAGCTCTTGAACCAGTTATAGAAGCTAATTTATCAGCACCACCAGCAACTTGTTCAAATACTTCAATTTCTTTACCAGTAGAATGATCTTGCCAATTAGGAGATACAGGAGACGTAAAAGCTGATTCCAATTGCTCAGATAAATCCTTCGATTGGTCCAAGTTACCTAACAAATCATCAGCACCATTGGACCAATACACAGAACCATGTTGTTGACCAGAACCAGAAATCCCTTTAACCTTATTAAAGGGGAAATCCTTAGCCTTCATATCACTAAAGATCAAATCCATAGCATCTAACCACATTCCTACAGGAGAAGCAACTTCCCCAGTTTTTTCATCAGATAAAACCCCATTGGTAACACCATATTTATCCTTATACTCCTTATGGAATCCCACACTGAAAGTTTCATGAACATCCAAGTTTTCATCAGTAACAATAATCTTCAATTGCTGGGTGGATAAATCAAACCCCAAGTATAAATCTTTACAATTATCATACATATTTCACTTGTAACCAATTGACAGGGTTTTTATTATAAAATGGATAATTTGGTAATACAACAAGTAATGAAATTACAATAAATGCACCAAAACTATAAACAGAATACTTCAATTCTTGACTAATTAATCCCACTAAAAACGATACTGGAATTGATGAATATAATATATAATTGATGTATGACTCAGCCACTTCTTGTCCTTTAAAGTCTATGGAGAATTCTAAGTCCAACATCTAAAAAAAAGGAGAAAAAAAAAAAAAGAAAAAAGGAGAAAAAATCAGCAATCAACACAATATATATATATATATAGTATTTTTTTTTCACTTTGGGTCGCGATCGGAGAACTATCGAATGAGGGGGAGCAGGTTGGGGCAAGGTTACACAAAAAGTACGAGTTCTTCCTACTATTTTTTCGTTACTGAGACAATTCCTGGAACAGTTCTCTCCGGTGAGTGCAAATGGGGAATTAAAGAATAGTAATCACTGGAGAGGAGTCGTGGCAGGGAGAGGAAGGTCTGATGTTCATGGAGTGCATATAGATGTATCGAGTGGTGTAATTGGTGTTGTTATCTACACTCCCTGTACTCTCTATACAGGACTTTGTCTATGCTGGCTAAACCACATAGTCTCAACTCCAGAGCGCTAGAAAGATAATTAGAGTGTAAAAATGGTACTATACCTTCAGACACTTCCATTGAAGAGACTGTCATCTTTACTTCAACTCCACACCTCCCGTATCCCTAAAACAATAACCCCTTCTCCAACCCTCTATACTTCTACCATGTCCCAAAACCCGCACTAAAAATCCCTCTCTATTTTTCCAAAAGGAAGAAAGAAAAAAAAAAAAAAAGTTTTTTATTTTAGTTTTTCTTTTATTACTAATTTCTTTATTTTCTTGTATTAAAAGTAATTTGATAAAAGGATTGTTCAATATCCTGTTGATAATAATCTGACGACTATCTCTACACCGAAGGAAGTTGTCGTTGGGTAAAGTAGTTTGGATGTATTAGTTTGAAATAATCATTTCATAGCCGAATTCAAGAAGTACAAAAATAACAAGACATAAAACTGAAGTAGTTAGTTATAAACGATGTCATCCTCTGGATCAAGAGGAGGACCTTCTGGTCGATATAAGAATGATTTCAAACCGAAAAGAAAGATGTTCTATCCGAAAAGAGCTAATGGTAGTGGTGGAGGATTACCAGGGTCTTCATCATTAAGTCATTCTAGAACTGATGATATACCGAATAGTGGTGGTGGTGGTGGTAGTGGTAGTGGTAGTGGTAATAATAATGGTAATAACAACACCAACACCAACACCAACAGATCAAGATACCTGACGTCATCATCAGGTCCTGGTAAGAATTATTGGAATAAGTCTTATGGTACTTATTATCCTAGTTATAGTAACTATAATCGTTATAGTAATAGACCCCCAATGGAGTCTAGAACTTCATCATCTAATTATTCGTCAAGTTATTCATCACCGAATTATTCCAGACCTGTATCCAATGATATAAATTCCAATGTCCCAGGTTCTGGATTTAACTCGGCTCCTAATAGTGCAGGAAATCCATCTATTTCTGACTCCAAGAAATCATTTGGAAGATCTTTTAATAATCGATCTTCATTATCAAATTCCATTCCTAAGAGTAGAAAATCCAATTCATTGATGAATAGTGGTGGTAAAAAGTCTGATACTTATTATCCATCATCTAAAGGGTATGGGTTTAAATCTCATATTGATCATTATTCCAGTGATTCTAATTATAATAGAAAGAGTGATGATGATGGTTCTTATTCCAGAAGAAATACGGCTTCTCCTGATGAATCTTATGAGTATAATTCCCGTTTTGATGACTATCGAAAATATAATGATAACGATAACTATAGCTATAACTATAACTATAATGATGAAACCAGTCATAGTAATAATCGTGACCGTGACCGTGGTCATGTCCATGTCCATGACACCGAACATGATAAAAAACCCAATGACCCCGATTACAATGATCAGAATAAGTTTAATTTTAATGATGTTAATGACCATAATATTAATGAAAGTGATCATGATGAGTTTAATCCTTCTTTTGATAAAGATCAATCTCAAAATGACCAACGTAAATCCCTTTCTGAGGGTCGCAATGAAGATGTTGATGAAGAGGAGGATGAAGAAGATGAAGCCAATGCTAATGCTGAATCCAATGTTGATACTGATGCTATGGAAACTGATATTGTGGAACAGAAACCAATTTCTGCTGTAGACTTAGATTCCACTGCAATAAAAAATGAAGATGAACTCAAGTCTGAATCAAGAGCTGAAGAGGTTGAAGATTCATTTACAAACCCCAAATCACCAATCTCTGAGGATATGGCGCTGTCAGCAGTTGCAAATGATGATGTAAAAGTCGATTCCAATCAAGACAAAGAAATTGATGGATGTGTTTTTCCTTTGCCAAAAATGGATGGTTTATTGGAACAGTTAAAAGACGAATTCCAACAGAATAAAGATTCCTTGAAGTATTCTATTTCTTCTCCGGTAAAAGAGTTTTCTCAATATCCATTCTATAAACGAAACTTGATTATCCATGAACTTCGGAAACTGAAATTGTTTGATTTTTTAGCCAATAACAAGAAAACTATTGATGATAAGAATTTGGAATCTTGGAAACAGTATAAAAAGGGATTGAAAGTTTGGGAACTGGAAAGAGTATACATGGATGACCAATTGAAACTATTGAATTCAATAAATGATGAGAAAAAGCGGGAACTTGAATTAATTGATGTTAGAATTAAAAATGATGTTCCCACTGACAATACTCCATCGACACCAGTGTCAAATCAAACCCCTTCTCAACCGCAACAAGAATCATCTGAACAATTACCTTCTGCATCAAGTCGTAGGTCAAGAAGACATGGTGATTTAATCACTTCTGAGGCTGAATTCGAAGAGATTTTGAAGAACTTAAGTAAACAAGATGAAGTTGATCCAATGGCTAAAGCTTTAAAAGGAGCTGCTCCTGTTCCTGATTTAATTTCCGATCCTTATGAACAGAAAATGTTGGAATATCTGGATTGTAATAATATTGTTACTGATAAAAAACAATGGGCATCAAGAGTAAGATCCCAATTTTTCGATAATTTTTCCCCAGAAGAACATTCATTATTTTGTGAAGCCTTTGTTAAATATCCTAAGAAATTTGGATATATTTCAAGATATATGGGAGGATTAAGAAGTAGTGAAGAATGTGTTATTCATTATTATTTAACTAAAAAAGGTGTAAATTATAAGAATTTGATCTTTCATTATAAAAAGAAACTTAATAAGAAGTTGAACATGACTCGTAAAGGAAAGCAAATCAAAGGTAAAGATGGATCTGTCCCCAGTACTCCTGTGGAAACCACTAATGAAGTTGAGAATGAAGATGATATGCAATTGGATAAAGAGACTACTCCAATTCCAATACCAGTGGCACCACCAAATTCAGCCGGAGCCAATGATTCATTCAGTGAAGAGCTTTATACAGAAACCGGAAGAAGGAAAAGAGCAGCCGCTCCTAGTTTTGACGGAACAGAAAAGAAAGATCAATCCTCATCTCAATCGGTTTCTAGTGGTGTAAAGAAAAAGGTTAAGAAACCCAGAAAGGATGAAAATCAAGGACCTTTATCGCCTAATGATACCAATATCCCTGTTTCTGTACCTATTTCGGCACCGGCAACAGCACCGGTACCTAATCCACAAGAATATAATGAAGCTTTAGAACCGGAAGTAGAAGGTAATGATAGTGAAAAAGATCGTAGAAAGACTATTTCTAGTTATTGGAGCATTATCGAGGCCAATGCTTTTCCAGGATTATTACAAGAACATGGTACAAAATGGACAACAATTGCTGATAAATTAACCACAAAAACAGCTACTATGGTTAGGAATTATTTCCAAAGAAATGCTGAAAAACACGATTGGTTACGAATTGCTGAAGAAGCTGATAAAAGATTAGAAGAAAAGTTTGCTGCAGTTCTTGCCAAACCTGAACAAAATGAAAATGAATATAATTCTGTTGGAATTCAATCATCTATCAATAGAAATAGTCATGAATCAATAGGTGCTGAAGCTCCTCCAGTGTCTGCTCATCAACCCCCAATTGGTGGCTTTGACATTCAAAAGCAATATCCTCAACCAATTCATGGGGTATCACATGTTCATCATCAAATTTCACCTCCTTTCCATCATTTGCAACCACTTCCGCGTTCTCCTTTAACATCATTAGCTTCAGCTCCTCCTCCTCCATTACAACATTACCATTCTATACAGCCACTTCCTGCTCAGGCTCATGTTCATTCACAACAAATTCCTTCACAACAAATTCCTCAGCAGTATCCTCAGCTTCAACAATCACCTCACATAGAAAGTAGAAAGCCTTC
Source organism: Yamadazyma triangularis (assembly GCA_030573955.1). NCBI lineage: Eukaryota > Fungi > Ascomycota > Pichiomycetes > Serinales > Debaryomycetaceae > Yamadazyma > Yamadazyma triangularis. The sequence goes on from JAJMEC010000006.1 coordinate 301,762, forward strand.
TATAGGGTCTTTGTTAAGTACCAAAAACCCTGATTCTGAACAGAATAACCAAAAAGCTGGTTCTATTATGAGCTTATTGAATGCTGAATCCAGTCCTGCTAAATCTGAAGTAACCAAATTCGAATCCGTTAAACCAAGTTCCCCTCGAAACAATATTAATTCGTTGTTGAATTCTCCTTCTTCTCCTGTTAAACAAGAACCAAATCAAAACTCCCATCCTTCAATATCACCAAGTTGATCTTTGGTCATAACCCAGTAACAAAATCCCATCATGATGTCATTTGTCATATTTATTTGGCTTTCCCCCCCCCTTTTTTTTTAACTAGTTTGTACCATATTAATCTAGATTTGTTAATAGCTTTGTATAATAGAATAGAAATATTTAATAAAATACTTATAAGTAAAGTCGTGCAACGGGACAGATATCTCAAGTTTTCATTACTTTTCTTTTCTCACTTTTTTTTATAAAATTTTTCAATCACCAAAACCATAAAACCATGTTAATAAAGTCCGGGTTCCAAAGTCCGGTGAAAATATGCATAAGGCAGTTTTCTAGAAGCTGTTTTAGATTGAACAGCTTTGAAGCAACAGAAACATCAGAAGAAAGACCTCAAATACCTCAGGCTTTAAGAACCAATGCATCTACTAGACGTCAAATCATTCCTAATCGGTTAGGAAAAGATATGATTCAAATACCCGAATTAGACCGGTTAAGAATAGTGCCAAATTTAAAGACATTCTATGGAGGGAATCCAGTACATGAAGAGAATTTGAATAGACTTAATAGTGTATTAAGAAAGTATATTAATTTACCTACTAGACAACTTGATAGTAAAGAATTTCAACAGATAAAATTTGTTTCATTTGATGAATATAAAAAGAGAACCCAAAGTGGAACTAGATTAAAAGCGGTTCATCATAAAGAATTATTACAACTTTTACAAAGATTAAGAACTATTGATGTGGAATTAATGCCTAAAGAAGTTACTGAAACTTTACAAGATTTTATGAGTAAATCAAGTAGAGAAAATCAAGTTAATGAAAAGATTAAAACTTTGGATGAATTTGGAAGAGCAAAAGGAGTTGGTAAAAAGAAAAGATCCACAGCTCATGTATATTTAGTTAAAGGTGATGGTGAAGTAATCATTAATGGTCAAAATGTTCTTCAATATTTCCCTCGTGATGCTGATCGGATAAAGATTGCTTATCCTTTCCAAGTCATTAGTCAAGAGGGTAAATTTAATATCTTTGCTAATGTTAATGGTGGTGGTATTAATAGTCAAGCTGAAGCTGTTATGTATGGTATTGCCAAAGCCTTAATTATCTTCAATCCATTACTTAAACCAAGATTATATAAAGCTGGATTAATGACTAGAGATGCTAGAAAAGTTGAAAGAAAGAAACCTGGTAAAGTTAAAGCTAGAAAATCTCCAACTTGGGTTAAACGTTAATCTTGTTGTAGTTATTGTACCGTTATTGTACCTGTAAATATAATATATATATATATATATTAAATCAAATCAAATCTTTAAACTGTCTAAGTATTCAATGACATTATCAATTTCTCCCTTTTCATATTTGGATACTTTACCTTGGAAAGTGGTTCCTTTACCACCACCTTTTAAATTACTTAACCGTTGTTTGAGCTCTGGTTGCAATTCAAACGCTTTGGGTCCAAATATCTTAATCATACCACCAGTGGCTAAATTACCATTGATCATGACAACAGTATGAGTTTTATCAAAGTCAATACCCAGATCTTTATCATTGTTGACCATAGTAAGTAATTCCTTCTGGAAAGCCGTGATATAATCAGGACTGTTATCAGATCTATAGACAAAGTCAATTCCAGTATCTAAAGTCTTAAGTCTATTGTAAACCCTAGAAGCTTCAATATTAGCTAACTCTTTAAAAAGATTCTGTTCTCTAATATAAGAACTCTTGGACGTCGATTCCAAAGCTTTCACTTTATCATAAACTTCATCCACTTGACAAGATAATATATCCCCAGAAGTGGACTTCATGATATCGTACAAATGAGTTAAGTATCTGAATACACGAGATCCACAGGAAAAATATAACCTGGAATGACCCCCTCTAACTTTGGTTTGATGGAAAAATGATATGGTTTGAATCTGGGAAGTACTAGCCAAATGAGTACCACAACAAGGATTTCTATCTAAATCACCAATTCTAACAATTCTAACAATCCCTTGAGAAGTATCATAATCATCAGGTAAATGAGAAGTATCAATTCCATTACCACTTCCATCATAAGCTTCTACCCTAATGGGAAGATCATCTAAAATCACCTTATTGATCTTTTCTCCAACTTCCTTAACTGTTTCTGGATCAACCGTTTGAGGTAATTCAACATAATTCATGAGATCTCCCGATGCCCAACTCAATGTTTCTAAATTATAAGTATCAAAAATGGCTGACACCAAATGTTGACCAGTATGTTGTTGCATATGATCAAACCGTCTTTCCCAATCTACTGATAAGTTGACAGTTGTTCCTGGTTCTACTGGTTTACTGGTTAAGTGTAACGCAGTTAACTTATCTCTAAACACCTCATGAACAGCAATTTTGTCTTCTTCGGTTGCCATGTATCCCATATCGAATGGTTGTCCACCTCCTTCAGGAAACAATACTGTATCTTGTAATTCTACAGCATATTGTACGGCACTCTTGGAACCAGACTTATCTTTCTTCCCCTTGTTTTGTTTATCTTTGGCTGTAACGTGTCCTTTGTGTTCAGTGCATCCAACTACAGATGTTTCAAGTTCTTTAAGAAAAGAGTCTTTTTGGCAAGCTAAAGCTCCTACAATAGTTCCCAAAGGTCTTGTCATAGTTAAAGAATGAAAAATTACTAGTCGCGATCTCATTCTTTTTATCATTATCAATGACAAAGTTTAAGCTTACGGAGAAACTTCAACACATCATAAACACATCCGATGAAAGTAATAAACGGAAAAAAGAATTGACATCTAAAGACAGCATCACGCATATTGATTTGATAACATTTTATAAACAATATAGACCAACAACAACATTATTAGAGCTTTTGTCGGTTACTGAGTTAGTATGTGATAATAAGAATGTTAGTGAACCGAAGCCTAAATCTGAGGAATACTTAAAGTTGATGGAAAGGTTGAAATTGGAAGCCAAGGAGAATGAATATAAAAGCCTTATCACACCGAAACCGGAGTTCAATAGTCTTTATGAAGACAAATTAACTGATGATGATGAAAAGACTCCAGCGCAATTGACAAAAGAAGTTAAAAGTCATTTAACTACCATTATAAATGTGTTGATAAGTGTAGCGAGTGTTTCATATGCTATCTGGTATTGGACAGAAACCTCATGGAAGTTACCTACTAGTTATAGGGTATTAATGAGTTTATTCTTTGGGTTTCTAGTATTGGTGGCTGAAGTTGTGGTATATTTGGGGTATTTAAATAAGATTGAAGATGCAAGACACAGAGAGAGAAGCAAAAAGGAAGTGAAGAAGGTTGTGAAGACAATATAGGGTGAAATAGTAGCATTATGGTCACTGTGTCATGGCAACTCCTCATAACAACTCATCATGACTCACTTCTCAGAAACAATTTTATACGGAGGATGAGGAGGTAATTCCTTCAAGATATCCAGGACTTGTTTCTCATCATCAGCATTCAATTTACCTATTGAAGCATTTTGTTCAATTTGTAAAGTTTTATAGTACTGCCATTTCAAAAGCACCAAAATGGTGTGGATGAATTTAAACTCAGGCCAAAGAGTATTGACGAATTCAATGGTACAGTTATAATTAGCTTGCCATAACATAAAGTCACTAAGACGAGTATGACCACTGGTTCTAATCAAAATATCTAATGGAGGAATATTGGGACCAAAATACATATGATTAGTAACTGAATTGACACATATTTCAGAAGGAGTTAAAGCCCCGGATTCAAATTCATTCCGAACCTTTTGAATAGCATTGGTAATATCATCACGAGACGTATAGGGGAAACATACATTAAGGAATCGATTACTATTATTAGCCGTTTTAGCTTCAATATCTTCAAGATCAACTAAAATATCACTAGGAATCATTGATTTATTACCAATGATTTTCACCTGGATTTGATTCAATTTAACAAAAGAATCTTTATTCTCGGATAAATAGTTCAATTTTTCCCTTAACAAATTAAATAATGTATCCACTTCTTTTGGACTTCGACTAAAGTTTTCAATGGAAAATGCATATATAGTAATACATTCAATCCCCATTCGATACCCTGTGTCTAAAACATGAACAAGTGATTCTGCTCCAGCATAATGGCCATCTTTTAAGGCAAGATTATGTTTTTTAGCATAAGTTCTATTGCCATCCATAATAACCGCTATGTGTTTGGGTACAGGTCCAGTTTTCATAATCGCTATAACCAAATCCTTGGAGAATGATACCAAATAGGAAAACATGGAGAAGCTTTGAAGCATGAGTAGTAAACGTGATAATAACTTCATTTGGAGAGGAAAAGAAAAGGGGGGATAAAGAAGATATATAATGTGAGTTATAATAGTAATAGATATAATGGATTAATGTGAGTTATAACATGCTGCAAAAACGGGAATCTGACATAAGCAAAATGATAGTGTGGAGCTCAGTTTAGGGGAGACTTTATGGGAGTGTTTACAGTTTATGGGAGTGTTTATGGGAAAGTTTACAGTTAAGAGGAGAGTTTAGAACAGAACAACTTAGAGAACAGCTTAGAGAACAGTTTAGAGAACAGTTTAGTACAATTTAGTCAACTGTTCAGTACAATTTAGTCAAAAGTTTAGTGTGGGTTATGTAATCATGTTGTGTAATGGATCATGTTGTGTAATGGATTATGTTGTGTAATGGATTATGTTGTGGTTATCTTATGTTTATCTTCTGTTATGTTATACTATTAGGTCATGCTGTTATATTCTCTACTATGTTGTCATGCAACCGTCGCTATGAAACCGTTGTAATGTCACGTTGTCACTGCTCACTTTATTGTTCAATCGTTACTGTCTCAACTCTGTCTCAACATTCTGTCTCAATATTCTGTCTCAATATTCTATCTCAATATTCTATCTCATATTACACAGTCTCAAAAGTACTCTTTCTCGCTATTTCTCCTGTTCTTTATGTTTTTCATTTTGTCTCTCCTCTTTCTCTCCTCTCTCTTTCCTGTTACCTCCCCCACCTCTTCTCTTCTCAGCCTTTCAGCCTTTCGTTTCCTTTCTCAATCAGGTAATTATTCCCTATTGTTTTGTTAAATAGCTTTTGTTTACCTTTTGTCTCAAATCTTATTTTTTCTTTTATCTCTTTTGTCCCCCCGTCACGTCACTATTCCCGTTATAAATACTTTCTAATAACAACGTTTTTAGTTCCTTATACTAATTCCTTAGAAAGCTACAAGTGTCATTTACTATTTTAAGAGGATATTTTGGTTTTCTTTTCTTTTCTTTTGTGATCTTTTTTATATCATTTGTTATAAACTCCCTGCCCCTAGAGACTGTATATAAATCCATCTTTTCGTTTTGTTTTCCGATACTCCTAAAAGTTGGCAATTGCCAAAACTTAACAAGATGTCTTTTAAATCCAAATCTCTGGATTCTAAACAAGACTTAAATGTGTCTGATTCTAGAAAAAGACAAAGTAAACGTGATGACGCTATTAGAAGAAAAATTGAACATGATTTGAATAAGAAACGAAAGAATTCAACCCAAATTAATCGATTCAGAAAAGGTAGTCCTGGGTCCGTATTATCATTAAGACCTTCTGATCCTATTCTTTGTAAGAAGAATGCTACGGGTCTTGAAGTATCTCAATTAATGACTGCCAAAAGAGAGAATTGTATTTTAGTCACTGATGATAAAGGAGGGTTATTAGGGATTTTTACTGCTAAAGATTTGGCCTTTAGAATTGTTGGTTCCAAATTAAATGCCAATGTCATCACCATTGATCAAATCATGACTTCTAATCCTATCTGTGTTGATACAAACACTTCAGCTAGTGATGCTTTAAATCTAATGGTTGAAAAAGGGTTTAGACATTTACCCATTGTGGATCATGAACACAAAAATACTATTGTTGGTGTATTAGATATTACCAAATGTTACGCTCAACAAATGGAAAAGTTGGAAAGAATGCATGAATCTTCTAAAAAATTATATGAAGCCTTAGATTCCGTTCAATCTGAAATGGGAATGATTGAACAACCTTTACAAGTATTGAAATATTTTGAAGATTTAAGATCTAAGATGAATGGTCCTGTTTTAACTACTGTACTTGATGATTCTACTGCTCCAGTATATATTTCAATCAAATCCACGGTTTATGATGCAACTGTTTTGATGAAAGAAAATAAAACAACTGCTGTATTGGTTAAAGATAATGATGATAAAGTCAATGGGATTTTCACTTCTAAAGATGTAGTACTTAGAGTAATTGCTGCTGGTTTAGATCCTAAAAATTGTTCTATAGTTAGAGTCATGACTCCTCAACCCGATATAGCTGCTGTATCTATGCCTATTCAAGAAGCATTAAGAAAAATGTTTGATGGTCATTATCTCAATTTACCAATTACTAATGAAAGTAATGAAATTATTGGTATTGTCGATGTTTTGAAGTTAACTTATGCTACTTTAAATCAAATCAAATTGATTAATTCTCCAGAAAATGATAATGATACCGATACTGAAAACACTAAAACTAATGATGGCCCCGCTTGGAATAAATTTTGGACTTCTTTAGATCATGAATCGGATTCTTTACGTTCCGATTCTATTAGCGCCGTTGATGCTGCTGATAGTCAAGTTCAAGAGAATTCCAAACCCCCTGGTGATATTATTGGTGATGCTGGTGGTGATGTTGGAGGTGATATTAAACCTTCGGATTCTATTTCTCATTTTAATTCTCCAGTTAGAGAACGTCAAATGGTTAATACTAATTTTGAAGAAATACCCTTTACATTTAAATTCAGAACTTCTCCTATAGATAACAGAGTTCATAGAATCTCATTAAAACCAATTGAAGGAATTGAAAAATTAAGATCAATGATCGATGATAGATTACTGGACAAAGATTTTGATCATTTAAAAGTAACCAAATTAAATACCCCTGGTGCCGATTATGCTATTAGTTACACTGATGATGAAGGTGATATTGTTTCCATCACTTCTAATGATGATTTAATTGACTGTGTTAGAATCAACTTACAATTATCTAATGATAAAGCTGATTTATATATTCACAATCCTCATGAATCAGCCCCAGTGGATACTATTAAAAGGTCAAGGAAGATCAAATCAAAACATGCTTCTCAAGCTTCAGGAGGTCTGTTTCTTGGTATTTCCACTGACATTTTAATTCCTGGGGCAGTTATGGTATTAGCCACTTCAGCTGTCATAGGATATACCTTGAATCGTAAATGATTTATGATTGAAAATGTGTCCTTTTTCTTGATTGATTTATTACTCTATTGTTCTATGTACAAGGAAAATACCTAATTTTACTTCTTATATATGTGTGTATCTGTGTTTTATTATATAATACTTTGAAATGATATCATTTGTTATAATGCGTTTCTAGCTTGTTCCACCAATTTATTAAATTTCCGTTTCTGTTCGAATTCATTAAGTTCTTGACTAACATAAACATTTGGTGAATCATCAAAGTCTTCAGGTTTAAGATTAATGTCACCAGGATTTCTTTCATTCAAGTATCTTTGACTTATAATTTGATTAATTTCATCAAACAAAATCTTTAAATTATGGGATTTAGTCAATATATAATCATTTATGTCAAATCCCAATTTGGATTGTAATTTTTTGGCAAACTTAAATCTATAGGATAAATCACTTAAACTTTGGTCTTGGTAAGATTCAACCATTATAGTATTTCCATTTAATTCTTTATGAATATCATTTATTATATTAACCAAGTCATCTTGATTATATTGTTTAGATAATTCTTTACGTGATACTGACTTTTCTTTCCATTCATTGATCTTAAAATCTGGCATATGAATTACAGATTTAAACTTTTCATGTTGTGGAGAATTCTTTTTATCAAGAATTACAATCTTGGAATTAGGATCAACTTCATAATCATCTTGGTTTTGGATGATATCTTTTCTTTGTTTGACCTCTTTACTTCCGAATAAATTACTAATAAAAGAGTAATTTGTTCTGGAACTATGAAGACTTCTAACCCCTCCTCTTATGACTCTGACAGAAGCTACACTTTTAGAAAACATGTAGAAAATAAAGTTATTATAAAAATAATTTTTCAAAAATTTTTAAAGAGTGAGAAAGTTGAGAAAAAGGCTATAGTTACCCGGCCCAAGGGCTAGAATACAACGACAATGATTTAGAATCAATAGTTTTAAAAGTGTAAAAGTGTAAAGTCATATATATATAAAGTATTGACCATATGCTAATGCTAATCATTTTTTAGTTTTGAAAAATTTTAATGTCAATAAAGTCATAACAATAAGTAAAATGATGCTGATATTCTCTTGATGTTCATATTGAGAAGGTCCAATATGAGAAGGATCAATTTGAGTCCGTGGTGGAGTAGAGAATGTTTCAAACATGTCTAATTCAAGAACCTGTCTTTTACTTGGACCAGAATCACCGCCATCTCCTTGGACATCTTGTGGAGTTATACCAGCACCTGAGTTAGAATCAGAACCAGAGCTGGAACCAGAGCTAGATCCTGAGCTAGATCCTGAATCAGATCCTGATCCAGATCCAGAATCATTGGTTTGAGGCTGAGATTCTACTGATACAGTTCCAATGTCACACCAGCCATTAACAGGAATGCAACTAATATACTTGCACCAGCTACAATTGTTACTCTCAGTAACTTCTTTGGGACCAAAGAAGTTCTTGGCTAATAATGCAAAATAAAGAATCACCAATACCAATGAAACAATTCTAACCCCACACCAAATATAGAATCTAGTAGCTATTTTATCATCAAAATTATAAAATGGGTTCCAATTATTAACAAATTGTTTTAGAGTTGAAACATGAGAATGATAAGTGATAATTCCGTCATGGTAAACAAAAAAAGGATCTTGTAAAAACACAATTGATAAAAGTAATCCCATAGCAAAGCCACCAATATGACTGAAATTGTCCAATCCTGGAAGTAATCCTAATACAAAAGATACAATGATTTCAGCAATCATTATGGTTAAAAACAATCCAAATCTTTTGGTTCCATACATATTAGTGTTCTTTTTCCCACAGTAAATAAACATTACAATGTTAGTAGCTACCACACCAAATAAAGCTCCTGAAGCTCCTGAAGAAGCAATACCTCCAGCAGAGAAATTAGCTCCTAATAGGAACCCAGAAATCCCTGACGCCATATAAATGATTCCGTATTTTACCAGACCAATAATTCTTTCAATGGTGAATCCCATGGTGGCTTGAAGTAGAAGATTAAATATAATATGTAAAAATCCAGCGTGTAAGAAAATAGGGGTGATTATTCTATACCATTGACCAGGATTATAACCATCTTCATTAACAGGAATCCCTGATAATCCACATAATTCACTCAATGAACATACATTGGTATCAAGACTAGTGGAATTTGGACAAGGATATTGAATAGAAGTATCACTAGTCAAGTTTTTCATCCCATTCATACATGGAACGTATCTAGCCCCCATATTGATTTGTACATAAGTGGAAGGACCCAACATAGGATTAAAGTAAGGTTTGGTTTGAAAAGCTGATCCCGTCAACTCAGCCATTTTTATTAGTTCAACAATAAACACGATAATTTGAATTAAGGTAACCAATATGCCAAAATAAGGTAATCTAGTATAATGGAAACGAGGCACTCTTCTTAGCTGTCTAATTCTTTCCTTATCATTAACTCGTAACTTTTGTTCTTCATCCATATCCCCAGGAACTGGAGGTTGAGGTTTGGTTGGAATATATGAATAGGGACTGGTTTCAAAGGGATTTTCATTAGCTGGTGGTGGTGGTGGTAAATAAGGATGATTATCAATGGCACCTCTCAAGTGTTCGTTGTTGTTAGGATATGGAAACTGTTGAGAAGAATAGTGCTTTGGAGGGGGGAAAGGAGGTGGTTCAAATGGATTTTGTGGATCTTCATGAACAGCTAATGTATTCATTTCAAAATCATTAGTACTATCGGAAGCATTCTTACTAGGAAACGTTGTAAAGTTAAAATCATCCTCATCATCAAAAGTACTTTGTACTCTATCATATCTTAGGTTATCACTAGAACTATTACTATTGGAAATAAATTGATTTCGTAATCCTCCTTGTTGAAGTATACTTTGACTAGAAGGAAAGCTATCGCGTCTATAAGGACCATTTGGTCTGGCTCCAGAGAACCCATAAGGTTCTGAAGACCCATTTGGGTTTGAGTATCCAAAAGACCCGAAATTATTTCTACTCATGGTGGAAATTTTATTTTCGAGTCACTGCTTTATGATCTAATATGGATAACTTTATTTGATCCTTATCTTAAGTTGCGTCGATCTAGATTCAATTTAACTGAAAACGTCTTTAACACAAACTTTCAAAGGGGAAACAAAAAAAAAACACAAAAAAAAAAAAAAAAGACAATAAAATTAACACAAATAATTAGTTGACAGAAATTATCTATGATCCCTAATTTTATCTTCGATATAACTGAATGTAGAACACAAACAACAAGAAATATGTAAAAGAATGTTGTACCTTTTTAATGGAGTAAAAAAAACGTTTGTTTGTAGAGAAGTGACGTTCCGCGAATAGACATCGATGGCTATGCAACAGAAGAATCTATGTTTAGAACAGGTACAGGGAGCAGAGAGAGAGAGAGAGAGAGAGATATGATGTAATAACACAATAACACAATAACGGAATGTAAATTAACAAGTGAAACTAATTATTCATTTAAATAAAGCATCATTAGATAAAGGATCTTGGCGTAATACTTGAGATTTCTTCTTAACTCTTCTATCTAAAGCATCTTTAGATCTTTGTTTAGCTTGTTCAGCAGCTTGTTGTTTTAATTGGGCTCTAACAAAGTTAGGAGAGACGTATTCTTTATTTTCATAAATCTTTGGACCACCAAAAGACCCTTCCAATATGGTTATTAAAGTGACTACTAATCTAGGACCAATTTCAACTAAGGATAAATCATCAACATCATTTAATTCTTCATTATCTTTATCATGTAAAGTTTCATTAATTTGGTAGTTTCTGATCCAAATCTTACCATCGACAACAGAAAATGTCATTACATGATCAACAAAAGGTTTTGATTTTCTGGCATTTGGTGGAACTCCAAAAGTATGAGTGAATAATTCTTTTAATAAACCAAAATGGTCATTGGATTCAAATGATTTATCGAAACTTAAAATAGGTCTTGAACCTTTTAAACAATTACCAGTGAAATTTAATTCATCTAATGTATGTAAATTTTGAATATGGAATTTACATGTAGGTCCATTAGGAGGTTTAGAAATCCATAAATATAAATCTTGATGCTTTCTGGCTTCAAAGAAAAATATATTATTACAATTGTATAATTCGGCTACTTCATTTAATTGATATAAATTCTTTTTGGAATCGAATTTTGGTTCTTTTCTAGAATGGGGTAATAATTGTAATAAATCTTGAATCAAATGACGATGTCTAAACGTTATACCTCTGGATGAAATTACCAATAATCTTTGTCTATTTATATGTTTGGTCTTTTCTGAAGTTTCCTTAGATGGTTTTGTTTGTAATGCTTTATATATAGCTGACATTTTTAAAAAGCTATGAAGTGGAATTTAAAAATGAAAACTGTTTTATAGTAAAAGAGGAAAAAAAAAAAATCCATCTCATCTCTCATTTTTTGTAGCTCCGCGAGATGAATTGGTAAACCAGTAGAAAATGTATGGAGATGATGAAAGTATATAAGACATTAACATAAAAGGTATATAGTAGGTAATTCTATTAGAGAATATATAGAAGTACAGACACAAAAAAATCAATAAATCAATAAAAGAAAAGAAAAAAAAAAAAAGTAAAGAAAAACTCGTCATACAAAATACGTTGATCTACTACTTACAATACCTAAACTAAACAGATTCTATAGTTTTATATTGAGTGACATATGCTGACATAAATAATTAGACCTCTACCAACTCTACTTAATGTTTTTCTTCAGTATTTTTAGCCAAAAAATCCTTAATGAATTTTTCTTCTTCTGGAGAAGAAGCCAGGATTTGAGGGTGTGTAGGAGCAGGAGGACCCCAAGGTTTTGGTGCAGCAATAAATGCAACGGCACTTAAGGTAGCAATAGATAATTGATGTGCATGAACTGTTCTACCGAGAATAGTGTAACCAGCAGCCATTATTTAAGTATAAGTAAGTTTTGATTTATGATTATGTGAAATAATTTCAACAACGGTGAGAACGTCAATTGCGGGTTTTTTCGCCCGCACACTCCGCGAATTTGATTGGTAGAGTAAACGATTTGTGGTTGCATTAAATATGGTTGCAAAGGAACAGCAGAAGGAACCACAGACGACTTTTCTGGTAAAGGGAAAGAGAGAAATAATACCTGGGAATTTTTGTATCGTTCCACAAACGTTCCAAACATAAATTGTATTGAAAGTGAAACTGTTTGGATCAAGCAAGAACAGTACCTGTTGTATAGAAACACAGGTATAGAAACACAGGCATAGAAATACAGGTATAGGAACACAGATATAGAAACAGAAATACTGATTGATTATGTCCCTTCGTAGCTTTGCAACCATAAGTACGACTACCCTAAATAGAGAACGACTTAGTGAAGAGATTAAACAGTATGGGAATCATAAAGAACCTAAACAAGAAGAATATATTTTAAAAAGTCCCAATAATCGCCATATTCATAGACTCTACAAAAGTTGTCAAAAATATATTAA
>JAJMEC010000006.1:314820-336924 GCA_030573955.1 Yamadazyma triangularis
AAAAAAAAAAAAAAAAAAAAAAAAAAAAAAAAAAAAAAAAAAAAAAAAAAAAAAAAAAAAGGAAAAATAATACTAACTAAGAAAAAATAAGGAAAAACTAAGGGAAAAACTACGAAATTAATCGCAATTATTATTCACTTGAAAACAATCAATCGCTGATCTTGATAAACGCCTTGCATCAGCATAGAGGGAAGGAAACTACAAATGTATAATAGTTTCTGAAAGTTAGTTGAGAAATTGGCTTGGTTACTATTAAGAGATGATATAGTGCTTTAGTGTAGGTTACAGTATTTTATAGTAGGACTTTACAGCATTTTATAGTAGAACTTTACAGCATTTTATAGTAGAACTTTACAGCATTTTATAGTAGAACTTTACAGCATTTTATAGTAGAACTTTACAGCATTCTATAGTAGAACTTTACAGCAGCACTTCAGTATAACTCCTACTTCTCTACACCACCCCTCCTACAACGCCTTACAACCAAACCTACAATAATCTTGACTCAACGCCTTACGCCCAACACAAACAATTTCGCCCACCCGCTTCATAACCATGATTATCTCAATGTCTGTCCATTTTTCAAATCTCACATTAAATCACTTATTATGGGATTTTTACGCATTCTTACAGTAATTATGCCGAAATTGCGCTACAAAAGCCGTTAATCACTAAAGGGTGAGATGAAAATTAGTCGTCTCTGCTTTCTCAGTAATAGCTTAAGATATATTCCCATTAAATATATCAACTTATCACTAAAATACCTTATTTTTCCTTTGTAAATCTCTTCCCTTTTTTTCCCGTATTCTTACCAAAGACTCAACGGTTTTGTCTCTCTATTGTTAACCGGTTCCATCACACTTCTTTGGACAATAAAAAACGCAATTTTGTCTAAAAGCTAATATATATATAATGGGCTAAGTGCAGGAAAGTATGGGTTTTTTTCCCTTTGTCTGTTACTCCTCAAAAAATTTCAGAATTGAAAGGGTGATGCACATCAAACTTGACTTTTTAGTGTAAAAATCCTTATTTTTTAATACCTTTTCGGTTTTCCATAATTTGCTGTTATTAATAGCTGTATACTATATATATATAGGTCTTATACTATAGTAATACCACCGAGCTTAACATTGCCAGAAAAAATAAAAAGTTTAAAAAAAAAAAAAAAAAAAAAAAGACACCACATATCACCATATTCGGTTATACCATTCCTTTTTCTTCTTTTGTCAGTTATTGAATCAACATTGGTTTATTTTTAAACCATTTGGTGCTCCCAGACAAAACCTTTCAAAACCTTCCAAAGACATCTAGAAGACTATTAGAAATTGAAGAATCAAGTGACCGGGGAAGATAAGTGTTTCAATACCAATAGAGAGTAACTACTATTAAAGAAACTACTATCAATCTTTAGTTGTTCTTCAACACCTTTATAGATAATTAACCTATAGTCATAAAATGTCAGGAGAAAAGCAAGAATTAGAATTACTGAATGTGTTTATATCGTCTTTGATTAAACGGATTGAATCATTCCTACCAAATGTTACCGGATATTCATTAATAGAAGTGGAATTGAATCCTCAATTTACTACTACAAGGAATATTTTAATTGAAAATTCCAACTTTAATGATGTTGACTTGAAAACTCAATATATTTCCAATTGTTTCCATCATTTATGTTATGTACTAAGAGCCATTAACCTTGATTCTAATGATTTAAAATTAAGAGAACGGGATGAAAAATCCTTAAGTTCTTCATTACTTGTATTAAAATTATTAAGTGATTTAATAAAACATAGTTGGAATTCCAAATATCATTTAAGTAATCACAAGTCGGAAAATTTTTCTGTCAATTTTGAAATCTTATCGGATTATTCATTTTATTATCATTTCACTCCTCCACCTCCATTAAATGCAAATTTTATTGAATTCATAATTGATACTTTAATTGATTTATTAAGTCCTGAAGTTATTAAAAAGGTTTTAACTTTAATAAAGAAAGCTCCTATTGATGCAAAAGATACTGATAACCTTCAAAATTTATCCTTAGAAGGGGTTAATTTGAATCAACCACTATTATCCGATTCTGAACATTTAATCAATGAAATTGATTTAAATATTGAAATTTGTTTAAGATTTATTGCCACTTCTAATCCTGAAGAATATTTCGGTTATCTTAATGCAAAGTTATTTAAATTCGCCAAATCCCATGATACTTTCCCCTTACATGCTTTACAAAGATATTCTCCTTTGATTAAATATGCTTTCTATTCTAAGGTTAATGCTTTTGGTATGGCTGAAGGTATTCTTGATTGTTTGAATTCTATAAAAACCAATAGCTGGAAACAAGTATGTTTAGTATTTTATTCCACAAGTATAAGAGATCAAGCTTGTTCAAGACCCGAAGATTATAATAATCTCGTTGCCACATCTCCTGAACTAGAAACCATTTGTAAAAGTGTCTTTGACAATGCTGCCAGTATTGTTGAAGAAGTTCCTTTTTCCGGTGTTAGTTCCATGATGCAAAGTTGGTTATCGGTTTTGGTTCCTTCTGATTATAAAGACTTTGAACAAAAGCCCAATAAGCTTAAGGTTGTTTTTAATAAAAGACTAAAATTTTTGAATTCGTTACTTAAAGATTCAAATAGTCAAAATAATTTGAGTTGTTACGATTCTTTAACTAATTTATTTCATCTTGCTGGAAGATTTCCTGATAACATAAAATCCCATCCTGTATATATATTTTCAATCAATCATTTGGATGAAACATTCAATAATTTGCTGAAAGTTCATCTTTATAATGCTAATCATGAAACTACTTTATGCTATGATAATTTAGTTATAAACTTTTTCATAGCAGCTATATTATTGAGTCCTGATAAATATACCAAATTAATCCTTCAGAAATTGCATGATTCCAAAGATAATTTAAGGGAGGTAAGAATAGTCATCAAAGTTTTAAAAGGATTGTCAGAATTGGAACCGGTTCATGATTTATTTTATGATATAATGAAACAAATATCACCAAATTTAAAATTCATGATTTACAATGCATCTTCTATAATAAATCAGTATTATGAGAATATCTTCCATAATTCATCATCATCTTCAGTATCAATTCATTCTGAAAAATTGAGTGCTGCTTCCAGTATACGAAAACTGAGTTTTGAAAATGAATTGAGTCCCACAACTTCAAGACAATATGGTGGGCATTATCATTCCAAATCCATAAATGAAATCAGCAGTGGAACTGGTAGTAGTGGTCTGGATGATATGAAGAGTCCATCATCAGGATCATTGAACAACCCTACTCATAAATTCAAAAAGATCATTTATGCTGAAGAAAGTTTATCGGATTTATTTTCTGTATTTAATGCAGCTCCCAAATTATATTTCAATGATTTTACTTTTATGAACAAAGAAGCTTTTTACAATGATGAAGCCACTCTGAGACAAAAGATTTCCAAGTTTTGCGATGAAATTGTATCAGCATTAAGAACTGGATTGCATTATAAATCCGTAGACGATGAATCTCCTTTATTTGATTCCACTTGTCAATTAATAATGTCGTTGGTGAATGGAAGTGGATTAATTGCTAAAAATAGTAACGAGGTGATGCTTTATGCCAATTATTTAACATCAAATAATGTCATCAAAGCTATATGTGATTCCTGTCTATCCCTTTCATTAACCGATTCAAAATTCAAATCCAATTTCTTATTTTTGAACAAATTCTTAGAAGGAAGAGATAAATTTTCTGGAGTACTTACTACTGCTGATATAGTTAAGGATCCTAGAACCCATGAGGATGATCAAAGTATTGTAAATTCTATTGAAAGGGTGTTATTATTGTCTTTATGCACTCATGATATTCAATTCTACAACATTGCTAAAGATACTATGAAATGGCATATTAAGAATGTTAATACTTATATGTCGGTGACCCCAGATAATATCAATAAAAATTTGTGTGACACTTTTGAAAAGATTATAAATGATGATTTTGTATTCACGGGGTTTGTTTCATTACATAAAAGATTTAGAAACATTTTAAGGTCGGCTACTCCAACCACATCATTATATGACATTTGGGTATTGATTTATGAAAGATGGTTAATATTGTTGAGTAGTAAAAATAATCTAAATGAAGAAAATTTATTATTTCGTCATTTTACTGGATTTTTGGTATCAACATCAGGATGTTTTTTGCTGATCAATTTTGGTGAAAATGATAGTGCTTTAAGAGTTCGTCTGGAAAGTTATATTTCCGAATTTTTTGATAAATGTATTGATTTATTAAATTCCCAAGATCTAGTGGTTAGAGTGATTATTAAAGATGCATTATCTAATGAATCCCATTCTGCTGTCTATCAATTGATTTGTAATAAGATGTGTTCATTAGTGAATAATTATGAAGAAAACAAGATTGTTACTCAAGAAAGTACTTTGTTTACTGAACAGGCCATTGTTATTCTTACAGCAATGCTAGGAGTTCACAATGACGGTGCAGTTATTCTTACTACTTTATTACCAGAAATGTGTCAATTATTTCTTAAACTCATTAATTTAACTGATGATTCCACCGATGGGTTAAGATTAAAATTACGATTTTGTAAATTGGCTCAGGTTTTGGAACTGAATAGGTCAAGACTTTTATTATCGGGGAGTCATAAAGTTAGAAATCATTTTGCTAAAGGTGTATGTGACTGGTTAGAACAATCTGCATTTTTTGACGAGATATCTTATGGTAAACATAATACTTCGTCAACTTCATCTAAATCAAATTCAAAGGATTCTGAATTAATTTATATAAATATTGATTTAGCTACCGAAAGCTCAAAAGCGTTGTCTTATCAATTAGAAGAATTGGTTTTAGAAATCCCTGATAATATAGTGGAAACAGAAGTTGCCAAGTATAAAGATTTGGCATTTGGGAATTATTTTTCCTTGTTTTATAAAATTTTGACCAAGTATACATCAATGAATTTGAATTCTAATGCCATCAAATCGAAATATAAAGTACAAATGGTAACAGAAAATGTTTTGAAATGTATTACCAATTTATTACAATATGATAGTGATATCGGCTTACAATTTGTCTTCCCATTAGGTTACCATGAGAATGATAAAATCAGGTCTTTGTTTTTAAGTGTATTTGCTGACATGTTATATGAAAGGAAGTCTATGGCTAAAACCGATGAATATGTTGATGAAGCACTTGCCCGTATTCCAAGTATTTATGATGTTTTTGGAGCAGTAGCCAAAGTTTCTTCTTCTAATAATCATAACTTATTAGCATCATCTATTTTTGGCGTTGCTGGTCATTATAAATTCCTTGATAAAGTATACCATGTACTTCTCAAGGAGGAAATTAATAGTGTATCGAGAACTTCTGATATATTCAGAAGAAACAGTACTTTGACAAAGTTATTATCCAAAGTAGCAAAGGATTATGGACTTGAATATTTGTCAATAGTATTGAAGCCATTTATGGATGAATTTACCAGTAAAGAAATTAATTTTGAAGTCGATAAGTCTGAAGAAGGAGTAGATTTGTTTCTCACTTATTTGAATAAGTTAGTTGATGCCATAGTCAATTCAGAAGCATCATTACCTAAATGTTTTAGATTCACATGTGCCGAAATTTTGAATGTGGTAACGGACAAATTTGAAGATGCTGGATTGATAGCTGTAGGATCATTTATCTTTTTAAGATTCTTTTGTCCTGCAGTTATAAGTCCCGAAACATTCTTTGATATTGATGTTATTAGTAATAATAACAAAAAATCACTTCTTCAATTGGTTAAAGTGATTCAAAACATGGCCAATGGATCTCTTCATCTTTTAAGATGGAAATCATTGAATGATAGACTTGATGAATTGAATGAGATAAATGGTAAAATATTTGACTTTTTGAGACGGGTTTCAGTGTATGAGTCTGATGAATATCCATTTGACGAGGTAAAGGAAACACCAATTGCTGAATTAAGATATTTACATAAATTCTTCTTCAATTATTATAAAGATATCAAAAAGTATTATTTGGTTTCTGATGATATTACTCCTCAAGAGCTTTCTAAAAGAATAAGTGTATTGAGACAAGTTGATACAATTCTTAAATCTTTGGGTCAACCAAAAAGTTTGGTTTCATTTCAATTACCAGGAACTGCTTCCACCAAGAATTTTGACCCCAGTGGTAATTTGAGTAATGAATATAATGAGTTTATGAATCGGATGTCATCTAAATATGGTGATCGAGTTGTGGAAATGCCATTAATTCATAATGCTATATTCCATGATGGGACTCCAGTTGTGGTTGTCAACTTAGGAAATTTAAGATTTGTGGAATTTGATGTTCACTTGTTGATTTATAAGTTGTTTGAAACAGCTAGTCAAGTTTGGGATAATGTATTTTATTTTGTTTTTGACTTTACGGAATTTTCTACTGAGATTCATTTGCTTCTTACTTATGCTACATTATTGAACACCTATTCTCCTATTCAATTATTCCAAAACTGTGCTAGAATATATTATTTTAATATTCCTAGGGGGAATATTAACATGTTCTTTGATGTGGTGAAACCATCAAACATTGCTCAAAAGGAAAGAAGAGCTAAGATTTACACTTATTCTCATTGTGATTCTATAGAAATCATTTCAGGATTGTGTTTAAGTGAACAAACCATGGCCATAACAAGGGATAAAAAAGTGGAATTTAATCACTGTAAAGTGTTGAATTCTTCATCACAAACATTTTTCCCAGCCACGGTTAAAATAGGTAGACAATTCATTTTAGTATGTAACGATGAATTTGTCCCAACGGCTCATGAATTGGTGGTAACCAAAGGATTTAGACCGGTTGAAATTTATAATTTGGGTGATATAACTCGATGTGAAATTACAAAGAATAGTGGAGCTGCTGATGAATTTACTATTTATTTAAATAATGATCAAAGTGTGATTATTAGGTCACCAGAAAGACTGGAAATTTTAAGATTCTTATATTTTACAACTTCAAGAGTTCAGAAACAATTTGTTGATGAAGACGATAAAGGATTCCAAGGATCTGTTATATCAAATTTATGGTTTGGAAGATTATTCAATGTAGTATTTCAAGGTCTTTTGTGTGAGGATAGTGAAGTAAGATCATCAGCTTCATTATTATTTGCCTCAGTAACAAATTATTTTGATATTGATTTTAATATTTCAAAGAATCATGCCAAAGATATTGCTTATCCAGCTAATACCACCGACTTTATTGTTTCAGTATGTGAACACTTATCTAATAACTTTCCTGAAATGTCTTATCGATTCTTTAGAGCTTTCTTTGATAGTTATGAGAAACTTCCTGCTCGTCATAGAATGAATGCAATTTTATATGTAACACCATGGATCAGAAACATTTGCAATTACATTTATTTGGATAGGGAACAAAATGGACCTGATAGAGTGGCCGGAATTATAAGACAATTTTGTTCTATTTCAGCCATGAATAAAAAAATGATATCTGCCATCAATGATTATATTTGGAAAAAATTGTTTTCTGATACCCTTTTAGCACCAATTTTATTAGATGAAATTGTCAATTTTGCTATGGATAATAGAAATGATGATCCTGATTGGGATTTTATTATTTGTGTTGTTTCACCTTCGGTTGAGATGTGTGGTGAAGCTATTTCTCGTCTTATTGCTTGTGTTAATCAAGCCACAAGTAGTGATTCTGAAATCGCTTCTGAAAGTAAATTATTTGAAATCCTGGTGTTGGTAAAGATTTGTGCATCATTATTCTTTGATTCATACGTTTATGCTCAATTATACTTGGCTGATGTTTTCTTCTTGTGTACTCTTTTCATTGATAACAGATCTTTGGATTTTGGTGGTGATTTACAAAAGTTGGTTATCAATACTATTCAATCATTCTTACACAAGCCAGATTTGACTGAAAGAGAACAAACTGTGGTTGAAGAAACATTGACTTATTTCAGTGGACAAAGGGCTAGAATGCTTTTTGGAATGACCCGAGAAAAATCATCCACTGTATCAGAGTTAAGTCAATTGTATAATAGAGCTTCTAGTTTTGAAACATTGTGTGATTATTTGAATGAATTTATTGCTGTTCTTGGATCAGCTGATGAAAGATCAGGTTGGAGATCTCGTTGGTGTTCATATTCCATTGATATTGCCTTTGCCAGTTCATCCTTATTTCAAGTTAGAGCTATATTAGTGGTTGGAATATTATCTAAATCAGGAATTAATGATCATACTGCTTCCAAATTGTTTAAGCTTATGAGTCATCATCCTTCAAACAACTCTTTGGAGTACATGGTGACTATTTTGTTGAGTGCTTCTAAAATCTGTAAAGGATTATCACCATCATCAGTATTCCCGCCCATAATTATTTGGCCTCAATTTTGTCTTGGGTTGTTGGAACATTCTTCATTATATCAAGCTGGTATACAATGTTTGTTAAACACGTTAATGAGAAACTTTGATCAAGGCCCTAGATTCTGGGAAAGAATTATGGCTCATAGACAATATTTGACATCGTTTATTGAATCATTTGAAAAAGATCATGATTTCCATATAACTGAACTGAACATATTATGTTATATATTCTTTATTTTCACTCAGGGATTAAAGTTAAGTCATGTCAAACACATATCATTGGATTGCTTACAAAGAATTTTCAGAGAAAGATATGATCGTGAAATCGCTACTGAAACCACATTTGAAATACCTTCAGGAACGATGCCTTATTTGTTTTTCATTTGGTTGAATGTTAGTGATTCTGCTTTTGAAGAATATCTTTCAACTACAAGATTTAAACCTAAGAGATGGATTCACACAAAGAAAATAAAGATTCCAGCAACTTTAATAGACTTTTTAGTTACTGATGCTCTTTATGCTCAATTGGTTATCCTTTTGGCGTCATATTTCTTTGCAAATGATTCAGTTGAATCTGGATTTAAAACAAGATTCATTTATGTTTATGATTATTTGTTTAGTATTAG
Source organism: Yamadazyma triangularis (assembly GCA_030573955.1). NCBI lineage: Eukaryota > Fungi > Ascomycota > Pichiomycetes > Serinales > Debaryomycetaceae > Yamadazyma > Yamadazyma triangularis. The sequence continues at coordinate 323,829 of JAJMEC010000006.1, forward strand.
AAGAGAAGTTGGTTTACGGGTTTATCATATTATTAAACCATCACTTGAAAATACCATGATAAACAGCAATTCAACCGAGTTGGTGGAAATAGTTTCTGATATCCTGATCAAGATTTTAAGAGATAAAGACTTTTCTATGGAGCAGACAAAATTAGATACCCATAAGTTGTTACAAGACAACCATTTAACGATTATGGAACTGCATAATCTAGTAAAGTTTTCTGATATGGTCCAAGCAGATGAAGGAGCTGAAGAACGGGTTGCCAGAGATAATGAACAATTGTTAGAGATGGTTTACAGAAGTGCTTCTTGTTATGTTGATGGTGAAAGACTTGAAGATTAAAAATGAATTTAATTATGAAATATTATTGTACACTATATAAATTATATATATATATATATATATATGAATTTTTTATATATATAATTCTAGAAGATGGATATCTTATTATGATTACTTTTTGAACTTTCTCATTGACTGTTCAAACTCTTTTCTGTTGATTCTAAATAACAACATGGTTGCTCTGGCGTCTTCTACAGACGAATGTTGAGCTCCTTGAATATCGAGTTTTAAAAACTCCTTGGTAAGCTTTTTAAGACTGGGAGTTTTCCCTCCAGCTATGGCTCGGAATGGTTTATAGGTAGTAGTATCACGGATCATGGATTTGGGATGAGATAGAAATAATGCTTTTAAATCATGATGAACTGCATGACCTACTAATATCTTACCGTCCAATAATGCAGCCGTTTCTTTCTGGGCTTCGGTGAATGGAACCGCTTGCAGCATATGTTTGGGACTGACTCCACTAACCCAAGTTCGCCAATCGGTAACTCGTTCTCTTGGTTTGACAAATTTATCATATACCAAATATCCATAGAAATTCACTATAGAGACTCTGGCCAATGCACTTTCCTCACCTTCGTTTCCTACTCCAACAAACTCACAATCAATGGCCAAATACTTTCCGGGTTCGGTTTTCTTCAGTTCACTTTTATTGACCATGATAGAGGTTTCTTTTTGGTTATTAACATCGCTGACTGCAATATCGTTCTCGTGATGCCATAAAGTTGCTTCGAATAGTGTTGCATGAGTCGGTATTTGTTTGTGTGTTTTGGACTGTGTTTGGGACTGTGTTTCTGTATGTGTAACTTCTGATGTCTTAGTAGTTCCCCCATTAGACGCCAGCGTGGTTCTAGGCTTTTTCGACTCCTTAAGTATCTTCTTAGACTTTTTAGATATTTTCCCCTCTTTAGGAGTAATCTTTGATTGGAGCTTTTTCCAATTCTGTGAAAGTCCTACCATTTAGCCACAAATGTTCAGTTTATTCTTGTTCTAAAATGATATCTTAGCGATGAGCATCATTAAATTTTCGCAGACACTATTCTCCATAATAAAGTTGAGAAATAAATATTATATTCGTTACTACTTAAATTATCTTACATTAACCATATCCGAAGTGTTGTACACTTGAATGACCCAATTGATCTTTTTAATTATTTCTGTACATTGGATTTCATTGGCAGCTTCTAAATCGTATTTTTTCTTTATAGTTGTCTCTTTAGAATGAGTATTCCCCGGTTTAGAAATGACAATCTTAAAGTGATTTGGATTCTTACTATCAGTGTACTGTTTTAGCTTTACAATTTGAGTGATGTGGAAAGAACTTGTCTTCATCATTGAGCTGTTATAATAATTGGAATAGTTATAATGGTGTAAATGACGATGATGATGATGATGCTGACTAGAATGACCACCGTGACTATGAGACGATAAGAATGGATTGTCGCTAGGATCCTTTTTAAATACAATATCATCTGCGGGGGCTAAGTGAATATAATCACCATCTATAATCAACGACTTTTCTATTTTGTTCAAAATGGTGGTTTTCTTTCTCCACACTTTCCATTTGAAATAGATAGTATTAAGACTTGGAGGTAACAGTGAGTTCATACCCATTATTCCATCTAAGAACTTATTAGACTCATTGCCATTTTTGGGGTGAGTCTTCTGTTGTTGTCTAATATTCTTGGTGACTTCTTTATTTGTAGTTCTTTCTCCATTTGTAGGTTTGTGATGATCTTTATTAAACCCATCTTTTTCCTTTTCTTGTCTTTCATGTTCTTCATGTTCTTCTTCGGTATCTAGATTCCCTTCTATAGTAGATTCATTTCCTTGAGGTGTGATTATGGACAATGATTCATTAGGGGTTATACCTGAATTAAGTAATGTTCCCTCGTTGATAGACTTCCCAATAGAGCCGCCTGTAAGGGTATTTTTAACGGGAATAACTTCAATGAATTTTGAATCTAAATTACCAATCAATTCATTACTTCTTAATATTCTTTTCTGTCCATCTAGATTACCTTGTAACTTTGTTTGTTCACCTAAAGTACCCACATTATCAACATTTGTAGGATACATATTATTAGACCTTAATTTATAATTGATTGGATTTAACCCTCTTTGGGTACATATATCATACAAGAGCTCTTTAACCACAGCATTATTGTCAATAACAATGGTAAACTGTTTCATTTTTTTGTTGTTATCGAAAGCAAGTGTAACATTGATTTCTGATTTATCATTATCAACGGAAATATCTTTATTGAATGAATTATAGCTTTCAGTAGGTTGAGGATTTTGTGTAGTCTTGATCAAATTTTGTTTAAACTCTAATGCTAATGGTGATTGCTTTTCATTCATCTTTCTCTCCTTTTCATCAGTCACTCTACATATAGCTAATTCTCTAGGATTATTATAAGATGCCAATAATCTTGTTCTTTCTAAAATACCAAAAGAACCATAATTTTCACCATCTTCATCAACCAATTCCAATCGATAATCATTAGGATCCATTGAGTTGGTTTCATCTTCAATATCAAAATGTTTACCTTTGAACAAATGAAACAAAATATACCCAATACAATCAGAAGTGGCAATGTTGTTATTAATAGGCAAATCTTTAAGAACAGGACGAGTATTTCCGGGAACAAACACATCAATGTTAACCTTTTTAGCAATATTACCCATTGTTCCGGAATTTGCGAATAAATAATAATCTAAAGGATTATTACTAGCTGATTTGAACTTGGAATGAATAAGAGAACTCAAATTGGATTTAGTTTCATTATTTGATGTCATTAAAGATGGTGGTACAATCTTTTCAAAACTTAAATTCGATTTGTTTTCATCTAGCTTGTTAAGTGAGGTTGTATGTTTATTTGACTTTTCAATATTGAATTTTCCACTTTCAGGATCATTAGAAGAATTTAAAATCCCATCAAAGGTAGTATCTATTCCGTTTTTCTTTTTCTGCTTCTTATTTTCTTGATTTAAAATGTCATTCTTATTATTATAGGAAAATGTATGGGTATCAATATCATAAGATCCAAGAAGTGAAGTATCGTTAATAGATTCAGTTTCAATCTCGGTGAAGGCAGAATCCCCAGAGGAGACTTCACCTTCTTCTAGGTATTCATCAAAACTATCATAATCGTCATCGTCTTCGTCATCTTCATCATCATCTTCTTCTTCTTCTTCTTCACCGTCAATGACATTGGATCCAGCTTCTTTATGTGATAACAAACTATCTCCTTGGTCGTCATTACTGGTTAAAATAGTGCCATTATGGGACTTTGTATCTTTTGAATCTGAAGAAATATCATTGTTAGCTTCTTCATCAGTAATATCACCTCCCATTTTTTCAGTAGCATCACTATTGGAATCACTCAAATGATCATGATTATGATTATAATTGTGACCATTTAAGTTCCTTTCTTCAGTCTTGTGATCGTCAAGTATTGTAGTTCGTATAGATCCATCACTACTATCATTTTCTATCTCATTGGAATCCTTCTGGAAAAGACGCATAATATTGGGTCTTTTCTTGGTCTTGGATTTTATAGTCTCAGTGTAGTCTAATTGACTATTACTATTATCTTCACTGTCGTAATCTATATGTTCATAATCATTATTTGGGGCATTATTGGAACTACTCTCATTGGAACTCTCATTTCTCACATTGGAACCTCCTTCGTTATCTTCATCAATATCATTACCATTATCACTATTTCTCTTCTCAATGTCGTTACCATCATCACTACTTCTCTTATGTTCACCATATCCACTTTGTCTTTCTCCCTCATTCTTTCCTCGGGATTGTGTCAGACCTCGTAGCTTATGTTTCCGTTTTATCGACTTACTCGCTTGAAGTGCATTACTCATATCCTTAGAACCTCTCACAGCCTTCCCCCTAAGCAGCGTATCAAGCGCTGACGTTATAGGTGGAGAAGTACTCAAACATAGCTTATCAAAGATATGTTGATAAACATCCCCATTAGGATCATCCTCAAACGGCTTTATTATCCTCCGGGACTCCTCGTCGTCGTACAGATAGAGATACGACCCCCGCAAATGCGAGATCAAATGGGATGTTTCTAAAGGAAATGCCATATAAAAAGGTTCCAATTCACAATCGATCTATTACGTGTATTTAACTATACCTACAGTGAGCATAATATTAATATATAAAAACAGGCATTAATCCTGGCCCCGAGTCGTGTGAACAGCACGTTATGAGTACTAATCCGGTGCGAACCCTAAAGACACCAATTTCACTATTCTGGTAATCAAACGAATCGACACCAATTGAGTTCGGAATTGTTAAGGGTTGATTTAATAGGCGGAATTCAAAGGATCCAATTGTGTAATTGAGTGTTATGTATGATTGAGTCATACACGGAATAAGTAATAACAATAACAAGAACTAAAACTAATTACAACAACAACAACGACAACAACGACAACAAGTAATACTTGTACTGCCTACTGCTGGATATTATTAGATACATATCCATAAACCATGACAGGGTCAAATTCTAATACACCCGATCAGTCATATAATTCAAATTCGACGTTTCAGGATTTGAATGACGACTTGGAGAACATTTATCGATCTTATGTGGTAGAACATGAGAATGGGAGTCATGAAACCCTTGACTCTGAGAATGATGCTGCTCCTCCTCCTATAGCCAATAGACATAGTCGACTTATACCACAAGAAGTGTTGGATAGATTCCATGCACAATCTTCAGGTATTTCTCCTCCCAAGCATAATCTCCCGGTTCATATTTCGTCACGATTATCATCTTTAAAGCAGTCTAATGAAGAGATTCAAAGTGCTCCTCAAACCCCTAAATCATCATCATCATTTGATTTTAATCCCAATAAGCACCCTCAGGCCATGTCCAATGCTTCATTGAATATTCTAGACACCCCAACTATTGAAGAGAACTTCAAGGATCTAGTTTCTCCCAAGGACGTCAATAGTTCTACTTCTGCTTTAAAGTCTTTGCATATAGATGAAGGTGAAGAGGATCAAGATGAGGATCACGAAGATAACTACGATAATAATGCTAATTCTTATGAAGAAAATGATGGTATTGAATATACTAACAATGCCAGAAATGACAATCATGAATGGAATGAAAAGGGGGCGGCGGTTAAAAGAATTGGTAATGAATCTACTGGTTATAATTTAGTTAGAAGAAGTGTTCAGGATTTTCAATTTGGTAAAGGTTTAGGTGAAGGTTCTTATTCCACTGTAGTTCTTGCCACTGATAAGATTTCCAATGTCAAATATGCCGTTAAGATTTTAGATAAACGTCATATCATTAAGGAGAAAAAAGTTAAATATGTTAACATTGAAAAGCATGCTTTGAATAGACTTAGTAATCGTGCTGGTATTATATCATTATATTTTACTTTCCAAGATAAGGAATCATTATATTTTGTTTTAGATTATGCTTCAAATGGTGAATTATTATCATTAATCAAAAAATATAATACTTTAAACGAAGATTGTGTAAGGTATTTCAGTGCTCAGATTTTGGATGCTATTAAGTATATGCATGATAATGGTGTAATTCATAGAGATATTAAACCAGAAAATGTGTTATTGGATGATAAATTAAGAGTTCAAATCACTGATTTTGGTACGGCTAGATTATTGGAAAAGAAAAATGATGATAGTGAAGATTATCCCTTAGATGTAAGAGCTAAATCTTTTGTTGGGACGGCTGAATATGTGTCTCCAGAATTATTAGAAAATAAATATTGTGGTAAACCTGGTGATATTTGGGCTTTTGGTTGTATTGTCTATCAAATGATAGCTGGTAAACCTCCATTTAAAGCTGCCAATGAATATTTAACTTTCCAAAAAATTACAAAGTTACAATTTGCTTTTAGTGCTGGATTCCCTATGATTATAAGAGATTTAATTAAACAAATTCTTGTTTTACAACCTAATAAAAGAGCCAAAATTCCTGCTATACAAAATCATTATTTTTTCCAAGGAATTGATTTTAATGATTATAATCAAATATGGAATGTTGATCCTCCAGAATTAGGTCCTTATAAAATGTCAGCCAAATCCATGATGAAAGTTCCTGAACTCACAAAGTCTCCTTCTAGTCAACAAGTCAATACTAGACGTCAAGTTTCTACTGCACACGATGGTTCTAAAAGACAAGCAAATGGTGGTGAAAGAAGAGTTCAAAGTGATTCTGTTAATGGTAGGTCAGTTAATCCTGCTTCGGTAGCAGCTTTTGTGTTGAATAAAAATGACCAATCACCAGAACCTCAGAATAATGATGATCTGATATCAGAAATTGAAACTTCTGCTGATGAAGCCAATTTAACCAAAACAGCTTCCAGGAATAGTAATTCAAATATTGCCGGTAGACTGCCCTCTACAGTATCACAGGCTGAATATATTCCCGGTACGAATATATTAAGACCTACAATTCATTCAATTCATTCATATTCAAGATCTTCTACAGCTAAAAGGCGGACTTCAAGTGCTACCAAGTCTTCTAAACCTAAATTCAATATTATAGAAGTAACTCCTTTGACTCCTGTGGAAGTAGCTTGGAGTAGTTATATGGAGCATCCTGATGAACGAGTGATAAAAATGGGTCCAGTTATTACCAGTAGAATATCTACTGAAGCATTTGAAAAGAAAAATAAGGGTCTTATACATGATTCACCTCTTGGGTTTCAAAATAGAACCAAACAAAGTTCTAGTTTCCTTTCCCAAGTCGTTAATGGTAATGGAACGAGTCTAAGAAAATCACCATATTTTAATGCTGAAGATTGGGAAGAAGATGAAGGAAATGAAGAAGATGCTATTCATGATCATTTCACACCAGAAGATATTGGATCATCTCAAGAAGAACCAACAGAATCAACCAATAAATTATCACGGACAAAATTATTAAAGAAAATAGGATTAAGTAATGATAAAAAGTCGGGTACAGATCAAGCTAATCAACATCCATTGGATAAATGGAAAACTTGTACTATGTTAATTACATCACATGGAAGAGTATTGATATTTTTCAGAAATGATCCTGATGCTAATTATAGATTAATTTCCGATATTTATTTGAATTTTCCATTTATTCGGTTTAAAGAAGTTATTTCATCCAATTCGGGTAGTAAATTACTGAAATTACCTACTACAGGAATATTTGCCATTGAATCCACCACTATTACATATATTTTTGAAGTGGAAAAATTTGATGTGAATTCATGGACAGAAAGTTTAGCCAAAGCTCAATTGAATGAATGTGAAAGACAGAAGCAAGCAAAATTTGAAAACTATGAAAAAATAATGAATAATAATGATTCTAAAGGGGGATTAAAGTCACCTAAATTATTGGAATCGCCTGAATTTAGTACCTCTGATGATAAGACCATTGACACCGATAAGACCGTTACTCGACGGAAAGAAAAGCCATCCCAAACCAAACCTTCAGAACAGGAATCTAAACCTAAATCCTCAGAACAACATAAAAAGCAAAAAGAAGTTAAAGAACCCAGTAGAAAATCATCAGAACGAAGAAGTGCTGAGCACAAGTTCTTAAGACTGAAAAGTCCTGAACTTCAACGTAGTAGTTCTGAGAGAAAGAGAATTGATCATCATTCTTCTGATAAAAATAATCATGGACATTCATCCAAAGATGGATTATTAAGTAATAGACTTAAATCCAAATCATCAGTTAAAAGGAAACCTCCTCCACCAATTCCTAGTCCTACAGGTATTGATATGTCTACTGGATTAAGTACTAGTAATAAGCAAGATAATGCTATGCTTCATGCAGCTCAATTAGCAGTATCACATAACACAAATCCTTCTACTGATAATAGAAGATCAAGTTTCACTAAAGACACTAAAAAAGTTAATACTACCAATACGGCAACCAAAACTCCAAAGAGTCCTACATCTTCATCATCACAAAATCAAGCCATTAATAGTAAAAATTCCAAATTTCTTGCACGAAGTCAAAGAAATCGATGAATCTGTATTATTGTAATACTTTATTGCATTATAATGTATGAGTTCTAATAATCAAACCATTTATGGGTTTATATAAATAGGTGTGTGTATAAATATATTTGCAGCCATTGAATAACCTTTTAAGAGAGAGAGAGAGAGAACAAGAGGAAAAAAAACAAGTCACACTACTCACGTGATAAACTCTCACTGGACCACAATGTCATTTCTGCATATAGACAGGGTTTACACAAAAAAGCCTTTTGTGTAACTCTATTTTTTTCAAGTGAGGGAAATCCATCAAAAGACAATTTCTTTTGAAAAATTTTTTAACTTTTTGTTAAATACGTTATAATTCATCAGAATGGCTAAATTCATTAAAGCTGGTAAAGTTGGTATGTAAATACAATAAGAATATCATAAGAGTAATAACAATCGGATTATTATTGAGTAATGGTGAATGAACGGAAGAATTGTCATGTTGTTGAAGTGAAAAATTCCATCATGATGATGATGATTGAAGGATGAAATTTTGAAGAAATCATGAAAAAAAAAGGAGAAGTAAAACATCGATTAATGAAATATACTTAATGTTGGAGCTTCAAGGTATTTGTTTAAAACTTGAATTTTTCACCATTATTGAATGTTTCTTTGTTTCCTTTATATATATACATTATTATCCCCCCACTTTGTCTATATTGCTCCTTGCTTCCCATACTCAATAACATTAATCTGAACAAAAAAAAATTAACATTATACTAACATTATTTATAGCTATTGTTGTCCGTGGTCGTTACGCCGGTAAAAAGGTCGTTATCGTTAAACCTCATGACGAAGGTTCTAAAGCCCACCCATTCTCTCACGCCATTGTTGCTGGTGTTGAACGTTACCCATTAAAGGTCACCAAAACCATGGGTGCTAAAAAGACCGCTAAAAGATCTAAAGTCAAGCCATTCATTAAAGTTGTTAACTACAACCACTTAATGCCAACTAGATACTCCTTAGATGTTGAAGGTTTCAAATCTTCAGTTACCTCTGAAGCTTTAGAACAACCATCCCAAAGAGAAGAAGCTAAAAAAGTTGTCAAAAAGGCTTTTGAAGAAAGATACCAAGCTGGTAAAAATAAATGGTTCTTCACCAAACTTCAATTTTAGATTTATTTTGTAATTTAATTTGGGGTTTTATTTTGAAAGAAAAAAAAAAGTCAATTTATTTTGTATCATGCATTGGGTTTTCTTTTTGGAAAGAGAAAGAACATAAAGAAGATTAATTTTATACAAAAAAAAATACACAATTAATGATTTAATTTTCTTTATTTATTTGCTTTCTATAAAAAAGCCCTTTATGTAGTTATCTTTATTCATGTATATTTGCTTGATGTATTTTATAATACTACAGACCATTCTGACTGAAAAAAAAAAAAAGACGATTCTCTGAAAAATTTTTATTACTGAGATCTCTGAGCTCTAAAATGTAATGAGAACGTGAGTCAAAAATTAAAAACTTCCCACTTGAAAATTTGAAACCCCCTTTAATATAACTTTATAGAGATCATGGCTTCAATAGAAGAAGGAATAAAAAAGGTCGACCTTGAGTCTGTAGAGCAAAAAATTACTCCTTGGGAAGTAGAAGGAGCAGTTGTTGATGGGAAAGATCAAGGAATTGATTACAATAAATTGATACAACAATTTGGAACTAAAGCTATTACATTAGAAACCTTGGATAGATTTAAAGCTTTAACAGGACATGAACCCCATCCATTTTTAAAAAGAGGAGTTTTCTTTTCTGAAAGAGATTTACACAGAATAATGGATTTATATGAACATGGAGAACCCTTTTTCTTATATACTGGAAGAGGACCATCATCTGATTCTATTCATTTAGGTCATATGGTTCCATTTATTTTTACTAAATGGTTACAAGATGTTTTTGATGTTCCTTTAGTCATAGAATTAACTGATGATGAAAAGTTCTTATTTAAACAAAAACTTACTGTTGAAGATGTTAAACAATTTGCAAAAGTTAACGCTAAAGATATTATAGCATGTGGATTTAATCCTGAAAATACCTTTATTTTCTCTGATTTAGAATATATGTGTGGACCATTCTATGAAAATGTTGTTAAAACTTCAAGACAAATAACAACTTCCACGGCTAAATCAGTATTTGGTTTCCAAGATAGTGATTGTATTGGTAAAATCCATTTTGCTTCGGTCCAAATTGCTACAGCATTCCCTTCATCATTCCCTGATGTATTAGGATTACCTCCTAAAACCCCTTGTTTAATTCCTTGTGCCATTGATCAAGATCCTTATTTTAGAGTTTGTAGAGATGTGGCTGATAAATTGAAGTATTCTAAACCTTCATTAATTCATGCTAAATTCTTCCCAGCTTTACAAGGAGCTACAACTAAAATGTCTGCTTCTGATACCAGTACGTCAATTTTCATGGGTGATACCCAAAAACAAATTGCGAAGAAGATTAATAAGTATGCTTTTTCGGGTGGTCAAACTTCAATTGAAGAACATAGAGCTAAGGGAGGAAACCCTGAAGTTGACGTTGCATTTCAATACTTGTCATTTTTCTCCAATGATGATGAAGGATTAGCCTCTTTAGCTGAAGGTTATAGAAAAGGTGAAGTATTATCTGGAGAAATGAAGAAAGAATGTATTGATGTCATTAGTAAATTCGTTAAAGAATATCAAGAAAGAAGAGCTGTTGTTGATGATGAATTATGTGATAAATTTATGAAACCTCATAAATTATCTATTTATACTAAAGAAAGACTTGTTCCTGCTAAACAAAGAGAGAAAAAATCTAAAAAGTAACCTTCTTATATAGTAACTAATTATAAAATACATTATTAATCGACTACTTATTAATCAACTACTTATTACTTCCTTAATATTCCCCAAGAAAAACATTAATTTGTCAAAATCATCATTACTGGATTCATTACCTTGACCAAACCATTTAGCGAAAAAACTTATAATAACAGATTTTGGTTCTTGTAAAGTTTTTAAAATCAACTTTCCTACTTGAGAAGCCACTATTTGACTTTTAAAATTATTATGATCGCCAATAAGAATTATTGGATCTATACCTAAACTATCTTCATTATCATCAAAATTAGATATATTAGACAAGATATTAATGGATTGTTCTGAATTTAATGGTAATTCCATTGTTGTATCTACCATTCCATTTATAGGAACATTAAGAATGATCTTATCAGCAATTTCTATCATTTGGAAACAAAATTCATCTTCACCTAATTTTTTGGTTATTGATTTATTGAACTTTTGATCCATGGTGGTTGAAATTTTTCAAATTTCGCATTATCATTGAAGAAGGAAAGTGGTGAAGATATGTGGTGAAGAGAGGGTAATGTAGGGGCAATGTACTTTATGTAATATATATAAAAATTATTAAAAAAGAAAGAAAAAAAGAAGATTGTTTGTTATTTGTATAACAATGTTTACTTTTATAGCTTTTTTTTATTTTATTTTATTTTTTCTTTAGTATTTTATATTTTATACATTTATAATTTATACACATTTTATATTTTTCACAATTTTCACAATTTTCATAATTCAACCTCTTTCAAATTTTCACATTCCACCTTTTGCAACAGTCCAATGTCGCAAAAACTACACTTACTCAAAACTACACTTACTCAAAACTACATTATCCAAAACTACAACATATAATATCTTACATAATACATCTCCGTTCTTAGCTCCAGGTTACAACATATTCCACAACTTAATGCAATTCTCGGAGTTAGGCCCATATCTCTTTGTGATTCTGCCATCATCCGATCACCACCCCGAAAATTTGAACCTTTATACAGTATAGGGCCCCAGCGTTATCAACAAGTTAACATTGACTTCCGAAAATATGTCGAAGGCGGAATAAAATACCCCGTATTCTCACCGATTACTCCAGTCAATGGATCCCCATTACTCACCTCATTACTAATAATGTAACGGTTTTTTTTTTCTCATCCAAGTTTTTCCGGCAATGTGCGATGACATAATTTTATAATGAATAATGAATATATAAAAAGGTTGAGCATTACACATTGAAAAATTGAAATTTGAGGTTCATTTAGCATTTATAACAAGATCAACTCCCCACCCAAAAAAAAGGAACATTAAAAATAGAAATGAGTGTATTCACCCCAATACCAGAAGCCGTAGAGGCATTTAAAAAGGGAGAATTTTTAATCGTTATGGACGACGAAGACAGAGAAAATGAAGGTGATTTAATCATTGCCGCAGAATTAATCGATCAAGCTAAAATGGCATTTTTAGTTCGTCATTCTTCTGGTTATGTTTGTGTACCATTATCAAGGGATAGAGCTGATGGCTTAGAATTACCACCAATGATTGCTAATAAGACTGATAAACATGGAACCAATTATACTGTAACATGTGATTATGCTTTGGGGACAACCACAGGTATTTCTGCTCATGATAGAGCTTTAACGGCTAATAAATTAGCTGATGATACTACAAAACCAGATGATTTAATCAAACCTGGTCACATGATACCTTTGAGAGCAGCTCCTGGATTATTAAAAGAAAGAAGAGGTCATACTGAATCAGCAGTTCAACTTTGTCAGTTAGCTGGTTTACAACCTGCTGGAGTGATTTGTGAATTAGTTAAGGATTCTGATGGTTTAATGATGAGATTGGATGATTGTGTGGAGTTTTCTAAAGCCCATAACATAAAATTGATTAATATTAAACAATTAG